>SKCR01001391.1:0-324906 GCA_019454045.1 Zanthoxylum bungeanum
TGTATTTGGTCTTTACCTGAGACTTGCACCGCTAATACTTGCGACAATCAATGTACTTTGGATTTGGTCGTCCATGGCTTTAACCGGTTCTGTGTACACCTTTTCTGGGTATATTGAGAATCGTAGTGTATTGGGTGTGATGTCGAGATGGAAGTATCACTCCAGTAATAGTGGAGATGATGATCACGTAGGATACGGAACTCATTCTCTTATATGCTGCAGCTATCGGGATATTATGACTAGGTCATGTTTATCCGATTATAGAGACTAGTTACCAGAGATCCGATATGTGCTTCGTATGGGGCAGACACAATTCCAGCCCCAAGCCTTGCACGTGACATCCGATATTGGATCGAAATACGCAATACTACGTATACTACGCCTGATATAGATCACATATTCCTGTAAGGATATTTCTGGAGAATTGGGTAGGCATGGCGCTTTGCTAGAAGCCAACCTTGTCTTATAAATCGGTACAAACGTAGTACTAGGTACTTACGTGTTCGGATAGTCCGACGACCGGATTTACTGCCAACATATCCGTGGATCTCATGGGTCGCTTCCTGAAGATTCACCGATGACGTATGACTCGCACTTTATTAATCTGGGATTAATTAGATGAGAGAGAAAATTAATCTGGGATTAGTTGCGGAGATATTAATCTGGGATAAAATATCATTAAAGAGAGAGAACGATTAATTTGGAAGTAATCGATAAAATAATATATTCGATATATTATACGAAATTGGATTTTGACGCGGAATTGAAATTAGATTTTAATTCGGGCGTACGAGTTAATTTAAAATTAATTCGTAAGCGACGTGAATAGTGATTCTGCTAGGCATAATTATTTAATTACGTCGCAATAAAAAATTCGTTAATTTGGAATTAGCGAACCCGAGCCCGGGAGTGTTTACAGGCGGACTCGCATTGTGAACTTAAGTGCGGCCCACAAGTCACATCAAGCGTCAAATCATTAGTCACATCAAACGTCAAATCACTTGTCACTTTGAGTGATGTGATGTGTAGTCCTTGTGATGTGAATAGTCGATGTAGTGGTTGTAGGCTTTATTACCTTTGACTTTTGGAAAGCAAATAAATGGAAAATGAATTTTTGAAATTTATTAAGTGTATTAGATACACAAATCCAACAACCAACAAAACACTCTCTCACTTCTTCTCTTCCCTCTCTCACGCCCTATGGGCAGTTTTTCTTCTTCATTTTTTCTGTCACTGCCGAGATTTTGAAGGAGAAGCAAAAGGAATTTTGCGGCAAAATTTTCGGATTGCTAGCACACATTCGGAGTCTTGCGAAGGTGATAGGGAACCGCACTTGTGAGGTTGGAATCACAACACAAAAGCTTGGAGCTTGGAGGACCAAGATGGCCGAATTTAAGGAGCACAAAACCAGGTGGAGAAAAGCTTAAAGTTTTGTTGTTCCTCGCATCGCTCAACCGATCATTGTGAGTATTCTGCTCTTCTTTGATGTATTCGCACATATGTTTCATCACTTTAATCGATCTTTGGGACCGTAGAAACCCAACAATGGTATTAGAGCGAGATTGAGCATGAAACTTGAACTTAGGGTTAAAATTGGGTAAATTGTATTTGAGCATGATTTGATAAAATTACTTGATTGAGTATGCTTAAATGATGTTTAATTGAAGTTTGATTGGATCAATTTCATGAAATATTGATTGGATCAATTTTTCCCCATTTGGTTGGCTTGGCCGAATCATATAGAACCCTAAAGGTCATGGTGATTTTTGATTTTAATCATTGGATGAGTTGGAATCATGTTGGGAATGTTGATTTAGGATTTAATTGGATTGAATTCGGAATCAATTTGAAAAACCCTAAATTGCCGAGACTTTAAGCATGAGAAATGGGTTTGATTTTTGATTAAAATGTGTTGGACATGTTTTGATTTTAATGAGCATAATTAATTAGGCTAATTGATGTTTTGGAAATGTTAATTTGGGTAATTAATAATGGCATTACACTTTGAGTAATTAAATTGTGAAATTGGAATTTTGGAATTTAATTATGTTGGGCCAAATTTGGAATTGGGCTTGTAAAGTTGTAATTGGGCTAATTGGGCTTGGTTGTACCAAGATTGGTTTAGGCAAATTGGTTGGATCCAATTGGGCCTAAAACCATATCCATAAAGTCCAATTATGACTTAATGGACCTTTAATATTAATTGGGCCTAATGGGCCTAAATTGGTTTCTTGGCAAATAAGGGTGATTCCTTAAATGGGCTTTGATATTTGGGTTTGACCCATATTGACCAAAAGTCCATGCCTTAGAAATTAATTAAAAGCCAATTGGACTGTAATTAAATTAACATTGGATGTTAATCGACTTTGAGACCCGTAACGGTTAGATTTAGAATCTAAGTCGGAAAGGTTCGTTAATAAAATGTAATATTTAATTTGGAATTAAATAAATGAGTTAGTATTAAATACAAATTAAATTGGATTTAATGTTGTAGTTTAATTTAATTCAAGAATTCGTACTTTGAGTACTTATTCGCAAAACGAGTTTGACTCGAGCAAAATCAAATCGTTGTTTGAACATTGGATGGTCACTAATATCAGATTAATTAATTGGATTAGATTGATTGATAACATGCTTGTGTGAATACATGGTTGCGATGCATGAATAATGTATATCGGATGGATATTAGATGGGTAGGGCAATTTTGGAAATTGTTGTAATAAATTTAGAATTTATTAATTGGACCTGCGTGACCAGCCTATTACCTCCTTACTCTTTGTATTTCTCGTCTCACCTATTCCCCTCAATGTATATGAGGTTTCTTTAGAAGTGTTATGTAACGGGTAGAAGTAATACATGTGCTAGCGGGAGAGAGGAAAATGAGAGATTTGTTCTAGGAACAATGTGTTAAGTATCCATCCGCATATCATTATTATTTTATTTATATGCGCCTTATTATGTGTTTAGAATGCATGTTTAGGGGTGTATGATGATGAGGCTTGGCCGAAAATTAGATGAACCCTAAATGACTTGGATTTTTGTTTTTTGATTCATTGGATGAGTTGGAAACAATTGGGAATATGGATTTAATGTTAATTTGGATTTAATTGGATTGAATTCGGAATTGATTTGAAAATCCCTCCAAAGGCGAGACTATGAAAGCATGATGGGTTTGATTTTTGATTAAATTGTGTTGGACATGATTTAATGTTAAAGAGCATGATTAATTGTGTAAATTGATGTTTTGGATATATTAATTTGGGTGATTAATTATGTAATGCACTTTGAGTAATTAAATTGTGAAATTGGATTTTTGTAATTTAATTATTTGGGCTTAAAATTGGATTTGGGCTTGTAATGTTGTAAATGGGCTATTGGGCTTGGTTGTACCAAGTTAGGTTTAGGCTAAATTGGTTGGATCCAACTGGGCCCAAAACCGCTTCCATAAAGCCCAAATGCGACTAATGGACCTTGATAAATTTAATTGGGCCTAATGGGCCTAAATTGATTTCTAGGCTTATGGGGTTACTCATTGATTGGGCTTTGGTTATTGGGTTTGACCCGAGTTGACCAAAAGTCCATGCCTTAAAGAAATTAATTAAAAGCCCATTGGACTTTAATTAAATTAACGTTGGACGTTAATCGGGCTTTGAGACCCGTAACGATTAAATTGGAATTTAAGTCGTAAAAGGTTTATTAATAAAGTGTAATATTTAATTTGGAATTAAATTGTGAATTAGTATTAAATACAAATTGAATTGGATTTAATTTTGTAGTTTAATTTAATTCAAGAATTTTTACTTTGAGTACTTATTCGCAAAACGAGTTTGACTCGCGCAAAATCAAATCGTTGTTTGAACATTGGATGGTCATTAATTATCAGATTAATTAATTTGATTAGATTGATTGATAACATGCTTGTGTGAATACATGGTTGCGATGCATGAATAATGTATATCAGATGGATATTAGATGGGTGGGGCAATTTTAGAAATTGTTGTAATAATTTGGAATTTATTTAATTGGACCTGCGTGTCCAGCCTATTACCTCTCAACTCTGTGTATTTCTCTTCTCACCTATTCCCCTCAATGTAAATGAGGTTTCTTTAGAAGTGTAGTGTAACGGGTAGAAGCAATACATGTGCTAGGGGGAGAGAGGAAAGTGAGATATTTGATCTAGGATCAATGTGTTAAGTATCCATCCGCATATAATTATTATTTTATTTATACGCGCCTTTTTATGTATTTAGAATGCATGCTTAAGGGTGTATGATGATGAGACATTAACAAAGATAATAAATTGGTTGCCAATTTGCACGCAAAAATCCCTCGCAAAATATTAAGCGTTTTTCCTTCCATTGAGTGATTCTTACTCAAGATCCAAAACTGGCATTGGTTTGTTGGCCAAAGTCAAGGCCTTTGTCAGTGGAGGATGTGTTTGAATCATGAAGGCTTTGTTCCATATCGGTGTCTTGTCCAAGTTGTGGTTTGTTGGCCAAAGTCAAGACCACTTCTTGTTCCTCGACATTGATTACGAAGCTTTCCATGGTCAATGGGTCACGTTAACTGGGATCACTAAGTTTGTTGTGCCAAAACCAAGGCTTAGTTGATTCAGAGGAAAAAGGTAGGTAATATATTGGATATATTGGCATATATAAGATATATGTTTCGGACTTGGATGTCCCCCTACTGGATCTAGGAATTGGATGGGATCCAATTGATCTTAGAGATCTACCTAGTTAATTATCATACAATTTGTTGGCCAAAGTCAAGATTGTGTGTTATTTAACGGGATCCTAGCCCAATAGGAAACACGGTTTCCCGAGTACTCGACAGAGGGTTAGAGGCTCGCCGAAAAATAGTGGGAGGCAACAATTAAATTTGTAATATTCGTTTAATTACTCGCCATACGCGCTCAAACAATATCATTCGTCAAATAAATTAAATGTTAGTTGGACTAATATTTAAATAGTTGTTTTTATAAACAGTTGGACTGTATTCAAACAATTCAATTATAGTTGATTATATAGTTGGACTATAATAATCATTATAATAAATAGTACCAAAATCGTTGATTAAATGGTTGGACTATTAGAATCAAGATATAATTGAAATATTGGCATTTAAAACATAATCCTAGGGAAAATGTATTTAAATGGTTTAATTTTCAAATTGGGAATAATTTCAGGATAGTCCTGGAAACTAATAAGTTAGTTTATTTGATAAAGTAACATATTAAGCGTAAGCCCGGACTTAAGCAAAATAGTAGAGCATGATCTTTGGAAGATTCATGTGATGATAACTTTAGTATTTAATCCATTAAACTTGCCGATTAGACTCCTTAATTTCTTAATCAGAACTAAGGATTAGATTCTTAAAGTATGATAAAGAAATTGAAGGATCTTCATAGATCTATTAAGATCTTAGAAGTAATCAAATTGCAATAATAAACTCTGGAGAGTTAATGACTTTGCTCAAGGAGACAAGTCAAAGTTTGCAATAAGGCAAGTAGCGCAAGTCGCACCTTACTTCGATATTCTAGAAGGCCTAGGCTAGGCCAAAGGCTTCTGGAGTGTTGAAAGGGCAAAGGCAAAATCATTATAATCTTCTGGGAAGATAAAGGACATATCCCAAAATATCTGCCTAAATTGTGGCAAACGGGATCGCAGAAGCGTGACTGCCGTTTGAAAAAAGCAGACATGAAGGAATTGAATAACGAGCAAGGCTTTGACTTCAAATATATTTGTCCCAAATATGTTCACTACTAGTATTAAAATTGGATTTTAGATATTTAGTGTGATACATAAATATGTACTGATGTGCAGAATCTGCTATGAGCAGGATACTCACTTCAGTTGAGATTAATCTGCGAATTGAAAACGGGACGAAAATCGTTGTTTTAACCGTAGACACCTAAGTTTAAGAACTACCCTTTGGGTGTGTACTTAAATTAGGAAACTGTTAAAATGTAACTAGTTTGACTAGATACATTATCTCTATATCAGGGTTTAAACCCGTTGCGGGTATACCTTTATATCCTAGAACACTAAAGTGTTTTATTATAAAGATGATATTGAGATAAACCATTAGATGTAAATAACAGTATTTATATTTTGAATATAAAAAATCTCAAACATATAACATGACAAACAAATAGCTCAAACTGATTTGATCAGAAGAAACTAATTTGTGGCATTGATGTCTGGGACACAATTAAACAAGAATCGTATATCCACACTTTTGAAGAGTGGATACTATGACTAATTTGATACCATTCAAATAAAGTCTACAAATCTAGTTTATTGGGTAAAGTGCCTAAAACACTATTTACTTGGTAAAAGTGCAAATTCCACTAATCTGTTAGCCCTAGTTCATAGTGAAGCAAGTGGGCCCATGTCTAGCTAGGCTAGAGGTGGATATGAATATTCCGTGACCTTTACGGATGTGGCATCGCATTATGGTTATGTGTTTCTTCTGAAACACAAATCAGGAACTTTTAAAGTTTCGACACGAAATAGACAAACAGATCGGCTAAAGTATTAAAACAGTCATGGTAAGACCGTAATGGAAAATACTTAAGCAATAAGTTTCTAATACTTGAAAGAGTACAGTATTCTTTCAATGAGGACTCCACCCGGAACACATCAATCTGACGGTGTGTCCGAACAGAGTAACCAAATTTTGTTGGACATGATAAGGTTAATAATGAGTTGCTCTGAGCTACCATTTCCTTCAAGGGATAAGCATTTAACAGTGCAATACTTATTTTAAATAAGGTTCCATAAAAATCTGTTTGACAGACTTCATATTAGATATGAACATGAAAGAAACCGGGTTTTCTCATTCCTAAAAATTTGGGAATGCTAGGCATATGTTTGGATGATACCAAACTACAACCCAAATCGGATAAGTGCCAAATTGTTGGTTATCTTAGGGATACCAAAGTATAGTACTTATACAACTCACAAGAGAACAATGTAATTGTTGCTCGCCATGCGGTTTTCCTAAGAGGAATACCTATATGCAGTGGTAAGTAGGAGGAAAGTAAAACTCGATGAAAATCGAAGTAATACTATTCCAGGCACATATTCCTTAATGGAACATAAATAGTTCATCAAGGATGAAACTATACCAATAATCTTCGAATACACAAGAACCAAGTAAGTCGGAGAGAGTCAGAAAATAACCTAGGGTATGGGTTTCTGATCTCACCTCGTAAAGATGTCAATCTCATTGAGATATACCAACTGACTACGTATAAGGAAGTGATACAAGGTATCGACTCCCTATTATGACAAAGTGTCATGAATCCGAAATGGATTCTATGTATATTAACTATGTTTGGATACTAGTTGATGTACAGCTAGGCATTGTGCCTATTGGTACTATATAAGTCTTCAAGGAAGAGATACATGGAATGCAACATATCAACGTATAAAGCTAGGCTTTTTAGCGGAAAGGTATCGTTATCAACATTATGTTGATTACGATTCAACCTTTTACCTGTTGCCACTATATATCCATTTGGATAATGCTTGCTGACGCTGCATGTTTCATTTATGAAATATGACAGCTGAACGGGAAAATCGCTTTCCTGAAAAGGAAACATTTTGGAGGATGTTTACAACATCCTGTCGGTTTTGTCGTACCAAAACTAGCAAACAAGGTTTGCAAGAGTCGCCAGACTGTAGACAACAGAAACTGACGACGCTGTTCTAGGCTCGCGGCCTAGTTGGGAAGTACGAAATAACATGGAGTCGCCACCCGGTGTGAACCGGGACAAAGATTTAAGGCCGCACTCACCCCTCGCAAGGGAAGACCTCAAACCGTTGGGTTCAGAATGGTCCCTTACTTATGTCACTTGTGATGATATAATTTGTGCAATAAGTCAACCGAATCTATTCAATAATCATGCTTAAGGGTATTCAGATCTAACATGCATTTGCTAAATAAATCATATTCTAAGTTTGCATGCTTCACAGTAAGTCTCTGAACGGCAAACAAGGTTTCACACATTGAGCATATTGAACCATTAAATCTTATTAACAAATAACTACTGAAACATAAATATGACTAACTAAACTAACACTTCATGCATAAAGAATAAAGAAACAACATGCCTAAATAACATAAACGTCCTTTGAAAGTTAAATAATAAACTAAACTAAATCATGCTTTAAACAATAAATAAACAACCTACGAACTATAACATGCTCAAATACAAATTTGGATGAGACGAAATACGTGTCTCTTAAGTGGTACGTGGCGTTGTATCCCGAGTACAAACCGCACTACCGTCCATTCGGAGTCGTCTACGGAATTATGTCCGGGTTTCCATCGATATACCACAAAAGGGAACACATACCCGCTCATCCAAATCACATCATGCCTCAAACGACTCTCATGCAATAATATTTTTAAAATAAATAAAATAAACGAAAGATAATAAATAAAGAAGGTGCCCTCAGGTCTAACCTCTTTTGTCGTTCCTCGAAAGGGCGTTACACGGCCGTCGGAAGAATTGATACTCCGCAACTTTTCTGGTTCACTAATCCAACGATTTTCCTCGCGGTTTCACTGCTCGGGTTGTTGTTTTCACTCCGTTTCTCTACTGTTTTTGTTGTATTTTCGGGTCACTGTTTTTGGTAATTAAGGGACTGTTTTGAGGGTTATTTGGACTGGTTTGGGTTGCAGTTTTGGATGGGTTCCAGGGGCAGTTTTTGTTATTGTTTTGGGCAGTTTTTGGGGTGCAATGGCTCTCGGTGAAAGGCTACTGATTGCCTGTCTGTGTTGGTCAATGGAGGGGCTGATTGAGGGCTTAGGGTTTTACGTTAATGTGTAGGGGAGAGCTGTGCGTTAGGATCATGAAACGTGGCTGCTGAAAGGATATATTAAGTGCCGTAAGTGATTTTAGGGTAGTGGCGTGACTTGGCTGCTTTGTCTGTTAGGTTAAGTTGAGTGGGGTATGCGTTTTTGCATGAGTGGACAGTGTTTGTGGAGGGGCTTTATGTGGCGTGGAGTGGCTGAAGGGCTGATGACGTGAAGGTTCTTGGTGCGTGAGGGGTAGATGGCTATTGTTGTGATTCAGTTGGTGAGGGGGCATGCGTGGCTAAAGGGTTTTGGTACTTGAGGGCTGCTTTGGGTTAGGTTCATTGTCACGTTGATTTTGATTTTTGGTCGAGAGTTAAGTGAGTGGATGTGAGAATGAGTTCGTTGGTTAGTCGGTGAGGTCAGTGAACTGTGTTCTATTGCCGTGAGGATCTTGGGGTTAAGAGGAGAGAGAGCTTTTGTTATGGTGGTTTGTTTGTAGTCTTTAATGAGAGAGGCGGAGAGGAGGCCGAGAGTCAAGATGGTTTAAGGGTTTTGGTTTAAGGGTCATTGCCGAGAGTGAGGGGGTTGCCGAGGGGTAGGAGAGCTGAGTGATG
Source organism: Zanthoxylum bungeanum (assembly GCA_019454045.1). Taxonomy (NCBI): domain Eukaryota; kingdom Viridiplantae; phylum Streptophyta; class Magnoliopsida; order Sapindales; family Rutaceae; genus Zanthoxylum; species Zanthoxylum bungeanum. The sequence continues at coordinate 9,426 of SKCR01001391.1, forward strand.
ATCATTTGTGGTCTGTGGGGGTGAGATGGTGAGTGGTCTGGAGCAAAGAGACGAGAGAAAGAGCTAGGGTTTGTGGTTTTGGTGTTCAGTGCGTAAGGTTTTTGGAGTCGTGAAGAGAAGGATGATAGAGGCGAGAAGGATAAGGGCGTGAATTAGGGTTTATTTGTGATGGAGGTTCTGTTTGTTTGTTTAGGGAGTGGCGAGTGATTCGGTTGAAGGGTTATTTGTGAGGAAGAGAGGCGTGAGGGAGAAGAGAATGTTATGGTTTTCTGTTATTCATTAGCGTGAGGAGAGAGTTGTTGGAGAAGAAAGGAGAGAGGGAATGGAGAGTTTAGTTTATGTCATCTTTTATAGTAGCAGGTTAGGGTTTTGGGTTATTAGGGTTGTACATGGGTTTTTTAAAGGGAACAAAATCAATTAAATGAGGATTTATTTTATTAAAGGCAATGAATAATTATAATTTGGGTGGGAATTTCTTAAATTAGGGGAGTGATTTAATTAAATTGGGAAGTGATTACTTTAATTTGATTTAATTTAATTTCACTTTAATTTGTTTTAATTAAATTTGGTTTAATTATTAGATTTAGTTTTAATTAAATTTCAATTTAGTTATTTAATTGGTTTTGATTTAATTAATTAGCTTTAATTTGTGAATGTGTTTTAATTTAATTAATTTAAGTTTAATTTATGACATATATTTTAAATGTTTTAATTATTTAATTTGTGAGATGTGTTTTAAATGTTTTAATTATTTAATGGGTTTGGTGTGTTTTAAAAGAGGTCCAACAAGCGAACCCGAAACGAAACAAGCGAGTTTAATCCGACCAAATGCTATTTCCAACTTTACCCTTCCAACGTCCGTTTCCCGCGGCTTTTCTCAATCAAAGAGGTAGCGTCTCCATACGAGACTCATCATCGGGACTTATATGCAAAAATGCAGTGCCTACAGTATCGTTATCAACATTATGTTGATTACGATTCAACCTTTTACCTGTTGCCACTGTATATCCATTTGGATAATGCTTGCTGACGCTGCATGTTTCATTTATGAAATATGACAGCTGAACGGGAAAATCGCTTTCCTGAAAAGGAAACCTTTTGGAGGATGTTACAACATCCTGTCGGTTTTTTCGTACCAAAACTAGCTAGCAAACAAGGTTTGCAAGTTATTCGATCCATGTTTGGATTGAAGCAAGCTTTAGGTTCTTAGAATTATCGTTTTGATGTAATCATAATGGAGAATGATTTAATTCAAAACGAAATGATTCTTGTGTATATAAGGAGGTTAGTGGGAGCGCACTGACACTGGCTGTCCTATAAATAATGATATATATCATTTCTTGGAAATGATATTCCCATAAAATACAATCGGTGAAAGCTTGGCTTTCGAGAAAACTCTCCGAGAACTCATACATTGAAAAATATACGTGACCTGGTGTCTCATACGCTTTGAGCATATGGAGTCACAATCCAAATGATAGTCACTGGATTAAAGTTAAGAACATCCGTTAGTTTCTTAGAGAACTAATGATGCTGTCTTAAACTATGGAGATGGAGAACTTGAAGTGACTGGGATCACTGTAGCAAGTTTCCAAAACCGATAAAGACGACTATAAGTCGCAAACGGTACTATACAGTTTGAACAACGGAACAGTGAGCTGGAAATCTTCCAAGCAAGATACTGTTACTGAATAAACAACAAATGCGGGTTATTGCTACAGCTGAGGCAGCAATAGAAGCCATTTGGGTCGATAACAAATCTAATTAGATTAGATATAATTCTGTTAGCAGCTGAGCTAGGCTACAACACAGGCTAAAGAATTAATGGTCTCATCAACGATCCAGATACATACTTCAATATTCATCTAATTCGTTCGGATCATACATCGGGGCGATGTGATGATCGAATAAATAACATCAGATGATAATCATGCAAATCCGTTGACGAAAGCTTTTCTCAGCAGTTTGAGCGAACCGTACATAGTTCGGGTGTAAGACACTCGAGTGACTGGCTATAGGCCAAGTGGGAGATTGTTGGACAATTATGACCCATAGCGTCACTATTTGTACAGATCATGGTGTTGTTGTACAAATTAACTATGTGACAAAGGAGATTGCTCTCTTATCATTTGTGATTAGATCACCAAGATGTATAATGATAGGAGGTCCCTGTGATTTGTTCCTGGATTGAGAGATATGAGACAGTATCAATCTACGAAGGATAAATCATTAAATATCCCTAGTCAGAGTATTATCGAGATTGGACATCGATAAAGCGTAAAAGACTAGTATTACACTTGTGCGTGTTGTGAGGGCACAATGACATAGTTCTCATATATTTGGGTATATGATACTCATGCAAGTGTAATAGGAGGTTGTGTTTTACCGATGGTACGGGAAACAGCTTCGCTCTGGATAGACCCCCTCGGAATTCCATTGGTAGTATGACTATGTGTCTATGGAAGTCCGAAATCAGGGTAGGTGTATTTGGTCTTAACCTGAGACTTGCACCGCTAATACTTGCGACAATCAATATACTTTGATTTTGGTCGTCTAGGGCTTTAACAGGTTCTGTGTACGCCTCTGCTGGGTATATTGAGAATCGTAGTGTGTTGGGTGTGATGTCAAGACGGAAGTATCACTCCAGTCATAGTGGAGATGATGGTCACGTAGGATACGGAACTGGTTCTCTTATGTACTGCAGTCATCGGGATAAAATGACAAGGTCATGTTTATCCGATTATAGAGACTATTTACCAGAGATCTGATATGTGCTTCGTACGGGGCAGACACAATTCCAGCCTTAGGCCTAGCACGTGACATCCGATACTGGATCGACATACACAATACTACGTATGCTACGCCTGATATAGATCGTTTATTCCTGTAAGCATGTTCTGGAGAATTGGGTAGGCATGGCGCTTTGCTAGAAGCCAACCTTGTCTTGTGAATCGGTGTAAACGTAGTACTAGGTACTTACGTGTTCGGATAGTCCGACGACCCGATTTACTGCCAACATATCCGGGGATCTCATGGGTCTCTTCCTGAAGATTCACCGATGACGTATGACTCGCACTTTAATTAATCTGAGATTAATTAGATAAGAGAAAAAATTAATCTCGGATTAATTCCGGAGATATTTTATCTGGGATAAAATATTATTAAAGACAGAGAACGATTAATTTGGAATTAATCGATAGATTAATATATTCGATATATTAAACGAAATTGGATTTCGACGCGGAATTAAAATCGGATTTTAATTCGGGAAAACAAGTTAATTTAGAATTAATTCGTTAGCGACATGAATAGTGATTTTGCTAGGCATAATTATTTAATTACGTCGCAACGAAAAATTCGTTAATTTGGAATTAGCGAACCCGAGCCCGAGATTGTTTGCGAGCGCATTCGCATTTCGAATTCGAGTGCGGCACGCAAGTCAAATCCAGCGTCAAATCGCTAGTCGCATCAAACGTCAAATCATTAGTCACTTTGAGTAATGTGACAACTTGTCACTTGATTGATTGAGTGATGTGACTTGATGGTGGTAGTTGGCAAGCATTTATTGGCTTGACTTTTGTTTTTGGTAAATCAATTTATTTGATTTTTTGAAAATTGAAAATTGTGTATTAGATACACAAAAATGAATTACCAAAACATATCCATCACTCTCTCTCTCTCTTTTACGTTTTGGAGCCAAAATGCTCATCTTCTTCTCTCTCGGCCAACAGGCCATTTTTCTTCTGGTTTTTGGTTGGACTGAGAACTAAAGGAGAAGCTAGGGAAATTTGTGGCAAGTTTCTTGAGTGCTAGCACACATAGGAGCCATACAAAGGTGATAGGGAACTCACTTTATGAGCTTGGAATCACCATCAACCAAAGCTTGGAGCTTGGAGGAAGATTGAAGCCGAAAATGGGGACTCCAAATCAGCTCACTGCCGTGACTTCCATTAGAGGGCATAAAAGTTTTTGTCTTCACTCGCGTCGCTTAACCGATCATTGTGAGTATTCCGCAACTCCGTGATGTATTCGCATGTTTATTTTATGCTTTATATTCGATCCTCGGGACCGTAGAACTCCAACACTTAGTAATCCTAAAAAAAAACTTCTTATATGTTTGATTCGTTTGATATGTTTGTAGTACGAGTATGGTTACTTACAAAGTTTTTTATAACTCAGACCAAACCAGTTTGCTAGTTTTGAAGGTTGGCTAGCAGATGAGTCAACCAATTTGGCTAGGAAGCTATGCTCAAGACGCGGATCACCCAAGTTGCAGTCACCCTCGCATGTGTCCTGAGAGAAGTTTTAGAAGTTTAGGATATTTGGTTATTATGTTGTTTCTCGTGTTGGGCACGCTGTTTGTATTTATTAAGTAAAAGATTTTATTACATGTGATATGGGCACATAGCCCTTAAGTATTGATTGATGTGTTGGGCAGAAGCCCTTAAGTGTTGATTTTGATCTTGATGTGTTTTGTGTGGACCTGAGGTCCTTTTGATATGTGATGTCTATTTTAGGTTTCGTTTTGATGCTGGACTTTGTTCTAGGTTGTCTAGTTTTATGATACATCATGTCCGATTTTCTATAAATTTGGAGGCTTATGGAGATGGGTTAATCATGTCTCATGTCGGTAACACCTTGCCTTTGGCGAGGTGTTACATATTGTATCCTACTACTCTATAATTTCTTATTCATGTCGATAAAGTTATTTGATATACATGACCATTTAAGTTATTATGTTGTATTATAACGTAGTTACCACTATGATTCAATATCTATTATCATATTGGACGAAACGATAATCTAGAGTTGTTTATAAACCAATTTTGGATCATAAAGTAATCTTAGAATTAAAAGCTTCATAATTGATATCGCACAAGTGAGAGAATGTTAGAATATTTCTAATAATAAAGTGGACTTTTATCAATTGTGGGATAAGTTTTAATAAAAGACTCAGATAGTTGGTTGTAATTAAAACTTTAAAGCTCAATTATCTTATCTAATAAAGTGGGTTGGACTCTATATTAATTGATGTGTATAATTAGAATGAGCTTTAGAGAGTTTATGGGCTTTTGATGGTTGAGCCCACCATTACACTCATATTTTAGTGTGTTAAGGTTTACTCTTCTTTTCTCTATATTATACGACACTCATATTTTTGTTTAATGGAATCAAGAAACGTGAGTTTTCTCACCATCAAGAAGAGAGGAAGAAGAGGGTGACCTCCTAAGTGCAAAAATCAACAAAATCATCATGTTTCTGCTGCATTTATGGATTCTAAATTAGGCACGCACTCTGAATCATCTGAATAATTCATAATTTTTATGTTCTAAGTACTTGTGTTATCAAGATCCTGTTGTGTACATGTTGATGGTCTCCTTATAGGTAGGAATTAGTCATGATAGAAATGACTTTTTAATAATTCTCTCTTTATTATATTGTTATTGTTATTATTATTATTGGAGCTTATCTCTCCACTATCAAAGAATTATGATAATCGAGAGCCTTCTGCCAGTTTTTTAGGGCAGTCTAGTGGTTGGTTACACGTAGATATCTGTAAGGATTGACACATTTTCTCCTGTAATAGGCTTTCTTTTTGGCTTCACTGCACCACTTAATCTTTCTATTTTACATCAATGAGCCACTATAATATTAAATAGTATTAGAGACAAAATCGTCTTCTCTTATATATTTTTAATCAATTTTACGTCGTTAATAGAAAATTGGTTGATTGATACTAAACCAATACTAAAAATGTTGTAATGTTATTGTCAGAATTCTTTAAAAGTGATTTGTACACCAAAATAGAGGCTGTTCATTAATAATTTCTTTTTATTATAATATTAATACAACTTCATATGTCATATGCTTATTAATTGTGATATAATACATCACCCATACCTCATCCTACAAAAGGCAATTACTCCAAAATTTGAAATCCATAAAAAGAAAGCTAATTAATAATAATAACATGTCACCCAATAGATACGAAATGGATGATTATTTTTAACAACAGAATCAGATAGCTGAATGCAACAAGGCATCTTGATTGTTATTAATAACACTACACTTATTTCTAATCTCCCCTTCTGTGGAAGGAAGAATGGCTCCCAATCTCTTCATTGACTGAGCAAACTCAGCGAAGAACTTAGTTTGGTTTCTCAACTCCAAGGCAATGTTTCTTGCACCCTTGTCAGTTACAAGAGCAGCGTCAGATTGTAACAGACCCTTGTTCTGATTAAGGTTTACATAGAAATCATTATCGAAGTCTTTAGAACTCCCAGGGTCGAATTCGACGACGGTTGTTGTGTCATCCAGGCTCTTGCATTTCGTTTTTAAGAATGCAGCGTATTGTGGGTTCAATGAAGGATCTTGATCTCCTTTACCTGTGAAATTGTACAGCCTGTTGCTAAAGAAGTTACAGTGAGTAACTCCGACTGTGTGCCCACCTAAATCATTATTAAGATGTTAAATTTTTGTTAACTCATTCGGTTAGCCCAGTAACTATTCGCTATTTTTCCTATCATGAGTTTTAATAAAGTTTGTACATAAATGTACCTGAAAGGACCACAAGATCCTGGACAGTGAGACCTTTGTCGTTAAAATTTTTCTTAAGCTCAGCAAAATTGGCGAAAGGTGAAGGAAGATTTTCGGCCTCATCCGCAATGGATACTCTACCATCTCTTCTTCCAGTTAGCACTTCCCACATAATTCTTTTAAACTGCAAATTAATTTTATGGTACAAATGAGATTTATATATATAGTTGTTCTTATACGATGTCCTCATGCTATTAACTTAACAAGTGGACCGAGTTCGAATCTTGGGATGTAAGGGGTGAAATTTGAATTTACTTTCCTATCCCTTATTTTAAAAAGAAAACATTAAAGGATTTAAAAAAAATGAATTCCTATACAGTAAAAAATAAAATATTGTATGAGAGTTTGTGTTTTTTGGTCGTTTAGTGCTTACCTTATTTAACTAATATGAACTTAGTTGGAACATTTCCAATAAAAAAAAAAAAAAAAAAGAAGGAAATTACTTGGAAAGAAACAGAGTCCCTTGTAGCCAAAGACAGAATATCGGCACAAGAAACAATTCCTGGGCATCTCCTTTCGAGCTCTGATTTAATCTCATCAATGACTTCAAAGCCTCCTAAACTTAGATTTGGACTTGCATCCCTTTCTGCTTTGTTACCTGGAGTTGAGCTTATCAAAACCGAGGCATCACAACCCTGAGAAATAGAGAGAGACAATTTAAATGGCTCAATATTTATAATAAAGCCACGTAAAATTTCATATTTACAGAAGTTTATAAGCTAGTTATACCCTAACAAAGCAGTCATGGAAATGCATTCTCAGAAGCTTGGCTGGCAAGTTAGGGTTCCTGGCTACATGTTTCCAGGTGATGTTCTTGACGATGTCTTCAGCAAATTTACAACTTGCTTTGTAGAATTGCTTCCTCAGATCACCTCCTTGGCTAGCCCCAATTATACTAAAACCTACTAAACAAAGAAACAAAAGAGACCCAGCAGCCTTCATCTTTAAATTTCTGGTAACAGAAATGAAACCCTGATATCTAAGCTAGATATCTTATCCTTTTATACACCTCTTAAGGGCATGTAGAAAGAGAGGCAAAGATTAGTTGGTATTTTTTATTCAATGCATATGCATCCACTATCACTTTCAGATCTCGTCTTTTTAGGAAACCTAACTCCTTCAAACAAGCTGACAAAGGGCATCTTGATCTTTTATAAGTTCTTGCAAAATTCTGCCTTTGTCTTTTTTTTTTTCATTTTTTTTCATGTATTTAAAAGTAAATCCATTTTATTCTAGGTGAGAAATGAGGTTCTGCCCAAACGAGTTGTCCAAATAGGTACCTGAACGAGCAAAATTCAAAACCTTACGTTTTGAGACTTGTCCGTTCAGACACCCATTTGGACGAACTAGCAAAGCCCATTCTAGGTTGATCAATATTATACCCTATAAAGCCAATCTAAAATGTTTCGTTACAATTCTGTTTAATTAAAAATATTAATAGGTCTTATTGTAATTAAGAAAAAAAAAAAAAAAAAAAAAAAACAGTAGCATTGCTGTAGGTGTAGCACACGCTTTAAGGGATCTTTTAGACCTGCTCTGCTACTGGCAGAATAGATGGGTTCTGTATTATTCGAAGATGGCAAGCAGCCACCATAACTTTATAATTATGTTGTGTTTTTAATTCTCATTTTCCTAGAATAAAACATCAAAGAGTTATATTATTGACGACAAACAAAAGTTAGTTGACATTAATTAATGGATGATGAAAAAATACCTAACACATGCATTTCCCTTTTTTAAATCAATGACAGAGAGGATAAGAGGAAAAGATAAAAAGGAAATGGAGACTCCTTAACTTTTTCTACCAATTAGTTCTAAATAAATGATAAAGATATGTTGGGATTTTTATGCCCGGTAACTAAATGTTTTTGAAACATGATTATTAATAAATTTATGATTCGATTTTATTCCATGTATGCATTTTGATTTGCTTTATAAAATTCATGAAAATTCCGTGATTATTTATGTAGCTTTAAATTAAACATATATGTATATGTAAGATGTTACATACATATATGCATGGATAAAATTTAAAGAGTAATAATCAAAATTTGTCCATGACTATGATTTGAAGTTGAGAATCTTTAAATCCAAAGTCATAAATACAGTTCATTTCATTATGAATGATATAGTTATATTCAGACTATATTATGTAGAGACATAGAAATGAATGTATTTTATATAATAAGATTATATTTGATAGGACCAGATAAAATTGAAAAGTTCTAATTATTTCCGTTAAATAAAGAACATCAATTTTAACATAATGATGGTCATATATGTGATGATCTTAATTCATTGTATTTAACAGACTCCGATATCATATTAATTTATTCTTTAATTTACTTGGTATGGCTTTGTATTTATTACATTTCGTAAACCTTGTATTTTGGGAATGAGTTGAATGAATAGCTGGGAATGCTAACCTGATACAATGAAATCCCATAAGATTCTCTTGTTTGTTAGTTCAGGAACTGAACGACTAGCGCGCAAATTCATAAAAGTTATGAATTAATTGTTCACTTGAGAACTAATGGAAGTCAAGGATAAAGATGTAATTGGAGAGGTTAACGGATTTTTTATACCTATCTCCTTTATGAATCTGTTATGGAGGATCATTTCATAGGTAATGACTATATCAATGGATGAATACTTTGAGTAATTAATTCTATAATTCTGAGAGTGCAATTCTGGGTATTTAGTGGAGTTACTCCAGAATGAATAATTTCGTTTGATTAATAAAAGAGTTTATAATTAATCGACAGAATTATTGGAGCTTAGAATTATAGGTCCATCGGTCCCCTCGTCATCTTCTATCAATGTTCGAACGATAATAATTGCGAAGAAAAATAGTCGTGAATTATATAAAATAATTATGAATTATTTTACACTCTAATGATTCCATATAACTCTTGTTTGGAAATTATGACAAAATTAGTCATAATATATTTATCAATAGATAATTTATCTATTTATTAATTTATGAAAATTCATATTTAATCAATTTGATTAATTAAATTTTAATTTAATAAGATATTTTTTTCAAAAGTTAAAATTTTGAAAATTATTTTTTAATGAATTATCTTTGATAAATTATGAGATAAATATTAAAGGGATTTTGTTTTTGTTTTTTGAAAATCAAAATAGATAGGATTTGCTTGGAAAAACAAAAACGTGGGATAGGATTACAATTCTATTTAATCAAAAATTGCTCCAGGAGAAACATATTGCTTTAAAAACCGTGAGCAAAAGTTTTTGATGAGAGTTGAGATTTTGATTAAAAATAAAATAACAACAACAAAAGACAAAAACGTGGTGCTGGAAAGGAAAATAAAAGGAAAGAGTTTTCTATTATTTTTCTTAGTTTGGTTTTGAGAAAATCAAAAGGAAATAGCACACAGGATTCGTCTCATGTGCTGAGTATACGGATCCTTCAATAAATTAGAGTGATCTTCGTAATTATTTTCATGCCCACACGTGCCGTTGGAGGTGAGGAGATAAGTCGAGGAAGATCGTGGTTCAAAGAATCGTGATTTATAGAGATTCGGATCTACAGATATATTTCCGATTTAAGTTCTAAATATTTATGTTATTAATGTACTAGAAAATACAGATCCTATTTTTATTGTTCATGTAAAACAAATAATTTTTTTTGTTACTAAACATGATTTCCGCTACGCATGAACTTTGAAAACCAACTAATGGTATCATGAGCGGTCGTATTTATTCTAATATATTAATAAGAATGATTTATCGTAAATCATTTTAATATGTATGTAAGAGAGTAGGCTATGCATTTTTTTTAATTATCATGTGATGATGAATGTATGTATATTAATCGTTAATTGTATGGTTGACTTTGGTTAGGATTATAATTTTCTGTTTTATATATCGGATATGTAAACCCAAAAAATTAAATGGGTATTTCCTTATGTAATTGTAAATTATTTGTAATTGTTCGTGATCAAGATCAAGCCAAAGAGAAGATGGACGAAGACAATATTTTATACAAAATATAAATTTTTTCCCAAATTTTTTTATTATTACTGCACTGTGCAGCATTGAGACTACTGCACAGTACACTACATGAGCAGCAGTCTCGGTGCTGCACATGCAGCACTCTCGTTGCTGCTGTGCAGCAGCCAGCCGCACAGTGCGGCAGCGAGACTACCCACTGTGCGGCAATATGATGATAATAATAAAAATAAATAAATAAATGTTTTTTTTTAAAAGTCACTTGGGAATTTGATTATGTTTTTTTCCATATTTGAGATTAATGTAATTTCATTTTTGGTTGTTTGTAATTTTAGAAATACCCAAACCGTCAACATTAATATCCAATTTTCTTTTTTTTATTTTGCTCGAATTATAAAATGTTTATACTCATGCATATTTTAAATGTCATATAGAATTAGCACAGTGCCTACTCTTGCATTATGACATGCCATACATACATGTGCATTTTCATAAATTTATTTATGATGTTAAATGGTTTATAATTTGATTAAAACTATTTTAGAATTTTATCGATTAATCGATTAAATTAAATAAAATTTGTGATTAATTTTAAATCGTTAAAATTTGTAATGTCACAAAATTTAGTTCTAGGTATTTATAATAAATGTTTTATCATAAATAGCTTAGATGTTTCATAATGAATTTAAGTTTTATTGGTAAAACGAGTAATTTTATTATGAAACAATTAACTTGGTAATTGAAGGCCTTTAATATTGATTTCTTAGTCCTTTTTTTTTCCGCTAAGTTTACAAAACATTAGATGTTTTACATATAAATCACTAAACTTAAAATAATGAGTGGGAGCGGGTAGTTTGTCAAAACGTCATTTGGTCTCCACCGTTAGTGCAACATCGTGAAATCTAAGTGGGGCTTTGTGATGGCTTTAGTTTCATCCTCCCTAGGGAGAGTGTTCGCTTATTGTACTTTTTTACGATAGGATTTATAAAATGTATTTCATAATTACTTACCCTAAGATGGTTATTATTAGTTAAATTTTAGGATCCAAAACGGTGGGTTACACTCATATGAATGTAGTTAAACGTGTTAATTACATTTAGACCAAAAATCGGTTATTAATAAATTTTGAAAATATGAGATATTTTGAAAAAAATTATTAATTGAGATTGTCTCTATTTTAATAAGGTATTGTGATCGACCATAAGGCAACACAATATGCTTATTAAATTTTTCGAGGCTATAGTAGTGCATATATATATTTTTTCTATTTTGCATATGCATTATGGATCATGATTACTATGCCAATTTTATTTTGAATTTTATGCATGGAATAATTTAGAATATTTTTTTAATTATTTCAAAAATATGTCAATTTCAATCATATCAATTCTTGCTGCTGAAAAGTTAACTGGTGATAACTTTGATAAGTGGAAGAATGACATGAATATAATAAATGTTCTGGATAACCTGAAGTTTATCCTGATAGAGGAATGTCTTCCCAAACCTACTGTGAATGCCAACAAAAACATTAAAAATACCTATGAAAATTGGGTTCGAGCAAATGACAAGGCTTGTTGTTATTTACTTGCCTCCATGTCCGACGTGCTTAAAACAAAACTCGAAAAGACAGAGACTGCTTATGAGATAATGGAGTCTCTACAGGGCATGTTTGGCAAACCCTCTGATCAAGCTAAACATGAAGCAGTTAGGAAAGTCATGAACTGCAAAATGGAAGTCGGAACTCGTGTTCATGAACATGTGCTAATGATGATTAGTATGATTCATGAAGCTGAAATCAATGAGGTAATTATGGATGAAGGCATACAATTGGACTTAATTTTGGAAAGTCTTAGCCCACAATTTCTTCAGTTCAAAAGAAATTTCTTTATGAGTAAATTGAGTTATAATTTGAATCAATTGCTTATTGAACTCACAACTTTTGAGTCTATTTCTATGGAGAACAAGGTAGAAACAAATGTTGTGGAACCTTCTCCCTCCAGCTCTTCTTCAAAGAAGAGGAAAAAAATTAATAAGAAAGCTAAGTGTTTAGGAGATGAGAACACAACAGGAAACAACATCAAAAGAAACAAGCCAAACAATAACAAAGGTAAATCAGATTTACTTGTTACTGAATCTTATTTAGTTGAAAATAATTTATCACCCTGGATAATTGATTCAGGGGCGACTAATCATATTTGTTGTTTCTTGCAGAAGCTTGATTCTACACAAGACTTGCTGGTGGGGACTTTACTTTGAGAGTTGGGAATGTCGCTTTACTTTCAGCATCAACAGTTAGACAAATAAAACTTTATGTTGAGAGTAATAAATTTTTATTTTTGAATAATGTTTATTTCGTATCGGGGTTTACTAGAAACCTCATTTCAGTTTCTTGACTTTATGAACAATCTTATTCAGTTTCTTTTGATAATAAATCAGTTGTTATTTCAAGAAATGGTTTGAATATTTGTTCTGGTTTTATTGAAAATGGGCTCTATGTAATAAGGCCCAACGTTAATTCATTATTGAATGCTGAAATGTTCAAAGTAGAATTGCCCAAAACAAAGAAACAAAAGATTTCTCACACTGATAACACATATCTATGGCACCTAAGACTTGGTCATATGAATCTGGACAGAATAAATAGGCTTGTAAAGGATGGTCCTTCAAGAGAACTAAATGTTGGTACTCTACCCGTCTGTGAGTCATGTCTTGAAGGTAATATGACAAAGAGGCCTTTCTTTGCAAAAGGCGATAAGGCCCAAGAACAACTGAAGCTCATTCATTCAGATGTTTGTGGACCTATGTCTACACAAGCAAGAGGTGGTTATGAGTATTTCATTACTTTTGTTGATGATTACTCTAGATATGGTTATGTTTACCTAATGCGACATAAATATGAAACTTTTGGAAAGTTTAAGGAATTCCATTTGAAACGGAAAAATAATTAGGTAAATCAATCAAGTGCCTTCGATCAGATCGAGGAGGTGAATATCTTGATAATGAATTCAAAGATCACCTATTAGAGTATGAGATTTTATCCCAACTAACTACACCTGGTACACCTCAGCAAAATGGTGTAGCTGAGAGGAGGAATTGAACTTTACTCGACATGATTCGTTATATATTGAGTTATTATTCACTCATAAAATCATTTTGGGGGTATGATATACAAACAACAACCTACATTTTGAATGTGGTTCGATCTAAGTCAGTATCTAGAACACCCTTAGAGTTATAGAGTGGCCACAAACCCAGTTTGAGTCACTTTTGCATATATGGGGTGCCCAACATACGTGCTAATGGGTAAGACAACAAAGTTGGAAATGCGTTCTGAAGTTTGTTTCTTTGTAGGATATGCAAAAGGCATAAGGGGAGGTGTGTTTTATAATCCTCGAGATAATAAGGTATTTATGTCGACAAATGCCACGTTTCTTGAGAATAATTATATGTCAGACTTCAATCCTCAAAGCAAGATAGTCTTGGAGGAATTAAAATTTGATGAGATCAGTCAACAACCTGTTAGGATTGTTGTTCCACAAAGCAAAGAGGCCACATCTTCGAGTCAGAACATCTTACCACCTCGTCGTAGTGGGAGGATAATACGACTACCTTCTCGATATAGACAAGAAGGTGAAGCACAAGTTGCTATCCCTGATAATGGAAGAGATTACCCATTGACATATAGATGTGCAATGGAAGATCATGACAAAGAGAAATGGCTTGAGGCTATGAAACTTGAGATGGAATCCAAGTATTCCAACTCAGTCTGGGAGCTTGTAGATCTACCTGAATGAGTAACTCATATAGGGTGCAAATGGATCTACAAAAGAAAGATGGGAGTGGACGATAATATAGAGACATTTAAAGCAAGGCTAGTGGCAAAAGGGTTATACCTAAAAAGAATGAGTTGATTATGAGGAAACGTTTTCACCAGTAGCCATGCTGAAGTCCATTCGAATCTTGTTTTCCATTACTGCTCATTATGATTATGAAATTTAGCAATGGATGTCAAGACAGCCTTTTTGAATGGCTATTTTGAAGAGACCATCTATATGGAGCAACCAGAAAGTTTTATAAGAAGCAGATGAAAAGTAAAAGGTTTGCAAGTTGCAAAGGTCTATCTATGGACTTAAGCAAGCGTCCAGATCTTGGAACATGAGATTTGATGAGGTGATCAAATCTTATGGCTTTATCCAAAATCTTGATGAATCTTGTGTTTATAAATTCATCAAGGACAATCGATTGGTCTTTCTAATCTTATATTGATGATTTTCTTCTTATTGGGAATAATGTAGAACTATTATCAGACGTAAAAGCTTGGCTGGCTGAACAATTCCAAATGAAATATTTGGGAGAAGCAAGTTATATTCTTGGGATCCATCTTATTAGAGATCGCAAGAAAAAGCTACTAGCCTTGTCTTAGGCATTGTATATTGACAAGATACTTGTAAGATATTCAATGCAAAACTCCAAGAAAGGTAATTTACCTTCCCGTCATGGAGTTATTCTTTCTAAAAGGTAGTGTCCTTCAACACCCCAAGAGGAAGAATATATGAGACGGATTCCATATGTGTCGGCAATGGGGAGCTTGATATATGCTATGCTATGCACAAGATCTGATATATGCTATGCAGTGGGAATAATTAGTCGTTTTCTGTCAAATCCAAGATTAGATTATTGGGTAGCAGTTAAGCATGTTCTCAAGTATCTACAAAGAACGATGAATTATATGCTTGTTTATTCTGGCAGTTATTTGATTCCGATTGGATATACTGATTTTGATTTTCAATCAGATACAAATGACCGAAAGTCAATATTTGGATCAATATTTACTCTTGGTGGGGGAGCTATAGTTTAGAGAAGCGTCAAACAATCATGTGTTGCTGATTCAACTATGGAAGTCGAATATGTGGTTGCTTGTGAAGCTGCCAAAGAAGCGGTTTAGCTCCGAAATTTCTTTACTGATTTGGAAGTGGTTCCAAATATGAACAAGTCATTGCCACTTCATCGTGATAATAGTGGTGCAGTAGCTAATTCCAAAGAACCAAGAAGCCACAAGAGATCAAAACACATTGAGAGGAAATATCATGTGATTATGGACATTATGCAACGCGGAGACGCGGCTGTTCTGAAGATTCCATTTGCAGAGAATCTAGCCGATCCTTTTACCAAGACACTACCTGCAAAGAGTTTTGAGGGGCATCTATAAGGATTGGGAATTAGAGACATGTCTCATTTGCTTTAGGGCAGGTGGAAGTTGTTGGGATTTTTATTCTCGACAATCAAATGTGTTCGAAACATGATTGATTAATAAATTTATGATTCGATTTTATTCCATGTATGCATTTGGATTTGCTTTATAAAATTCATGAAAATTCCGTGATTATTTATGTAGTTTTAAATTAAAAATATATGTATATGTAAAAGTAACATACATATATACATGGATAAAATTTGAAGGGTAATAATCAAAATTTGTCCATGATTATGATCTGAAGTTGTGAATCTTCAAATCCAAAGTCATAAATGCAGTTCATTCCATTATGAATGGTATAGTTCTATCCAGACTATATTATGTAGAGACATAGAAATGAATGTATTTTATATAATAAGATTATATTGGATAGGACCAGATAAAATTGAAGAGTTCTAATAATTTCCGTTAAATATAGAACATCAATTTTATCATAATGATGGTCATATATATGATGATCTTAATTCATTGTATTTAGCAGACTCCTATATCATATTAATTTATTCTTTAATTTACTTGGTATGACTTTATATTTATTACATTTCGTAAACCTTGTATTTTGGGAATGAGTTGAATGAATAGTTAGAAATGCTAACCTGATACAATGAAATCCATTCATAAGATTCCCTTGTTTGTTAGTTCAGGACCTGAACGATTAGCGCGTAAATTCATAAAAGTTGTGAATTAATTGTTCACTTGAGAACTAATGGAAGTCAAGGATAAAGATGTAATTGGAGAGGTTAACGGATTTTTTATACCTAGCTCTTTTATGAATCTGTTATAGAAGATCATTGCATAGGTAATGACTATATCAATGGACAAATACTTTGAGTAATTAATTCTATAATTCTGAGTGTGCAATTCTGGGTATTTAGTGGAGTTACTCCAGAATTAATAATTTCATTTGATTAATTAAAGAGTTTATAATTAATCGATGGGATTATTGGAGCTTAGAATTCTAGGTCCATCGGTCCCCTCATCGTCTTCTATCATTGTTCGAACGATAATAATTGCGAAGAAAAATAGTTGTGAATTATATAAAATAATTATGAATTATTTTACACTCTAATGATTCCATATAACTTTTGTTTGGAAATTATGACAAAGTTGTCATAATATATTTATCAATAGATAATGTATCTATTTATTAATTTATGAAAATTAATATTTAATTAATTTGATTAATTAAATTTTAATTTAATAAGATAATTTTTTAAAAGTTCAAATTTTGAAAATTATTTTTAATGAATTATCTTTGATAAATTATGCGATAAATATTAAAGGATTTTGTTTTGGTTTTATGAAAATCAAAATAGATAGGATTCGCTTGGAAAAACAAAAACGTGGAATAGGATTACAATTCTATTTAAAGCAAAAACGTGGAATATGATTATAATTCTATTGAATAAAAAATTGCTCCAGAAGAAACAGATTGCTTTAAAAAACCGTGAGCAAGAGTTTTTGATGAGAGTTGAGATTTTGATTAAAAATCAAAAGAACAACAACAAAAGACAAAAACGTGGTGTTGGAAAAGGAAAATAAAAGGAAAGAGATTTCTTTTATTTTTCTTAGTTTGGTTTTGAGAAAATCAAAAGGAAATAGCACTCAGGATTCGTCTCATGTACTGAGTACATGAATCATTCAATAAATTAGAATATTCTTCACAATTATTTTTACGCTCACACGTGCCGTTGGAGGTGAGGAGATAAGTCGAGGAAGATCGTGGTTCAAAGAATCGCGATTTATAGAGCTCCGGATCTACAGGTATATTTTTGATTTAAGTTCTAACTATTTATGTTATTAATGTACTAGAAAATACGGATCCATTTTTTATTGTTCATGTAAAATAAATAATTTTTTTTTTGTTACTGAATATGATTTTCGCTGCTCATGAACTCTGAAAACCAACAAGATATCACTTTGAATTTGATCATCTTATTTTTTTGACTAGTAAGTATTAAGTAAATAATAGAGATATCATCCTGAATTTTCTTCCGATAATTAATACTAAGTAAATAATTAAGATATTATTCTGATTTTTTTTTCATGAAAAATTATCATCCCGATCTTCCTCCCTCAAATAACCTTTTGTCTTCACCCTTTATAGAGAGAGAAAGAAGGAAAAAGGGGTTGGGAGGAAAATATGAGGGAGAGGGAAAAAAAAATAAGAGGAAGAAGAAAAAAATAGATAAAAGTGAAACATGGAAGGGGAAGATATGAAGAGGCGAGGTATAAGGGAGTTTGGATTTAGTACCACCAATTGCGTATTGTTGTGTAGTCCACACAGCACTTCAATAAATTTTTGAGGTTAAGGCTTTTTAATGGGAGTTTTTCCTTTTCTTTCTCCTTTGTTGCTCTCTTTCTCCTCTCCGTTTTTTAATCCCAAAAAGAGAGTATCTGAGATCTTCCCGGCTCAGCTTTTTCTTATTGGTAGTCTGACACCAGGTAGGCTGGAGAGAATTACATCTTTGAACTCCAGCATTTCCTGGCGCATGGTGGAGGCTACTTGTCATGCTCGGTCGGTTGGGGAGACATGTTGAATTATTTCTTGATTTGGTGGATGGTTTTCTGATGACGCATTGTCGCTTGCCACATTGTTGAATGCCTCCAATAGGTTAGATCAAATGGTAAAACTACTGGGTGATCTGGAGCTTCGCTTCACTGGTAGTTAGAGGAAATTTGCTCCAATTACTTCTGGATGTCCGTATTGGAGCTTCGAATGACTGAGTTTTCCTCCTCTAAAACTCGTAACCGTTTTTGGAGAATGGTCAACTGAGTGGTCACATGGTCTAGTGTTTGCTCGCCACTTGAAGCCATGAGTAGTTATGTTTGTAAGGATCGTAGACTGAGAGATCTTCGCTTATTATAAATCACTAAGGCCCCACAGCGGGTGCCAAATTATGGACGCTGGTTTTTACGTGAGGTCCACAATCGAAAATTCATAGGAAATGGGCACTAGCGATCCTGCAAGATTGGTAGAGTGAGCGGGGAGTTCCTACCCACTTGTGTGGTGGGTGCCGTAGGCACTCCGATGTTCAAGTCAGTAGTGAAGACGGGCGAAAAATAATGGAGAGCAAAGTTCAGGGTTACCTTGACCTCCGTAGACTATCGTGAGGGCGGTGGGCCGATGTTTAGAAGAGGAAATACTTTGAGAGCTCAAGTAAGAGTGCTTTGGAGAGAAATACTCGAGAAAAACCTATTTTAGACTCTGAAGAGGTTGTTTGGTAGGCCTCTCTTTGTGTTGGACTGAAGAAGATAATTGGGTCATTGGCCCAAGTCTATTTTGGGTACTGTTTGAAGGGATAGGGTTATATCTGATATAGGACCCGAAGTAAAAAGTCAAAAATACCATTGGCCCAAATTTGGCCCGTACAGTTTTTCCCATACTCTATAAGTCAATGAGTTATTGACTTGGAGAGTATTCGACGAGTATGTCGTCTGGGGTATGTATAAAACATGCAAACGTACCTGGACGTTGATGTCGTTTGGACCTGTTAAAGGTCATATCATGTTGATATAGCTAAGTATATATTCGGGGATGATCCTCAGCCAACCAGTCTTGGACGTTGATATCGTTATCTTGCTGGTGAAACTAAATAAATATCGAGGATGATCCTCAGTCGACCAAATCTGGCTGTTATTGTTGCTTGGCACTAGGATAATCCTTGGTTAACCCGACTTGGGTCTTGATGTTGCTTGGACCTAGTGATATGATACATGTAGCGTCAAGAAAACAATCCTCGAAATATGGATCCAGACATTCAAGGAAGAAGTCTAATAATCCATTCACGTTATTTGACAATGAAGGGGGTTCTAGATATAAAAGTGAAGGCCTCCCAGAGAGGGTTAATGTTAGTGTTTATTTTAGAGTGGCTGGATTGTTAAGGGCTCTAGGTTTTAATGTTGAGGTTTATTCTAGAGTGGGCCAAATATTAGGGGCCAAGATTTTATTTAAAATGAGGATTATTACCTGGGTTTATTTTTGGTTTTTTATATATTAAAATTAGGTTAAACAAGTCTGTCATTAATAAAATGCATGAATGTTTAACCTTAAAAATTAATATTTCCGTTAGGCACATTGGTGTGAGGCCATTGATGGCTTACCATGGAAGAATGGATTCTCTTCAAAACATATCAAAGGAGGTTGTTGTCCTTTGTGGCGTTTCAAGCAATTAGGGGTTCGTGAGGCTTGGCTCTTCACGAGTTTCTAATCTTCAAACCTCGTTGTGTTTTCCTTGGCGCTCATAACAATCTTTTATGGGTTTCATAAGTTTTGTTCCTGTGGGGTTTACATCAGTTGTGTGGATAAAAATCTTTTGTGGGTTTGCTTGGCTCTGCTTCAGGCAGGTTTTTCATCAGTTGGTATTCAGATCTTTGGTTACAGAGCAGGTTATATCTTATAGTTTGTGTCTTTTTAATTTTTTCTTTGTTTCTTTATGATTTTTTTTCTATTTTCTTTGAGTCATTTTTCTGTTAAATTTTTTTCATTCTTATTCTTTTGTCATCTTGCATGTGTTGGATTCAAAAATTTCAAAAAAAAAAGAAGAAAAAGCAAAAAACATGGGCTGTGTAAAAAAAACAAAAAAATAAAAAACAAATCATACACCACAAAAAAAAGGCGTCCGTGGTTTTTTATTTTTTATTTTTCTTTGTTACCATTAAATTTTTTTCATTTTTTTCTTTTCTTGTTGCGTCAGTGTTTATTTTTTGTGTTATTATTATTATTATTATTATTTTTTTTGTTTTTTCTTTGAGTCATTTTTATGTTAACTTTTTTCTTTCGTCAGTTAGTTGCTTAGTTTTTGTCACTTGCTTGCATAAGTTTGCATCGATCACAGGGCAAATAATAATACTCCTCTATTGCCAAGTTTCATGCAATAAAAAAATAAGGAAAAGAAAGACAACTCAGCTTTAGTCCACGGTAATATTATTTGGGCATTACAGTTTCACCTTAAAGATTCGAGAACGAATCTTCTTAAAGAATGGGGGAATGATATGATACATAGAGCGTCAAGGAAATAATCCTCGAAATATGGATCCACGCATTCAAGGAAGAAGCCTAATAATCCATTCATGCTATTTGGCGATGAAGGGGGTTCAAGATATACAAGTGAAGGCCTCCCAGAAGGGGTTTATTTTAGAGTGGGCTGATTGTTAGGGGCTCTAGGTTTTAATGTTGAGGTTTATTCTAGAGTGGGCCAAATTTTAGGGGCCAAGATTTTATTTTTAATGAGGATTATTACCTAGCGTTATTTTTGGTTTTTCATATATTGAAATTATGGTTTTCATTGTATTATTTAAGCAAGTCTGTCATTAATAAAGTGGATAAATGTTTGAACCTAAAAATTAATATTGCCTTTAGGCACATTGGTGGTTAGGCCGTGGATGGCTAACCATGGAAAAGTGTATTCGCTTCAAAACTTATCAAATGAGGTTGTTGTCATTTGTGGTGTTTCAAGCAATTACGGGTTCGTGAGGCTTTGTTCCTCATGGGTTTCTAATCTTCAAATCTTGTTGTGCTTTCCTGGTTCCTCATAACAATCTTTTGTAGGTTTCACGGACTTTGTTTCCGCGGGGTTCACATTAGTTGCGTGGATAACAATCTCTTGTGGGTTTGCTTGGCTTTGCTCCAGGCAGGTTTTCATCACCTATGATGATCCTTGGTCGACCCGACCTAGGTGTTGATGTTACTCGGACCTAGGATGATCCTCGGTCTACCCGACCTAGGCGTTGATCCTCGGTCGACCTGACCTGGGTGTTGATGTAGCTTGGACTTGGGATGATCCTCGGTCGACCCGTCCTGGCTATTGATGTAGCGTACATCTGGGATGATCCTTGATCGACCCGACCTGGATGTTGATGTAGCTTGGACCTATCAAAGGTCTTATTTAAAGAAATAAATAATTATTATGGATGATCCTCAGTCGACCAGACGAAGGCTAGGATATCTCCAATCGACCAAACCAGCTAAGGGTCGGGGGAGTCTTCAACTTTTTCCGGACCAGATGAAGGTCCGGGACTTGAACTCGACTCAATATGAGCTATTGGGGAATGTTCCCGTCGAGTGGACTAGATGAAGGCCAGGATAATCTTTAGTCGACCAAACCAGCTAAGGGTCGAAGGAGTCTTCAATGTCTTCTAGACCAGATGAAGGTCCAGGTCTTGACTCGACTCGACATGAGTCATGTGGGGAATGTCCCTTGTCGACTGAACCAGATAAAGATTTAGGATAATCAATAGTCGACCAAATCAGCTAAGGGTTGGGAGAGTCTTCAATATCATCTGGACCAGATGAAGGTCCAGGTCTTCACTCGACTCGACATGAGCCATGGGGAATGTTCCCAGTCGACTGAACCAGATGAAGGTTCGGGATAATCTCCAGTCGACCAAACCAGCTAAGGGTCGGGGGGTCTTCCAAAGGTTCAGGTTCCATATTGATCAGTGTTTCTTGGCCTTCTCGCCTTTCTCTTATTAACTGTCTGATGGTTCTTTCAATTTCTGGGTCAAGCAGATGAATTTCAAAGCTTCTGGTTCTTCTCATGTAGTGACTGAGAACCTGAAACACAAGAAAACAAAAATAATAAGTAAAAAAAAATTAGACATAAGTAAAGGTATCTAACCCCAAAATTAATAGTGAAAGATAAATAAGTCCCCAGCAACGGCGCCAAAAACTTGATCGATGGTAAACACACACACGTTATGCAAGCGTACGTATCGCTCAAGTAGTATAAAATATATCGATCCCACGAGGACTTAAAACCTAAGCTATTAATTTATGAAGCTAAATGTCTACGAGTATCTAATTGATTGATTTTTGGTTGGATGGTGATTTTAAACTAAAGACAAGTAATTAAATAAACAAAGGTAGATTTTAAGTTTTAAACAATGATATGAAAATATCCAGGGTTGTGAATCCTTCCAATATCTTTTAAAGATGAAATGATTATTTCATGTTTGTACAATATATCGGTTTATTAATCTGGAACACGAAGTTATGCAAAAGCCTCTTCCGATTGTCAGATGTAAATACCCAAAGTAACCCAATTAACTATATTCCAATGTTAATTAAGAAACTCTGAATTCATTAAGATTAAGTTCCAATTATGGCTACCCCCGTCTGTGGACAACAGAACCTGGGCGACGCTGTTCTAGGCTCGCGGCCTAGTTGGGAAGTACGAAATAACATGGAGTCGCTACCCGGTGTGAACCGGGATAAAGATTTAAGGCCGCACTCACCCCTCGCAAGGGAAGACCTCAAACCGTTGGGTTCGGAATGGTCCCTTACTTATGTCACTTGTAATGAAAGGATTTATGTAATAATTTAATCAAGTCTAAGTAACACTTATTTCCAATAGGATCATGCTTCTAAATTCACATGCATACATCAACAAGTTCATCACAACATGCAACATCACATGGCAATCTCATGAACATATTTCAATCATATGATATGGAAAACTAAGAACAACCTAATCATGCTTGAGTACTATCTCATGAATACATCGAATGGATAAATGCAGGAATACAAATAATATGATTGGCTACATAATGCAAGGGAGATCAACCAAGAGGTAATTATGCATGAATATGATAAGACAGACTCAGTTCAGTGTGTGCGCGTTCGTGTAGCGTTTGATAACGCATTCGAACAGGACCAGACCTGATGATATAAAATGCATGCGCGTTCGAGTAGCGTTTGATAACGTGTTCGAACGATAACAGAAGGTTCGCGTTCGAATTGCGTTCGATGACGCGTTCGAACAGGAACTGGCAGATTGCATACATTCATATGGTTTTAGATATCGCATTCAAACAGGATTACAACAACGACATATCTAATCACATGGACACCTAAATCATGCATAAAGATTAACATACTAAGGGCTAAATCATGCTAAATAAATAAATAACGTGCTAACAACATCATGCTCAAATACAAGTTTGGATGAAACGAAATACATGTATCCCTCAAGTGGTACGTGGAGTTGTATCCCGAGTACAGACCGCACTACCGTCCATTCGGATTCGGCTACGGAATTTACGTCCGGGTTCCATTCGATATACCATAAAAGAGAACACGCATTCCGTTCATCTAGAGTTCACATCATGCCTCAACAAACGACTCTCATGCGATAATAAATAAAAGACAAATGAAAGATAATAAATACAAGGTGCCCTCAGGTCTAACCTTTTATGTCGTCTCTCGGTAGTACGGTGTACGGTCGTGGAAGGGTGGATGCTCCGCAACTCTTCCGGCTCACTGGTTCACTGCTCTTGTTCGTTGTTCTTACTGTTTTGGGTCGTCGTTCTCCGTCTTTTGCTGCTGTTTTGACTCCGATTCGCTGCCCTGCTACTATTTTTGCTGCTGTATTTTAGTTACTATTTTTGGGATGTTTTGGCTACTGTTTGGGTGTGATTTTCGGTGATGTTATGGTGTGGTTCGGGGACTGTTTTATGTGTGTGTTTAGGGCTGCTGTGTATGGGATGTTTTAGGAGGTGTAGGGGCTGCTGTTTTCGGTTGTGGAGTGGGGGAGATGAAGGGGATTATTTCTGTTTTCTTCTTGTTATTGCCGTAAGTGGCTAGGGCTCTTGGTGTGTTGTGATTTGTGTGAGTTGTGTGTATCTTATGTGTATGAGCCAGGGGAGGCTTTTCTTGTATGAATGAGCTAGCTTGAGAAGGTTGGTGAAGGGTTCTTTATATAGAGAAAGGTTAGGGTTACTCATTGTCTCACAAGGAAGGGATTTTGGCATTAAGAGGAGGATTTGATTTGGTATTCAGCAAGGAAATGATTAGATTGATGGGGGACAAATTTGGTTTAGGTTAGGAATACCAAATATTTAATTTATTATGATTGATTTTAATTAGGCATGACATCTTTTTAATTTAGTATGTGATTTGTTTAGTTAGGAAGGAATCTTGTGTAATTGGTGGGTGAATATCTTAATTAAGGGATTAAAATATTTGATTGATTTTAATGTTTATTTTAATTTGGTATGTGATTTTTAGATTTGTTTTGATTTCACCATGTGTTAAATATGTGTTTTAAGTGGGCTTGGGCGTGTGGGCCAAGGCTTGGTCGAATTGGGCTTGATGTGAGGCTAGCAGCAAAACCCAAATTACCGACACCGTTCGAACACCTCCTCGAACGCGGCACGAACGCGCGCAATCTGTTTTGCGTTCGAACGTATACACGAACGAAAACAGTGAACCTTGTTTATTCTGAATTTCCCCTTCCGATGTCCGTTTTCCGTGACCTCCGTGACTTAAAAGGTAGTGTCTCCAAATGAGACTCATCATAGGGACTTATGTGCAAAAATGCAGTGCCTACAGTCGCCCCTACTTTGATGGGACTTGTGTAATGTGTAACAGTGACAATCCTATCAAAGTTATGCAATGCATTTTCACTTACCTGGCTCGCCAACTTCCTCTTGACTTTCCACGTGTTGAGTTGAGTTGATATGGGTGGTGAGGTGCTGCGACCCCTGGTTCATTCCCGAACCGTGCTGTGATGTGGTCCATTCCAGAACCGTTACCGTGAGATGTCCATTCCCGAACTGTTTCTGTGAGTTGTCCATTCCCGAACTATTTCTGTAAGGTGGTCCATTCCCGAACTGTTACTGCATGAGGTGGTCCATCCCCAGACCGTTACTGTATGAGGTGGTCCATTCCCGAACCGCTACTGTACGAGGTGGTCTGTTCCCGAATCGTGCTTCTATTCTTGGAGTGCCATTCCCGGCTTGTTCATTCCTGAACTCTGCTCCATTCTTGGATTGCCATTCTTGGTTTGTTCATTCTCAAACCTGCTCCATTCTTGGATTACCATTCTCGGCTTGTTCATTCTCGAACCTGCTCTATTCTCGGATTACCATTCTCGGCTTGTTCATTCTTGAACCTGCTCCATTCTTGGATTGCCATTCTTAGCTTGTTCATTCTTGAACTCTGTTCCATTCTCGGATTACCATTCTCGGCTTGTTCATTCTCGAACCTGCTCCATTCTTGGATTGCCATTCTTAGCTTGTTTATTCTTGAACTCTGTTCCATTCTCGGATTGGCATTCTCGGCTAAACTGATACTGATACTGGTGTGGGTGTGGGCCTCGCCCCCTGGGACTCATCCCCAAAACTAAAACTGATGTGGGCCTCGGCCCTGGGACTCAACCCCAAAACTAATGATGTCGTGGGCCTCGCCCCCAAGCTGATACTGATGCGGGCCTCGGCCCTGGGCTCATCCCCAAACCGCAACTGATATGGGCCTCAACCCTGAGACCTCCCCGAGACTACTACTCATATGTTGCTGATTCTGATCTTTGGCTTGTCTTGCCGCTTCTTCTTTCTCTTCTATGAAACCTGTGAATACAGAACAAAACAAGAATATGTTACGTGTATGCATGCATGCATGAGTTGATTTTCTATCCCGTGGGTCAGGTCTTCCTCGGTTCATTTCCGAACCGTGCTCCATTTTCGTAGTGCTATTCCCGGCCAAACTGATGCTGATAATGTGGGCCCCGCCCCCCCTCAGATTCCCTCCTGAAGCTGATACTGACATGGGCCTCGTCCCTGGGACTCATCCCCGAAACCATACTGATATGGGCCTCAACCCTGGGACTCATCCCCAAACTGAAGCTGATGTGGGCCTCGCCCCCGAGCTGATACTGATGTGGGCCTCGGCCCTGGGACTCACCCCGAAGCTAATGATGTTATGGGCCTCGCCCCCAAGCTGATATTGGTGTGGGCCTCGGCCCTGGGACTCATCCCCAAATTGATACTGGTGTGGGCCTCAACCCCTGAACTGATGCTGCTGTGGGCCTTGGCCTTGAGCTGATGCTGATGTGGGCCTCGGCCCTAGGACTCATCCCCAAACTGATGCTGATTCTTTTCTGAAACTGACTGCACTGTCGCTGCTTCCGAAGGTTCCTCGTGTTCTAAGCATCATTAAGTATCATAGTACCAAGGTTGGATGCCTTTATCAAATATACTCATTTTGCAGGAAGAGGCTTAGGCAAGTGAACGAAATAAACGTATTTATTATCGTTGAGGAAAATGTTCGAACAAGTAAACAAAATTAATGTCTTTATTAAAGAAAAAGCTGGATCAAATAGACTAGGAGGGACATCTCCATCATCCGCAGTACTGCCTTCTTTTTTTTGGCCTATGGTTTTTCACTGTCATCCATGTAAGAAGTTTGGTGGTTGAGGGTTTGGAGGACAAAAGTTTCGGGCAATCCGGAGTTGATCATGTAGGTGGGTGTGGGGAACATAATGGTAGTTTGGTAGAGGGTTTCTGTATGTATTGGGTTGTTCTTTTTCAGGGTCGGGTATTTTGTGGGAATCTATGAGATCTTGAATTTCATGCCTGAGGCGGGTGCAGTTGTTGGTGTCATGGCCATGTAGTTGGTGGAAGTGACAATAAAGGTTCTCATTTATGTGCGGTGGTGGGGGTGTGGAAGTGGTTTGCCTTCTAAGGGTTTCAAGAGTCCTTGTCCCTGTAACTTTTCAAATACCTTCGACAAATGTCTACCAAGGTTGGAGAATTGCCGGTCCCTGATGGCAGTAACCTCGCAAGTAGCGGGCTTGCTCTCTGAATGCCCCCCAAAAGTTCTTCTATTCTGGCCATAAAACTTTCTGTTTTCAGCCTCTTCTTCCTCAATATCCATGACAGTTTCCCTCAACTGTCGGAAATCCACCATCATTGAAGTCATCCTCCTCAACTTGCCATAGATCGAGGGCTTAATGCCTTTGATGATCATTTTAATCTGGTCATTCTCTGAAGGCCGAGTCTGCATTTCAAAAGCTGGCTTCTCCAGGGATCCACATACTCTTTGATGCTCTCATCTGGCTTCTCCTTAGTGTTCTCTAGATCTCGAAGTGACAAATCAATCTCCAGGTCCGTAACATACTACTTTAGGAAGGCTGCCAGTTCATTCCAATCTTCCTTAACCTTTTTCTCAAGGCTGTGGTACCAAACTACGGGTGCCCCCACGAGTGACTTCCCAAATATTTTCTGAGCTTGGCGCTGCGTCAGGCCCACCGAACTCATTACCGCGACATATTGCCGGAGATAGACCCACGGGTCCCCATTCCATTGAACTTAGCCATATCCGGCAATTCTGAACTAAGCTGGTAGCTGTTCTTCAAAGGTCTCGCCTCATAGTCTAGTAAGTCTTCGTCCTTACCCTTCATCTTACGGGTAACGGACTCTACCTGGTCACGAAGTTTCTGTATCTCGGCCTGAGACCCAATCAATCTGCCTGTTGCATACTCTGCCATATCATCATCAAAAGCGGGGATATCATCCCCCAACCCATTCGGAGGCTCCTCGCGCCTTACATTCTCAGAATTTCCCCCAGCACGGGGCACAGCCATATTTGTCATGGCAGTAGTCAAGGCTTGCAACTGTTCAGTGACCTTGGCGAGACCGTTTTCCAACTGATCCATACGGGATACCTCAATATCTGATTCACTCATGTCTGTTCCCAGTATTTTGATGAGTCTTCCCTTTTCCCTAACCCAACGGGAATCTATGATGGCTTTCAGAACACAAGTGTTAACATGATGTATGTATGCATGGGGTGCATGGGGTGCATATGATACAAGGAATATATCAACTCATTAAAATTCTCACACAAATCGGCCCATCATCATTTTAGAAGCTTTTGGGCTAACTGTCATAGGAGTGAACTCGTCCCAGTTTAAATGGCCCAACAAGTTCACATCTCATGGTAAGAAGTCCAACCGTATCCAAATGATAATGTTCCTAAACACAAACATATAATGGCCCATTGGCGTTTTAGAAGCTTTTGGCCCAATCATCATAAGATATGTTCTTGTCCCAGTTTAAATGGCCCAACAAGCCCATATCTCATGACAAAAGGTCCGAATGGATCCAAATGACAATGTTCCCAAACACAAGCATACAAGAAAGATAATGCAAACATAAAACAATAATTTCTACAGAATGGCCCATCAACATTTCAGAAGCTTTGGGCCTAATAGTAATAAGGTACGAACTCGCCCCAGTTTAAATGGCCCAGCAAGTCCGCATTTCTGACAATAGTCCAACTGCATCCAAATGAGGATGGTCCACAAGCACATATTCAAGGAAATAATTGTTACTTTAGCCAACCCGGTCTATGGGTGGGTTAGCAAGAGTATATACAAAGGCTCTCACCGGCGAAAGATGGCCCACAACTAGGTCTCCCTACTCAAGGGTTCGAGCAACCAAGTGAGCGCACCCTTTTTTATACACTAAGGTACGTGCCAATGAGCTATGGTATGTGACGGACTGTCAAATGGATTTCCCGTTGTAGATTCCCCAGAGGGAAGGTGGAGCGAGGCTCACTTAAATACCCAAGCCTCTTAGGCTCTTATCGCTTGGTGTCAGGAATAAACAACGAGTCCTCCAAATTAGTCCATCACAAAAGGCTACGAGTAGATGGCTATCTAGGTGCCTTCACAGCTTTTCCTTCTAGAAAGGTAGTGAGTGAAGGAAGACACCAAACCATTACCTAGCCTTAAAATGCCTTTGATTAAACCCTCACTTTATCCACTATAGACACGGTCAATTAAAACATAAATCCAAACATTACAAGACAATATTTCGGGGCCAATTCTCTATCCCCAGTGGAGTCGCCAGACTGTGGAGAACAGAGGCTGGGCGACGCTGTTCTAGGCTCGCGGCCTAGTTGGGAAGTACGAAAGAACATGGAGTCGCCACCCGGTGTGAACCGGGACAAAGATTTAAGGCCGCACTCACCCCTCCCAACGGAAGACCTCAAACCGTTGGGTTCGGAATGGTCCCTTACTTATGTCACTTGTAATGAAAGGATTTATGTAATAATAATTAATCAAGTCTAAGTAACACTTATTTCCAATAGGATCATGCTTCTAAATTCACATGCATACATCAACAAGTTCATCACAACATGCAACATCACATGGCAATCTCATGAACATATTTCAATCATATGATATGGAAAACTAAGAACAACCTAATCATGCTTGAGTACTATCTCATGAATACATCGAATGGATAAATGCAGGAATACAAATAATATGATTGGCTACATAATGCAAGGGAGATCAACCAAGAGGCAATTATGCATGAATATGATAAGACAGACTAAGTTCAGTGTGTGCGCGTTCGTGTAGCGTTCGTAAACGCGTTCGAACGGTAAACAGAAGGTTCGCGTTCGTGTAGCGTTTGATAACGCATTCGAACGGGACCAGACCTGATGATACAAAATGCATGCACGTTCGAGTAGCGTTTGATAACGCGTTCGAACGATAAATAGAAGGTTTGCGTTCGAATTACGTCGATGACGCGTTCGAACAGGAACTGGCAGATTGCATACATTCATATGGTTTTAGATATCACATTCAAACATGATTACAACAACGACATATCTAATCACATGGACACCTAAATCATGCATAAAGATTAACATACTAAGGGCTAAATCATGCTAAATAATTAAATAACGTGCTAACTACATCATGCTCAAATACAAGTTTGGATGAAACGAAATACATGTATCCCTCAAGTGGTACGTGGAGTTGTATCCCGAGTACAGACCGCACTACCGTCCATTCGGATTCGGCTACGGAATTTACGTCCGGGTTTCCATCCGATATACCACAAAAGAGAACACGCATTCCGTTCATCTAGAGTTCACATCATGCCTCAACAAACGACTCTCATGCGATAATAAATAAAAGACAAATGAAAGATAATAAATACAAGGTGCCCTCAGGTCTAACCTTTTATGTCGTCTCTCGGTAGTACGGTGTACGGTCGTCGGAAGGGTGGATGCTCCGCAACTCTTCCGGTTCACTGGTTCACTGCTCTCGTTCGTTGTCTTACTATTTTGGGTCGTCGTTCTCCATCTTTTGCTGCTGTTTTGACTCCGATTCGCTGCCGCTGCTACTGTTTTGCTGCTGTATTTTAGTTACTGTTTTTGGATGTTTTTGCTACTGTTTTGGGTGTAATTTTCGGTGATGTTATGGTGTGGTTCGGGGACTGTTTTATGTGTGTGTTTAGGGCTGCTGTATGGGCTGTTATAGGAGGTGTATGGGCTGCTATTTTCGGTGTGTGGAGTGGGGGAGATGAAGGGGATTATTTCTGTTTTTCTTCTTGTTATTGCCGTGAGTGGCTAGGGCTCTTGGTGTGTTGTGATTTATGTGAGTTGTGTGTATCTTATGTGTATGAGCCAGAGGAGGCTTTTCTTGTATGAATGAGCTAGCTTGAGAAGGTTGGTGAAGGGTTCTTTATATAGAGAAAGGTTAGGGTTACTCATTGTCTCACAAGGAAGGGATTTTGGCATTAAGAGGAGGATTTGATTTGGTATTCAACAAGGAAATGAGTAGATTGATGGGGGACAAATTTGGTTTAGATTAGGAATACAAAATATTTAATTTGTTATGATTGATTTTAATTAGGCATGACATCTTTTTAATTTAGTATGTGATTTGTTTAGTTAGGAAGGAATCTTGTGTAATTGGTGGGTGAATATCTTAATTAAGGGATTAAAATATTTGATTGATTTTAATGTTTATTTTAATTTGGTATGTGATTTTTAGATTTGTTTTGATTTCACCATGTGTTAAATATGTGTTTTAAGTGGGCTTGGGCGTGTGGGCCAAGGCTTGGACGAATTGGGCTTGATGTGAGGCTAGCAGCAAAACCAAAATTACCGACACCGTTCGAACGCCTCCTCGAACGTGGCACGAACGCGCGCAATCTGTTTTGCGTTCGAACGTATACACGAACGCAGCACGAACGAAAACAGTGAACCTTATTTATTCTGAATTTCCCCTTCCGATGTCCGTTTTCCGTGACCTCCGTGACTTAAAAGGTAGTGTCTCCAAATGAGACTCATCATAGGGATTTATGTGCAAAAATGCAGTGCCTATACCGTCCGACTGGTATATTCTTATCTTGTAAGGAAATCTACCTAAGAGACATTTACCCCAATGTGAGATTGTGAGCTATTGAATCTATGTCTAAAACCTAAAATCCATTTTCCAAGTTCATTTTAAGTTTACCGAATCAATCTTATTAATGGCCAGTTAACAAGAAGCATTAAGCTTAAGACTCAGTAAATAAACCAATATACTACCCAAAACATAAAATAATCACTTATAAAATGGTGATATTGGAATTCATCACAACCCTAGATAATATTTTTAGTAACAAAACATACCTAAAATTACAAAATGCATAGTTAAAGAAAATAACATGACAGAAAATTAAAAGTAAAGAAAATTACAACAATAAAAGAAAATGCTGTGGAACTAGAGGTTTCACTTTTAATACTTCAAATATAGATTAATCCCTTATCAATTAATCATTTCTTGAATTAATCATATTAAAACCGACCATATACGCGGTGAATTTCATTTGTCCAAAGTCCAACCGACCATATAGGCGGTAATGAAATCATATAAACCGACAATGTAGGTGGTAACAAGGTTAGCACCTAAACCGACCATATAGGTGGAAACTAAGTCCAATAATGTAAAACTGGCCATATAGAAGCATGTTTGGTGGAAGTTTGACAATTTCAATTTTTTTATTTTTTTTTTATTTTTGAAAATGACTTTAATAACTACACATAACACACTTCCGGAATTTTTTTTTTTTTATCAATTTTGGTAATGAAAACTTCAGAATTCGAAATTATTATGAACTTCAAAGTTGTAGATCTTTGAGTCTTCTTTAATCTGGAACTTGAATTACCTCCATCCGATATCGGAATAAGAAGTTTTGGCCAAAATACGAATATTGCAAAGTTGAAATTTCTGAAATTGTACTTCGTTAAAACGCCATTTCAAGTTTCCAATCTTTAAAATCAAAATGTAAAGTCCAGTTTTTGCCCTTATTTGTTCCATATTTCGTCTTGATTGATTCCATTAAGTCCCGATTTTATTTTATCTGCAAAATAAACTAAAACACATCAAAACATTCATAAAACTCGAGAAACTATATAAAATATTAAGTAAAAGGGGCGGTAAATATTGATATATTTTCCGCTCATCACACTCACTAACCTAACATTTTGCTAGTCCTTGAGTAAAACCACAAAATAAAATGTAATAAATAATTAAAATTAAACTAAGCCACTTTCGTAGGGATCACGGTTACATTTAGCGTATGCAACAAGCCTTTAAACTCCTAGGTTTCTCTAGTGGACGAGTTGTAGTCTAATGAGGGCTTACAGTGACGATATCACAAACGTCAATCTAATGCACACAAAATCAAAAAGACAAAAGAAAAGGGAATAAACAAGTTAGAGACTAAACAAGTGAAACTTCTTATCCAAGTTAATAACTGTTTTCTTTCTTTCTAAATTACTAAATAAGTAAATTCTCTGATTATTTTTACCGTTCTCCATATACATAACCAACAAAGTATTAATCAGCTCATTGTGCCCACAATATTCATAAGTGTAGTTGAAAAGAGAGTAATATTTTTGTCCAATAGTTATATCAGAATTCACACATTTTTTAGCAATGTAATTTTTTCTGATTTTTTTTATTTACAATATCTTCAATCCATGTAGTGAGTTTTAGGTCAGTGACTCCCAAACCAGTTGACTTTAGGGCACTAGGTGTTAAGACACCCTTACAGACTTAATTACTCGGATTTCAGATATCTTTTTTTTTTTTTTTTTTTTTATAACATCTTCAATCCATGTAGCGAGCTTTGGGCCTGTGACTCCCAAACCAATTGGTTTTAGGGCACTAAGTGTTAAAACACCCATTTGGACTTAATTACTCGGATCTCAGGTGTTTTTATTTTTTTAATATACATATTTTTTTTTAAAATTCCATCGCTTTTTTAGATGCTTTCTCCAATTCAACTAGAGCACTAAATATTACAAACTTTTCAATTACATATCATGGTCGTATGTTACCATGCATATTGATAATACATGTCAACTGAGCATATGAAGATCCATTTTAGTCGAGATTATGGAGAATTCACAAATTAAATAATTCAAAAGGAAATAAGCAAAAATTAATTTGTTACGAAATAGGTTGAGATACGTCTCAGGAGTGAAAATTCATTACTCAGCTATCTCACACCAATTTCACCAAGTTAGTCAAATTAAAAACACAAAATATTTTTTATTTTTTTAAAATTTTTTTTTAAAATTTTTTTGAATTATTTTTAAAATTTTTGACTAAAAACCAAGCAAAAACAAAACAACGAAAAAAAAATAAAAATAAGATACTAATTAACTATTCCCCTCCCCAAACATAATTGAGACATTGTCCCCAATGTTTAAAAAGTAGAAGAAGAGTTTAGAAAATAGTACTTGGTTAGTTGAAATTCTACATCTTAAAAAGAAAACTAAAGGTTAAGATCCAGATTTATCCGGTGCTTCTTACCATGATAATTATCGGACCAGTTTATCTTGGAAAGGACAGGGTCAATTTGTGGTTCAAACGCTAAGAGTTGGTCAATTAAATCATTGACTATTCTGGCAGTGAAGAGGATATCTTTTACAGGTTTTGAAACGAACCCATTTCTCCGGGCATCATCAAGAAACACATAAAGAAAATCATAAAATCCATCATCATTAAACAATCCAATCAGTTTCTGGTGTATGGTCAAGTTCGCCCAAGATAGAATTGTAAAAATTTCCTCCATCGTGCCCAAGCCAACTAGCAAAGCAATAAAAGCATCAGCACGATTAATAATTTCAACTAGTCGTTCAGACATACTTGGCACGATAAGTTCCTATCCATTTGATGGTCCTATAAGATTCGCCTCAGCCAAAGGTTTTGGGATGATTCCCAGAACTTGACTACCTCCTTCCTGTATAACCCTTGAAACGTACCCCATTAGTCCAAGATTGCCACCGCCATATACTAGGTGCATATTCCTATCAGATATGACTTTACCCAATTCCTGTGATGCCTCAACGTACTCTGGTTTAGATCCAACACTAGTACCGCAAAACACACAGGTGTTTACAACTCGTCTTCTTGAAGTTACTTTCAATTTTTTAATGTATTTATCAACTCTGGATGTCTTCAAGAGTGCAATGATGAGCTGAATTTATAGAACTTGAAAAAGGGTGAGTAAAAATAGCACTAGTACCTGCCAAATGACAATTATTAGCTAAACAATAAAATATATCGTGAAAGTCAAAGAGTCTGGATCATGTAAGAGAAAATAAAAGAAAATCACAAAAGGAATCATAATTATTAGATAAATACAAAGAGATAATAATATTTATAGGAAGTAATGGCTTGATTGACATCTATGCGCCAGGGACAAGCTTCCCATCCAATTTTCTTATAAATTGGGAAACAAGGTCTTTTAAAGTCAGATTCCTGAGACTTAATTGCTGTCTTTCTTTTCGAAATTGTGTATATAACATGTGAATTACATGATGCACATATCCACTGGGATGCGTCTCAAGAGTCAATGATATGTCATCCAAAGACTCCTTACTCAAGCCAACCTTTATGAATTTAATTTTATCTTCACGGTTATCAGACACCATTCCTAAAGAATGACAACGAGAATTACATGTTATGCGTGCACATTTATAGCAAACACTCATTCTTTTAGCTCTTTTTTTCTTAGCATAGGTGATTCTTCCTAAACCAGGCAGATATGAAATAAAAGAGTCAGAGGACTCACCTGCCAATCGGACCCGTGCTTTAATTAACCAACGAATGTCATTAGGAATAACTTTGATCATCAGAAGTCTCATTCGTTCCATGTGAGCTTTGTAGACTTTCATCAGAGAGTTTTGAGGGAGAGAAGGAAATTGCTTCTAAAGATTTGTGAAAACGTCTTCCATCATGTGTGTGACTTAACCTACAAAATTAAACACATAAAAATAAAACACACCAAATCTGAATATACACACAAATTACATTGGTTGCCTCCCTACTAGCCCTAAGTTTAACGTCGTCAACTAGAAATGACTGCCCGAACGTTAGGCTGGATCTGAAAATATGACACTTTCTTTTTGTCGCTCCAATGATTCACCCCAGTAATGCTTGACACGCTTACTTTTAACCTTATATGTTTCACTAGAATTGGGATAATGTAACTCAATGGTTCTATCTGGTAAAACTTGAGTGATTAAGAATGGACCTGACCACCGTGATTTTAACCTCCCAGTGAAACATTTCAACCTTGATTTACTGAACAATACCCACTGCCCCGGTTCCAGTTGTATGCGCACTAACTTCTCATCATGTCTCTTATTGGCCTTTTCTTTGTATAATTTGGCATTCTCGAAAGGCTGTATATGAAATTCCTCCAATTCGTTGAGTTGGTGGAGCCTTTTCTCTTCAGTTGCTTCCAGTTCAAGATTTAACTTGTTCAGTGTGCATTATCTTCAGGCTCCACATGTAGATGACATGCTTTAAGTTTGTCAGTGGAACTTTGCATTGCATCAGAGTTCTAGACGGTACTATTTATCACATCAAGTCTGAAACATTCCTCATTCTTTTCATCATTCGGGAATTCCATGGCTTTGAAAACATTGAATTTCACTTCTTGGTCCTGTACCCTCATGGTTAGTTCACCTTTTTGTACATCAATAATGGTTCGACCTGTAGCCGAGAATGGTCTCCCGAGGATGATGAGCACGTCTTCGTCTTTCTCCATGTCAAGGATAATAAATTCTGCTGGGAGAATGAGTTTGTCGACTTTGACCAGTACATCTTCAACTACACCTCTCGAAAATATGAGTGATCTATCAGCAAGTTGTAGATAGACTGAGGTGGGCAATGCTTCTCCAATTTGCAGTTTCCTGTAAATACAAAAATGCATCAAGTTAACATTAGCACCTAAATCATATAAAGCCTTACCAAAGTTATATTCTCCTATGGTGCAATGGATGGTGAAACTTCCAGGATCTTTCAACTTTGGGGGAAGCTTCCTCTGAATGATGGCGCTGTATTCTTCTATCAATACTACTATCTCGTAATCTCCCAATCTCCGCTTTCGTGAATTTGAAATATCTGTGCATTTGTTCCAATGCTTTTGCAAATGGAATGTTGATATGCATCTTTTTGAAGATCTCCAGGAATCGAGCAAAATGCTTGTCTAGTTTGTTTTTCTGGAGACACTGTGGAAATGGTGGAGGTGGAGTGAATCTTTCTCAATCATTTTCTTTTGCTTCTTTTTCCTCCATCTGTGGTTTTGCTTCGCTGCTTTCTTTTGGAAATTCCTCAATGGATGCATTGACTCCAACATCTTGTTGATCTCAGTAACGCTTTTTAAAGTAATTGCTTGACATTGCTCCTTCCCTCGGTTCCTTGGATTTGGTTATGTGTTGCTGGGAATTGTACCTTGCGGTCTGTAACTCTAAGCATTGGCCAGTTATCCCATTTGATTCTACAGTGTTTTCAAAGATGCTGCTTGACTTTGAATTAATGCTGCTTGGGATTGAAATATATCATCATATTTGGCTCATTGAGAGTCGTATTTTGAGTTTAGCTTTTTAAACATTTCTGCAAGCATATCTTCTGGCTTCTTTTCATAAACATGGCCTTTGTTTTGCTGTTGGAATCCTGGTGGTGGATTGATCCTTTGCCCTGAATTATTGTTCCATGCAAAATTGGGATGATTCATCCATATTGGGTTGTAGGTATTGAAATATGAATTGTTCCCCTGTTTGTTGAAATTGTTGACATAGTTCACCGTCTCATCATGTTGGTTGTATGATTCTGCTTCTGATGCTCCTCCATATGGTGAACTCGTGATTCTGCTTCTGATGCTCCTCCATATGGTGAACTTGTGGATCCATCATTAACCTTCATGTTAAGAGTTTCCAGATTTTTGCAACTTCGTAAATTCCTGCGATTCGTTGAATCATGCTCATTTCTGTTGGCCACAACGAATTATTGTTGGCCATTTCCTCAATTAAGTCACAAACCCGATCCTCCCATTTTGCCATTAAAGCTCCTCCAGCAGCAGCATCAATTGTGGTTCTCATTAATCCAAAAAGTGCATTATAGAAGGTTTCGACTAGTAGTCACTTTGGAATCTCATGGTGATGACATTTTCTGAGCAAATCCTTGTATCTTTCCCAAGCTTCGCAGATGGATTCTGAGTCATGTTGTACAAAGGATGTAATGTCATTCCTCAACTTTGCAGTTCTGGCTGGGGGAAAGTACTTTGCAAGGAATTTGGTGGCTAAAATATTCCAAGTTGTGATGGAACCTGGTGGTAGTGAATGTAGCCAAGCCTTAGCTATATTTTTCAAGGAATATGGAAAAATATGCAGTCTAAATGCTTCTTATATCGCTCGGTTGTAATTGAATATGCCGCAAACTTCTAGGAAGTTGCTGATATGGGCATTAGGATCTTCAGTTGCATTCCCCCAAAACTGAACTGACAGCTGTATCATCTGGATGCATGTTTTGATGTCACACGTATTTACTGGTAAGAGAGGAAGTACAATACATGAAATAAAGCTGTCAAACACCGGAATAGTTCTATCTCGAATAGGAATTGGTGATGCAACTTCCGAAGGTTCAGGTTCCATATTGATCAGTGCTTCTTGGCCTTCTCATCTTTCCATTCTTAACTGTCTGATGGTTCTTTCAATTTCAGGGTCAAGCGGATGAATTTTAAAGCTTCTGGTTCTTCTCATGTAGTGACTGAGAACCTAAAACACAACAAAACAAAAATAATAAGTAAAAAAAAAATTAGACACAAGTAAAAGTATCTAACCCCAAAATTAATAGTGAAAGATAAATAAGTCCCCGACAACGGCGCCAAAAACTTGATCGGTGGTAAACACACACACGTTACGCAAGCGCACGTATCGCTCAAGTAGTATAAAATGTATCGATCCCACGAGGACTTAATACCTAAGCTATTAATTTATGAAGCTAAATGTCTAAGAGTATCTAATTGATTGATTTTTGGTTGGATGGTGATTTTAACTAAAAACAAGTAATTAAAACAAAACAAAGGTAGATTTTAAGTTTTAAACAATGATATGAAAATATCCATGGTTGTGAATCCTTCCAATATCTTTTGATGATGAAGTGATTATCTAATGTTTGTGTAATATATCGGTTTATTAACCTAGAACACGAAGTTATGCAAAAGCCTCTTCCGATTGTAAGATGTAAATACCCAAAGTAACCCAATTAACTATATTCCTATGTTAACTAAGAAACTCTGAATTCATTAAGATTAAGTTCCAATTATGGCTACCCCCACCTGATATGTATATTCCTATCCTGTAAGGAAATCTACCTAAGAGACATTTATCCCAAGGTGAGATCGTGAGCTATTGAGTCTTTGTCTAAAACCTAGAATCCATTTTCCAAGTTCATTTTAAGTTTACCAAATCAATCTTATTAATTTCCAGTTAACAAGAAGCACTAAGCTTAAGACTCAATAAATAAACCAATATACTACCCAAAACATAAAATAACCACTTAAAAAACGGTGATATTGGAATTCATCACAACCCTGGATAATATTTTTAGTTACAAAACATACCGAAAATTACAAAATGTATAGTTAAACAAAATAACATAACAGAAAATTAAAAAGTAAAGAAAATTACAACAATAAAAGAAAATGCTGGAGCTAGAGGTTGCACTCTACCCGACCTGATGGAGGTCTTGGGAATTTTTCACTCTACCCGACCTGATGACGGTCCTATAGATTCTTCACTCTACCCCACCTGATGAAGATGATGTGGCTACGGTCGACTGAACCTGATGGAGGCCTAAGAGGCTTGCTACGTATGCTAGAGTTGATTGCAATTCATACGTGTCATATGGAGAATATGACTATCCTCTCATGTCGTCTGGAAGAGATGAAAACTCTTCCATGTAGTCTGTAGTAGATGACAGTCAATGCATGTCGTATGGAGTTGATGACAATTCATCCATGTTGTTTGGAGAAGATGAATATCCTTTCATGTGCTCTGGATGAGTAGACAATCCTTTCATGTAGTCTGGAGTAGATGAGAGTCCATCCATGTCATATGGATTAGATGACAATTCATCCATGTCATCTTGAGTAGTAACAATTCTTCCCCGCCATCTAGAGAAGAAGGCAATCTTAGAGAAATCTTCTTGGTCGATTGGGTATGCTAGAGGTTTACGAGGGTATTCCTATGTCGACTGGAAGAAGTATGTCAAGTAGGCCAGATGATGGTACATATGTTAAAATAATATTTCCTTAATTTTAATAGTCTTTTTTCTTTGATATATAAGAAATTATCGTTTCTAAGCGTCGCTTGGTTTTGATTTCGAATGAAGACCGGTGCCGTATAATGTAGAATGAAGGCCTGCGTTATAATCAATGTTTGTTGGTTGATGGGTCCTTACATCCGAACTTATTTGTCATTTGAAAGGGTTTTGAAATTTTATCTTCATATCGGTTACTGGGAACGTCCAATTTCTTGCCTCTTGTCATCTTCCCATCTGACCTCGATTTGGGCTTGGGTCATGACCTGATCTATAGTGTAGCATCGAAATTTTGTTAGCTTCTTATTAAGTCCGCTATTTGCTAGTGACCCGTTTCTGAAAACTTCAATGGCAGTCGGCTGGTAGAGATCCGGAATGGATATTTTCTCTATGTTGAAATGTGTGACATAGCCTCGTAGAGATTCTCCTTTCCGCTGCTGAATTACGTTGAGGTCAACTATGGTTTTATCAAGTTTACAAGAGCTCGTAAAGTGCTCCAAAAACCTATTAGCTAGTTCCTGATACGACCTAATAGTCCTGTAAGGTAGATTGATGAACTAAGTGAGGTCTGGGCCTGCTAATGTTTCTCCGAATCCTCAACATATTCCATCTTCCCATTGATGAAGAGCTAGATTAGTCGACATCATCTTGTATTAGTAATGGACCATATGGTATTATGGGGCTGTGAATCCATCATACAACTTCATATCTGGTGGGCTGAACTTTCATGGGAGTTAAATGGAAGTAATTGATCCCAAAAAGGGAGTATATGAGATCGTGTCGGCTCGAATTTTTCTTACTAGTAGTATGACACCAGGTAGGCTAGAGGGAATTGCATCTTTGAACTCTTGCATTTCCTTGCGCGTGGTGGAGGCTACTTGTCGTGGTCGGTCGGTTGGGGAGACATTTTGACTTCTTTCTTGATTTGGTGGATGTTTGTCTAATGGCAGATTATCACTTGCCATATTATTAAATGCCTCCAATAGGTTGGATCGAATGGTAAGACAGTTGGGGTGATCTAGAGCTTCGCGTCGCTGAGAGGTAGATGCAATTTGCTCCAACTGCTTCTAGAGGTTCGTCTTGGAGCTTCGTACGACTGAGTTTTCCTCCTCTAAAACTCGTAATCGTTCTTGGAGAATGGTCAACTGAGCGGCCGGAGGGATTGGTGTTTGCTCCCCGCTTGAAGCCATGTGTAGCTATGTTTGTAAGGATCGTAGACTGAGAGATCTTCACTTGCTGTAAATCATTAAAGCCCTACGGTGGGCGGTAAATTATGGACCCTGGTTTTTGCCTGAGGTCCACAATTGAGAATTTGTATGAATGAGGCACTAACGATCTTATAAGACAAAGGTAGAGTGAGCAGTGAGTTCCTACCCACCGGTATGGTGGGTTTCGTAGGAACTCCAACGCTCAAGCCAATAGTGAATACGAGTGGAAAATAAAGAAGAACAAAGTTTAGGGTTACCTTGACCTCTGTAGACAGTCGTGAGGGCTGTGGGTCGGTGTTTAGAGGGAGAAATACTTTGAGAGCTCAAGTAAGAGTGCTTTTGAGAGAAAGCCTCGGGAAAACCTCATTCAGACTCTGAATTATGCCTCTTTTATAGGTGATCAGGAAGTGGGTCTCATTAATTCATTAAAGGTTAAACCCTTTGGAATCAAAATGGCTAATCATGTAAATCATGAATGAAGACATTTTTTTGGTTGAGTAGCTGGTAAGTCAAGAGTTTGTTTGGTAGGCTTCTCTTTGTGTGTGGGCCTGAGAAGATAATTGGGTCATTGGCCCAAGTCTGTTTTGGGTACTATTTGGAGGGATAAGGTTATATCTGATATAGGGCCTAAAGTGAAAAGTCAAAAATTCCCTTGGCTTAAAATTGGCTCGTACACGTATTTTTCAATCTTTGAATCCGCTCTAGATAGTGGTAAATATCCAACATTTCTATTGGTTTTACATTTTCTATTTTTTTGCAAGAATACTAGTCTTTTTTTCAGTGTATAAAACGATATAATAAGGGTGAAATGAGCAAATTTGACACTGGTAGTGAAGATTGTTTTTATATATCTTTGCTGGTTATGTTGAACACATAATTCATAGATTGTTTTATTTGATCAGGTTTATCCTAACTAAACTAGAGTCTGAGGGTATCTTAAGTTTGTATTCGAGCTGCTATGACTATGTAATTACATCATTGAGATGTTTTATGTATAAATGATTTCATCTTTCAATGGCTTTCCAATCTTCTACTATATCTTTAAAACCTTCATAAACATTAGCAAGTAAATCACTTTCTAAGTTCGGCTCTGTGTATCTGGGAAGGAGAATGTCAAAATTACAAGATTATTTATTAGATTATGGAGACCTCAAGTCGGAGGATTACTCATACAATCGTTACTTAAGCGTTTTCATATACACATGGGATAAGTATTTCCATGTGAAAACTCTCG
Organism: Zanthoxylum bungeanum; assembly: GCA_019454045.1. Taxonomy (NCBI): domain Eukaryota; kingdom Viridiplantae; phylum Streptophyta; class Magnoliopsida; order Sapindales; family Rutaceae; genus Zanthoxylum; species Zanthoxylum bungeanum. The sequence goes on from SKCR01001391.1 coordinate 51,882, forward strand.
GTGGTTAGTTCGATGGACATAAACAAATTTGCACCCATGTGATACATGAAGTGGTCAAACCTGCTAGTAGCCTATAAGATCAGCTACTCCGTCAGGGTGGATCATATATAGCATGCTAATCTCTCTGGTTTATGAAGGTCTCCTGATTGTTCACAAACCTATGACTAGGAATATTTAGTATTAAAGATTCTCATAAGGCGTTAAAGTTATCACCTATTACTCCAAAGACTTTATTTTATATATAAATCATACCAAACATATTTGAATTATGATATATAATGAATATGCCATTTTATTGATTAATATGAATTTACAATACAAGTACAACCTTATTTTATTACAAATATAAGTACTTAAATCCATCCACAAGTTGGACATATGGAATATTCCTAACAATCTCCCACTTTCATTATAGCCATCTAGTATGAACTCGGAGATCATAATTTTTGGTGTGCCCGTCATGCTTCTGTTGGTAAGAGATTTTTTCAGAGAGTCATTGAGATTTTATTTTGTGGGTATCTTTTCTATCAATGATTTCTCGAATCAAATGGAACCGCATGAGCTCATTCTTGGATTTTTGGTGCAACCGCAGTTCCTTTGATTGAGCTATAGCACTTTTGCTATCATAATACATCGTGATGACCTTCTCAATCTTAGGAAGCAATTCCAGCTCTGTGATGAACTTCTTATTCAAACAACTTTTTGAGCTACCTCAGATGCTATAATATATTTATCTTACGTTGTGAAATCTGTAATAGTCGATTTCTTAGAGGTTTTTAATCTTATAGCTCGCCATTCAAAATAGACATATATCATGTTTGTAATTTTCTATCATCCATGTTGGTTCGAAAGTTGGCATCATAATAACCAATGAAAAGTTTATAACATTCTCTATATTCAAAAACACATCATTTGTCCTTCTCAAATACTTAAGGATCACATCGGAAACCTTCCAGTATGATTTATCGGGATTTTCCTGATTCTTGCTCATTATATTAAGGGCAACAGGTCTCGTATATAACATAGTGTAGGCACTGCATTTTTGCATATAAGTCCCTATGATGAGTCTCACATGGAGACAATACCTCTTTAAATTGTGGAAGTCGCGGGAAACGGACGTAGGAAGGGAAGAGTCAGAAATTGACACCTTGGTGGATTTAATTCGTTTGTTTAGCTTCGGTTTCGCTTGTTGGACCTCTGTTTTAAAACATAACCTTAGCCTAAACCCCAGCAAGACACACACCAAGCCCATCCAAAGCCCATTTCACCCAAGCCCAATCCAAAAAAACATTTAAAACACATGTCACAAATTAAATAAAATCTCATTCCAAAATTAATAATTCACCTTCCTAATTACCAAAGATCTAAATTCAATTAAATAATTCACTCACCAAATTTAAAGATATTCCCCACCAAAATTACATAATTTATTTCCCTTTTAAAATTAATTAAAATACACATATGTCTAATTGATTTGTTTCCTTTTCAAAACCCATGCATAACCCTAATACATCACTATAAAAATAACACAAAACCCTAAACTCCCTTGGTTGTCCACTCTCACGGCAAAAATACAAACAGAAGAAAACTGCAACCCTAATCGCCCTACGTATAGCTCATTCCCACGGTAGAACAAAAAAAAAAACCAAGCCTCTCACACATTACCACATCCACGCACAGCCCCTCACATTGCCTCACCCACGTAACAGCCCCCTAGCCTTCATCAGCCCCACAGACCCCTCAACACGTTCACAGCCTGCCCTTCCTTTTCACGCCATAGCCCTCACAAATCAACAGCCCTTCCCGCATCAACAACCCTTTAACGCACAAAGCCCCTTCACATCAGCATCAACACCCTCACAAATTCAGCCAACCCACGCACATATTCACCTCCACTCAGGCACAAGACTGCCCTTCACATTACACTAAACCTTCCTCACACATGCACACATAATTCATCATCACCGACTAAATCTTAGCCCCAATTCACGTACAAAAACAAACACGCAACGGCCCACTGTTTCATGAAATACTGCACCAAATTAGTCTTTAACCATCACCGAAACTGCATTCCAAATTACCTTAAACTACCGCAGAAATAGCCTTAAACAGTAGCCCAATTCACGCCAGAAACAACATCAAAAACTGCCCCAAAATAGTGAAAAACCACAGCCCCAATACCTTTCAAAAACCACAAAAATAGTCCCTTAATACAGCAAAAACAGTGACTACAAATAGCAGCAAAACAACAGTAAAACGGAGTAAAAAACAGCAGCCCAAACAGCAAAACAGCGGAGGAAAACATTGAACCAGTGAACCAGAGGAGTTGCGGAGCAAGAACCCTTCCGACGGCCGTGTAACGCACATTCGAGAGACGACCTAAAAGGTTAGACCTGAGGGCACCCTTCTTATTTATTCTCATCTTTTTTTTGTTGTTGTTTATTAGAATTCCTTCGCATGAGACTCGTTTGTCTATACATGTTGTGGTCCTTGAATGAATGGAAAATGTGTCGTCTCTTGTGATATATCGGATGGAAACCCAGACGTAAATTCCGTAGCCGAATCCGAATGGACGGTAATGCGGTCTGTACTTGGGAAACAACTCCACATACCACTTGAGCAAACGGCACATATTTCACTTTATTTTATCTTGTTCGTCTATTATTCGCATTTTATATTACACCATTTACTTTCCGCACGTTATTTGTTTATGTATTGATGATATAGTGCGCATGGGCAAATCAAGTTGGATTAAAGGTCTCCCGCTTCGGAGGATGAAATGCCTAAGGGCTACTTTTGCCACAAAGTTTTACCGCGCCGGATGAAGTATATTTGATTGAATGTGAGATATGTTTAATCAGACATACGGAGTTCCATATTAGTGTCTCATTCATTTGTATGCATTGTAATATAAATATATAATGCGCATGGGCTAACTATGGTGGATTAAAGGTCCTCTATTCGAGGGAAATGCCTGAAGGCTACCTTTACCACGATGTTTTGCCGTGCCTTTTATTATGACATTTACCCTTTGCATATCATTACTTTATTTAGCATGCATTGCATTCTAGTGCGCATGGGCTAACTAGGGTGGATTAAAGGTCCTCTATTCGAGGGAAATGCCTAAAGGCTACCGTTACCATGATGTTTTGACGTGCCGGACGAGGTACATTTGATTGAATGTGAAATGTGTTCAATCGGGCATACAAGGTCCCGTATTATTTATTTGTTTATTCATGTATTGATAATTTAATGTGCATGGGCTAACTATGGTGGATTAAAGGTCCTCTATTCGAGGGAAATGCCTAAAGGCTACCTTTACCACGATGTTTTGCCGCGCTGGACGAAGTGCACTCGACGAATGTGAAATGTGTTCAATCGGGCACACGAGGTCCTACATTGTGTATTCGTCTATCCATGCATGTGTTTGTGTCATTTCAGATGCCATTTTGGTAATCTCGTTCGAACGTGTTTCCGAACGCTACACGAATGTATACATTCTGTCTCAGTCCGTTCGAACGCGTTTACGAATGCTACTCAAATGCGCATGCATTTTGTTTTATCATGCATCAGGTCTTATCCCGTTCGAATGCGTTCTCAAAAGCTATACGAACGCGAACATTCTGTTCACCGTTCGAACGCGTTTCAAACGCTACACGAATGCATATACAGTGAACATATTTCTTTTCATCACATTTCATGCATGTTCGCTTCTTTGGTAATTTCTTTTGCATTACATAATTAATCATATCATTTCATTATTGACACTTTTACTGTTATCATTTATTTATATTCCCGCATTTGTCTACTTAATGTGTTCGTGAGATTGTGTGCTTGCCTTTATTTCACTTACTTTTATGTATGCAAACTTAGATATGAGCTTTATTTTCATGCATGTGAACTTAGAAATAGAATACTATTGGAAATATATGTTGCGTAGATCCGATTAAATTATTGCACAAATCATTTCATTACAAGTGGCATAAGTAAGGGACCATTCCGAACCCAACGGTTTGAGGTCTTCCCTTGCGAGGGGTGAGTGCAGCCTTAAATAATTTTCCCGGTTCACACCGGGTGGCGACTCCATTTTTATTTCTCCGGTGTAGTCCCCAATGGGCTACTCCGTACTCCCGACCAGGCCGCGTGCCTGGAACAGCATCGCCGATTTCTGTGTCTACAGTCTGGCAACTCCACTGGGATAGAGAATCGGCCCCGAAATAGTGTCTTGTAATGTTTGTGATTTATACTTTAGTTAACCGTTTGTCTATAGTGGGTTGAAAGGGTTTAATCAAAGGCATTATTAAGGCTAAGTGATGGTTTGGTATCTTCCTTCATTCACTACATTTCTTTAAGGAAAAGCTGTGTAGGCACCTAGATAATCATTACCCATAGCTCACTGTGACAGACTAATTTGGAGGACTTATTGTTTATTCCTGTCACCAAGGCGATAAGAGCCTAAGAGGCTTGGGTATTTAAGGGAGTTCGCTCCACCCTCCCACTGGGGAATCTACAACGGGAAATCCATTTGACAGTCAGTCACGCACCATAACTCGTTGGCACATACCTTAGTGTATAAAAAAGGTACGCTCACTTGGTCGCTGGACCTTGAGAGTGGGGAGACCTAGTTGTGGGGAAACCCTTCGTCGACGAGAGCCTTTGTCTATACCCCTATAAACCCGCATATGAACTGCAGTCGTAGGACCAATAGATACTATTCCTTTATGCTTGCGTTTAGGACCATCGTCATTTGGATTCAATTGGACTTCTTGTCATGAGGTATGGGCTTGTTGGGGCATTTAAACTGGGACGAGTCCGTGCTTTATGGCAATTGGGCCGAAAGCTTCTAACATGCCGATTGGCCATTTTGCGTTTAGGCCTCTTATCATTCGAAGTTGTTTAGCCATGTTATTGGAAAAGTGTAAACCTGTTGGGCCTTTTCAACTGACAAGTTTGCACTGCGCAATAGTATGATTGAATGCTTAAAATGATAATGGGCCGACTTATATATTCCATATATCGCACGCATCTCATGCATCTCATGCATACATGCATCATGTTAACCCATGTGTCTTAAAAGCCATCATAGATATCTGTTGGGTTAGAGATTAAAAATAAAAAGTTTGTCAAAAAGAGTTTAGCAAACATGGATATCTGGAAAAGAAAACCAGGAGGAACAGAAAACTGTACGGTAAGGAAGAGAAGACCGAGCAATCACCAAGGGAATTGGCGGAAGACCTAACCCGACGGGATAGGAAACTCATTCATGCATTCATGCATACACGTAACATATTTGCATTCTCTTTTTGTGGTTGTTTTGTTTTGTATTCACAGGAGAGACAGAGAAAGCGGCAAAGGCAAGCCAATCAGAAGTAGCAACAGTACAATATCAGTTTTGGGTAGGAATCCCAAGGTTGAGGCCCATATCGGTGTTAGTTTCAGAAAAGAATCTCAGGGTTGAGGCCCATATCAGCATGATTTTCGGGAATGGATCTCAGGGGGGGAAGCCCACATTATCCGCGGTTGAAAGGAAGAATTCCATGGAGTGAGTGAGTGAAAAAAAAAGAGTGAGAAGACTTTGATATTTAGGCACATGTCCAGTGATGACATTGTTTTCTGTAGGGAGAAACCTTAGAAAAGATAAGTGCGAGATGTACTCTCATCCATTATTCTGAGTGGTTGATCTCGGCTAGACTCGCGAGCACTTGATTACAGGATCTTAGCAGTAGAAGCCTGAGTAGTTGGTGAGATGACTAGTTGAAGAGATGGTAGATCAGTGAATGACCGTTTGCTTGGATGTCCATCCTGGTTTACTTATGCTACGATATATGATATGGTTGAAAATAAATAAAAAGTTTCTGCAATGAAAGGAAAAGAAAAAAATGGACCTTCTATAACCGATAAGCGTGAAGCTACCCAAGGGCGATTATTAGGACCACCATAAGGAGAAACGATACCTTAAAGGGTAGGTGTGTCAAAGAAAGAAAAAGAAAGAAAAGAGAAAAAGAAAAAAAGAAAAGAAAAAAAGAAAGTTCAAAAATGAAAAGAAAGAAAAGAAAGAGACAAGAGAAAAAAGAAGAAAACAATATCATGTTGAGTACGAGGAAGTAATCACAGAGTGTGATCAAGACATCTAGATTGGTTAGCCCACTGATCCGATTCTCCGAGACAAAATCATCGAGTTGGCTTACTTAAGGATTTAGCTGCGAAAGAGCCTTGGCACACACACACTAGGAGTCTAGCTCAGATCACTCATGCAGACGATCAAATTAAAGTGTATTAAGTACTTTGAAGGTTCTCTGGTTTCGACACGAAACATCCGTTGAGGACGAAAATATATTTAGCTATCAGGACTATCTCGTGAGAGGCAATACAACATGTTGATATGCAATATCACATCAGAATCAGTTTGGGGGCGAGGCCCGTATCAGTATCAGTTTGGGGGCGAGGCCCGCATCAGTGTCAGTTTGGGGGCGAGGCCCACATCAGTATCAGTTTGGGGGCGAGGCCCGCATCAGTATCAGTTTTGGGGACGAGGCCCACATTAGTATCAGTTTGAGGGCGAGGAACACTTCAGTATCAGTTTGGGGCGAGGCCCACGTCAGTATCAGTTTGAGGGCGAGGCGAAAATCAGTATCAGTCCAGGGTTGAGGCCCACATCAGTATCCGTCTGGGGCGAGGCCTATATCAGCATTGTCAGTATCAGTTTTGGGGATGAGTCTCGGGGGCGAGGCCCACATCAGTATCAGCATCAGTTTTGGGGATGAGTCCTTGGGGCGAGGCCCACATTAGTATCAGTTTGGGGTGAGGAACACTTCAGTATCAGTTTGGGGCGAGGCCCACGTCAGTATCAGTTTGGGGGCGAGGCGAAAATCAGTATCAGTCCAGGGTTGAGGCCCACATCAGTATCTGTCTGGGGCGAGGCCCACATCAGCATTGTCAGTATCAGTTTTGGGGATGAGTCTCGGGGGTGAGGCCCACATCAGTATCAGCATCAGTTTTGGGGATGAGTCATTGGGGCGAGGCCCACATCAGCATTGTCAGTATCAGTTTTGAGGATGAGTCTTGGGGCGAGGCCCACATCAGTATCAGTATCAGTTTTGGGGATCAGTATCAGTTTTGGGGATGAGTCCGGGGGCGAGGCCCACATTAGTGTCAGTATCAGTTTTGGGGATGAGTCCCAAGGGTGAGGCCCACATCAGTATCAGTATCAGTTTTGGGGATGAGTCCCGGGGGCGAGGCCCACATCAGTGTCAGTATCAGTTTTGGGGATGAGTCTCGGGGGCGAGGCCCACATCGGTGTCAGTATCAGTTTTGGGGATGAGTCCCGGGGGCGAGGCCCACATCGGTGTCAATATCAGTTTTGGGGATGAGTCCCGGGGGCGAGGCCCACATCAGTATCAGTATGAGTTTTGGGGATGAGTCCCGGGGGTGAGGCCCACATCAGTATCAGTATCAGTTTTGGGGATTAGTCCCGGGGGCGAGGCCCACATCAGTATCACTATTAGTTTTGGGGATGAGTGCCGGGGGCGAGGCCCACATCAGTATTAGTATCAGTTTTGGGGATGAGTCCCGGTGGCGAGGCTCACATCAGCATCAGTATCAGTTTTACCGGGTATGGCACTCCAGGTATGGAGATATTACAGCGACGCCTTAGGTATGGGGTTTATCATGCCGGGTATGGCACTCCGGATATGGAGATATTACAGCGACGCCTCGGATATGGGGTTTAGCATGCCGGGTATGGCACTCCGGGTATGGAGACATTACAACGACGCCTCGGGTATGGGGATATTACAGCGACGCCTCGGGTATAGGGTTTAGCATGCCGGGTATGGTACTCCGGGTATGGAGATATTACAGCGACACCTCGGGTATGAGGTATGACACTCCGGGTATAGAGATATTACAACAACTTCTCGGGTATGAGGTTTAGCATGTCGGGTATGGCACTCCGGGTATGGAGACACTTCTGCGACACTCTAGGTATGGAAACGCAACCACGATGCCTTGGGTATGAGGTTTAGCATGCCAGGTATGGCACTCCGGGTATGGAGATATTACAGCGACGCCTCGGGTATGAGGTTTAGCATTGACCGGCGTAAACACACACGTATAACGTAAGCGCACGTATCGTTTAAGTAGTATAAAAATATCGATCCCACGATGACTTAATATCTAATTTATTAATTTTATGAGGTCAAATGATTACTAGTATCTAAGAGGTTGTTTCATTGATTTGAAATGGTGACGATTCTAAATTTAAAAAAACAAATAAATAAAATTATTTGAAAGTAGGTTTTAAGAAAATTCAATATTAAAAACTATCTAGGGTTGTGATTTCTTCCAATATCATTTTAAAGATGAAGTAGTTATCTTAAAGTTGGGTAATATATTGATTTATTAACCTGGAACACTAAATTATGTAAAAGCCTCTTCCGATGGTCGATTACTAATACCCAGTATAACCCAATTGAACCATATGTCTATGTCAACCAAATTACCTGGATTCATTAAGTTTAAGTTCCAATTATGGCTACCCCCGCCCGACAGGTATATTCCTATCCTGTGAGGAAATCTATTAAAGGGTTATCTATCCTCAAGGAAGATCGTGGGCTATTGAGTCTAAGGTCTTTAGCCTAAAATCCATTTTCCAAGTTCATTTTAAGTTTACCTAATCAATTTTATTAATGGCCAGTTAATAAAAAGCATTAAGATTAAGACTCAATAAATAAATCTTTATATTACCCAAGCTATAATCTAACACCTTATAAACCGGTGATATTGGATTTCATCACAACCCCAGATAACTAATTTAGTTACAACACATAACTAGGGCTAGTAAAAACTTGAAAATAAAAGACATAAAGTAAAAATATAGTAAAGTAAATACTGAAAAGTAAATTACAATAAAATAAAATGCTAAGGTAAAATGAATTACTTTTACTACTACTAATTTAGATATCTCCCATAATATATTATTTAAACTTGTGATAACATTACCAACCAGCCATATAGGCGGTATCCTGATTAAGTCAAATTAAGTCCAACCAGCCATTAAGGCGGTAAAAAGATTTGTCCATGAACCTGCCATATAGGCGGTAAGAAAGTTTAATTACCAACCGACCATTCTGGCGGTATCCTTGATTAGTCAGGTTTAAACTAGATTAAAATGAATTACCAATTGACCAATCTGGCGGTATCCTTTTTAAGTCAATATTTTAAATAGTGAATATATTATATTTAAGGGAGATTAATCTAAATAGCAATAGTAAAAGAATTACCTTTCACCATAGCTGGGGAAGTTACCTCCTCATGGTGAATAGTAAAAATTGTAAAAAGTAAGAAAGTAAATTACTATTATTACAAAACGTAATTAAAATTAATTACAAAACAAAAAACTAAAAACTAAAAGAAACTAGAGAGAGAAACTCCCTATTTACATCAAAGAGATGATAGAGAGTGGTACATCTGAAACTGAAATTTCACGCTCTATTTATAGGCATCAGCAAGGGTCTCGCGCCTAGGGGTGAGCAAAACCGGTTTCGGTTCTGGTTCCGCATGGAACCGGAACCTACCCAGAAAAATTCGGTTCCGCACTAAGTGGAACCGGAACCTACCCAATTAAACAGGGTACCCTATTATTCGGTTCCAATCCGGTTCCGGTCCGGTTCCGAATTACCCTATTTTAAAATATTTTAATAAAAACTACATTCCAATACGAGTCCGTAGGAAAAAACGGGGACCAAATCGGAGTGCAGAAGCTCAAGAACGAAGAAAATGAAGCTTTAGACTTTTAAAAACAGAGGCCATCAGTAGTCCCAGTTTAAACAGAGGCCATCAGTAGTCCCAGTTTAACACTCAGTTGAATGTAATCAGAACAAGCAAAAAAAAAAATGTTATAATCCAGTAAAAGTATTGGTCAATTGGAAATAGTCAGTAATAACAAGAAGTAATAAAAATGTTTTAAACATCTATAAATTTCACATTGTTAAGACTAGATTCACTCTCAGAAATACAATTTTCAACCTAATTTAGGTTCTAAATTTCAACAGAAATTATCCGGTACGTTATTAAAACCGGTTCCATGGTCCGGTTCCGGTTCCGATCATTTTGGAACCGGAACCTACCCAGATAAAATCGATTCCTTCATTTTTGGAACCGGAACCTACCCGATTATAACTGGTTCCGGTTCCAAACCCGGAAAATCGGTCCGGTTCCAACAGGTTCCGGGTAGACCCGGAACCGTTGCTCACCCCTACTCGCGTCGCGACGCCCGTTTTAGTCGACGTGGCAGCTTCTAGTTCTTTGAGTGAGATTCTGGATAAGGTGATAAGGTGACACGTGGCAAGGTTGTTAGAGACTCAATTATTGTGACACGTGGCGGCTTCTGATTGGTCGGCTAGATTCTTATCCGCCACGTGTTAGATAGGGATAAGAGAGCTAATAATTGATGCTGACGTGGCAGTGACGTGGCGACACGTGGTAAAGTGATTGTCGGCACCATAAAATTACGACACGTGGCACTTCCTGATTGGCTGATGATGACATGGCGGTGAGGTGGCATGTTGACTCGGTCAACTGATGATGTGGACTATGACGTGGCTGACAGGTGGAGTGACACATGGCGGCACGTGGCGATGGTGACTGTCGGCACCGTAGGATGATGACACGTGGCACGGTGCATGTTAGCAAAGTCAAATTTTCTCAGATTCTGAGCCGTAGACCCGGCGCACGTTAGCAGCTCTGGTGTATGTTAAGCGTCGCGACGCTAAGGACTTGCGCGTCGCGACGTGCCCAAATTACCAAAATGCCCTTTTTGTCAATTTTCAATGTTTTGCTCCAAATCACCTCCAGAATGTCCTGAAACTTTATTTATCTACAAAATAACACAAAACACATCAAAATATTCACAAAACTCAAGAAACTATACCAAATATTAGGTTAAATGAGTGGGAAATAGTGATAGATTACCACTCATCACACTCCAAACCTAACATTTTGCTAGTCCTCGAGCAAAACACAAAATAAAATAACATAAGTAAAATTTAACTAAGCCACATTCGTAGGGATCACGGTTGCATTTAGCGTATGAAACAAGCTTTAAACCCCTAGGTGTCCCTAGTGGATGAGTTGTAGTCTCGTGAGGGTTTACAACAATGATACCCACAAACATTTTACAAAAGTAAAAAGGTAGTGAAACTAATGCACACAAAAGCAAAAAGACAAGCGAAAAGAGAATAAAGATGTTAGTGACTAATCAGGTGAAACTTCTACTCCAAGTTACTAGCTGTTTTGTTTCATTTTAAATTACTGGATAAGTAAATTCTCCGATTATATTTACCATTCTCCATATACACAGCCAACAAAATATTAAACAACTCATTTTTGCCCACAACAGTCATAAATGCAGTTGATAAGAGAGTAATATTTTTGTCCTAAAGTTTTATCAGAATTCACACCTTTTTGCAGCAATGAAATAATTTTTCTCATTTTTCTGATTTTTTTCTTTGATTTTTGATTTTATTTTTTATTTATATACAATATCTTCTGTCTATGTAGCGAGTGTTGGGTTGGTGGCTCCCAAACCAGTTGGCTTTAGGGCACCAGGTGTTAAGAAAACCCTACGGACTTAATTACTCAGACTTCAGATATATATATTTTTGCAGCATCTTTGATCCATGTAACGAGCTTTGGGCCAGTGACTCCCAAACCAGTTGGTTTTAGGGCACTAGGTGTTAAAACACCCTTACAGACTTAATAACTCGGATCTCAGACGTTTTTTTTTTTTTACTCCATTGCTTTTTGAGATGCTTCCTCCAATTAAACTAGAGCACTGAATATTACAAACTTTTCAATTATAACTCATGTCTGTATGTTACTATGTATGTTGATAATACATGTCAACTAAGCATATGAAGATCCATTTTAGTCTGTTTTATGGAGAATTTACAAATTAAATAATTTAAAAGGAAATAAACAAAAAATAACTTATTTCGAAAATAGGCTTGAGATACGTCTCAGGAGTGGAAACTCCTTACTCAACTATCTCTTACCAATTTCACATTTTAAAAACAAAAACGCAAAATATTTTTGTAATTTTTGAAAATTTTTCAATTTTTTTTTGTATTTTTCGAAAAAATTTGAACTAAAAATAGAAACAACAAACAACTAAAAACAAGGTATTGATCAACTAATTCCCTCCCCCAAACCTAAATGAGACATTGTCCCCAATGTCTTATATAGTAGAAGAAGAGTTAAGAAGGTCGTACCTGGTTAGCTGAAAATCTATGAAAAATTAAATGTTAAGATCTAGATTAATCCGACGCCTCTTACAACGATCGTCCTCGGACCAATTTATCTTTGAAAGGATAGGGTCAACTTGTGGTTCATAGGCTAAGAGTGGTCTATTAGATCCAGAGCAGTTCTGGCAGTAAAGAGGAGTTCTTTCAAAGGTTTTGACACAAACCCATTTCTCCGGGCATCATCAAGAAACACACAAAGAAAATCATAAAATCCATCAACGTTAAACAGCCCAATTAGTTTCTGGTGTATGTTCCGGTTTGCCCAAGATAGCACAATAAAAATTTCCTCCAATGTACCCAAGCCACCTGGCAAAGCAATAAAAGCATCAGAACGGTTAATCATTTCTACCAATCGTTCAAACATGCCTGGCACGATCAGTTCCTCTCCGTTTGATGGTCCAATAAGATTTGCCTCTGCCAAGGGTTTTAGGATGATTCCCAAAACATGACTGCCTCCTTCTTGTACAGCCTTTGAAACGATCCCCATAAGTCCAAGATTGCCTCCGCCATATACTAAGTGCATATTTCTTGCAGCTAAGACTCGACCCAATTCTTGTGCTGCTTCAACGTATTGTGGTTTAGTACCAACACTACTACCGCAAAATACACAGATGTTTTCAACTCGTCTTCTTGAAGTGGCTTCTATGTTTTACTCTGGATGTCTTCAAAAGTGTAATGATGAGTTGAATTTATAACACCTGAAAAGGGTGAGTAAAATAATAGCACTAGTACCTGCCAAATGACAATTATTAGTTTAACAGTAAAATAAATCATGATAGTCAAAAAGGTCTGGATCCCGTCGGAGAAAACAAAATAAAAACAACAAAACAAATCATAATTATTAAGAAAAGACAAAGAGATATAATATTTACAAGAAAAGTAACGGCTTGATTGACGTCTATGCGCCAGGGACAAGCTTCCCATCCAATTTTCTTATAAATTGGCAAACAAGGTCTTTTTGAGTCAGATTCCCGAGACTTAACAGTTGTCTTTCCTTTTGGAATTGTGCATATAACATACGAATTTCATGATACACACATCCACTGTGATGCGTCTCAAGAGTTTTAGATATGTCATCCAAAGACTCCTTACTCAAGCCATCCCTAATGAAGTTAATCTTATCTTCGCGGTTATCGGACACCATTCCTAAAGAACGACAATGAGTATTACAAAACATGCGAGCACATTTATAACAAACACACATTCTTTTGGCTCTTCTCTTTTTAGCAAAGGTGCTCCTTCCTAAGCCAGGCAGATGTGAAATAAAAGAGTCAAAAGACTCACCTGCCAATCAGACCCGTGCTTCAATAATCCAACGAATGTCAGTAGGAATACATTTGATCATCAGTAACCTCATCTGTTCCAAGCGAGCTTTGTAAACTTTCATCAGAGATTTTTGAGGGAGAGAAGGAAATTGCTTGCGAAGATTTGCGAGAGCTTCTTCCATCTTGAAATGACTAAACCTGCAAAAATTAAACACACAAAAATAAAACACACCAAATCACAATATATACAAAAATTGGATGGGTTGCCTCCCTACTAGCGCTAAGTTTAGAGTCGTTAGCTAGACGTGACTTCTCAAACGTTAAGCTGGATCTGAAAGTGTAACACTTTCTTTTTTTGTCGCTCAAATGATTCTCCCCAGTAGTGCTTGACACGCTTGTTTTTAACCTTGAAAGTTTTGTTGGAGTCAGGATCATGTATCTTAACGGATCTATCTGGTAGAACTTTGGTGATCACAAATGGACCTGACCACCGTGATTTTGGCTTCCATGGGAAGAATTTCACCCTTGATTTGTTTAACAGTACCTTCTGCCCTAGTTCCAGTTGTATGCGCACTAACTTCTCATCATGTCTTTTCTTGCCATTTTCTTTGTATAATTTGGCATCCTCAAAAGGCTGATTGTGAAATTCCTCCAATTCGTTGAGCTGGTAGAATTTTTTCTCTTATGTTGCTTGTAGTGCAAGAATTAGCTTCTTCAGTACAAAAGACGCTTTATCTTTAGACTGAGAAGGCAATTGACATGTTCTAAGTTTGTCAGTAGAACTTTGCATTGCATTGGAGTTCTGAATGGTACTGTGTTTCACATCAAGTTTGAAACATTCCTCCTTCTTTTCATCATTTGGGAAATTCATGGCCTTGAAAACATTGAATGTTACTTCTTGGTTCTGTACCCTCATGGTTAATTCTCCTTTTTGTACATCAATAATGGTTCGACCTGTAGCCAAGTATGGTCTCCCGAGGATGATTGGCACGTCTGCGTCTTCCTCCATATCAAGGATAATAAAATCTGCTGGGAAAATGAATTTGTCAACCTTGACCAGCACTTCCTCAACTACGCCTCTTGGAAATATGAGCGTTCTATCAACAAGTTCTAGTGAGACTGAAGTTGGCATTGTTTCTCCAATCTGTAATTTCCTGAAAATAGAAAAAGGCATCAAGTTAACACTAGCACCTAAATCACACAGAGCCTTACCGAAGTCATGTTCCTTCTGATAATGCTACTGTCTCGTAATCTCCCAATCTCCGCTTTCGTGAAAGAATGTCTTTCATGAATTTGGCATAGCTGGGCATTTGTTCTAACGCTTCTGCAAATGGAATGTTGATATGCAGCTTTTTAAAGATTTCCAGGAACCGAGAAAACTGTTTGTCCAATTTGTTCTTTTGAAGACGTTGAGGAAAAGGTGGAGGTGGAATGATCTGTTCTTTTTCCTTTGCTTCTTTTTCCTCCATCTGTTGCTTTGTTTCTTTTGCAACTTCCTCAGCAGCTATTTTGGCTCCAACATCTTTGTTGATTTCAGTATCACTTTTAAAATGATGGCATGACGTTGCTCCTTCCCTATGTTTCTTGGATTTGGCTCTGTGTTGCTAGGAAGGGTACCTGGCGGTCTGTAACTCTGAGCATTTGCCAGTTGTCCAATTTGATTCTCCAGTGCTTTAATAGAAGAAGATTGACTTTGAATTAATGCTGCTTGGGATTGAAATATAGCATCATATCTTGCTGCTTGAGATTGAAACATAGTATCATATCTTGCTGCTTGAGAGTCGTGTTTTGCTTCTATCTTTTTCAAGTGGGTCAACACTTCTGTTATTCCTGGTTCATTTGCTTACTCCTGGCTTTTGTTCTGTTGCTGGAATTCAGGTGGTGGATAGTTCTGTTGTTGGCCTGAATTGTTGCTCCATGAAAAATTGGGATGATTCCTCCACCTTGGGTGTTAGGTGTTGGAATATGGATTATTCCACTGTCTGTTGAAATTGTTGACATAATTCACCGTCTCTTCAAGTTGGTTCGACTCTGGTGCTCCTCCATATGATGAACTTGTGGATCCAGTGGTAAGAGTCTCCATGAATTTGAATATCTGATCTAGCTTGGCATTGACTGCTGTATTGGCTCCACTTTCATAAATTCCTGCAATTCTTTGGATCATGCTCCTTTCTGTTGGCCACAAGGAATTGTTGTTGGCCATTTCTTCGATTAGGTCCCAGGCTTGATCTTCTCATTTTTCCATTAAATCTCCTCTAACAGCAGTATCGATTGTGGTTCTCATTATTCCAGAAAGTCCATTATAGAATGTTTGGACTTGAAGCCATTTTGGAATTTCATGGTGAGGACATTTACGGAGCAAATCTTTGTACCTTTCCCAAGCTTCGTAGAGGGATTCTGAATCTTGTTGTACAAAGGATGTGATGTCATTCCTCAGTTTCCAGTTCTGGCTGGTGGAAAGTACTTTGCAAGAAATTTGGTGGCTAAAGTGTTCCAAGTTGTGATAGAACCTGCTGGTAGTGAATGTAGCCAAGCTTTAGCTCTATCTTTCAGGGAATATGGAAAAACTCGCAGTCTCATTGCTTCTTCTGATGCTCTGTTGTAGTTGAAAGTGCCAAAAAATTCCAGGAAGTTACTGATGTTGGCATTAGGATCTTCAGTTGCATTCCCCCCGAACTGAACTGACTGCTGAATCATCTGAATGCATGTTTTGATGTCACATGCATTTGCTGGTAAGGGAGGAAGTACAATACAAGAAATGAGTCTGTCAACCACCGGAATGGTTCTGTCTCGAATGGGAATTGGTGGTGCAACCTCCAAAGGTTCAGGTTCCATGTTGACTAAAGCTTCTTGGCCTTCTCGCCTTTCCCTTCTCAACTGTCTGATAGTTCTTTCAATTTCTGGGTCAAGTGGTCGAAGTTCAAAGCTTCTGGTTCGTCTCATGTATTTTCTGAGAATCTGAAACACAAGAAAAAAAACAATAAGTAAAAAGAAATTAGATACAAGTAACGTATCTAACCCCACAACTAATAGTGAAAGATAAATAAGTCCCCGGTAACGGCGCCAAAAACTTGACCGGCGTAAACACACACGTATAACGCAAGCGCACGTATCCTTCAAGTAGTATAAAAATATCGATCCCATGAGGACTTAATATCTAATCTATTAATTTTATGAGGTCAAATGATTACTAGTATCTAACAGGTTGTTTCATTGATTTGAAATGGCGACGATTCTAAATTTAAAAAAACAAAAAAATAAAATTATTCGAAAGTAGGTTTTAAGAAAATTCAATATTAAAAACTATCTAGGTTGTGATTTCTTCCAATATCATTTTAAAGATGAAGTGGTTATCTTAAAAATGGGTAATATATTGATTTATTAACCTAGAACACTAAATTATGTAAAAGCCTCTTCCGTTGGGTCGATTACAAATACCCAGTATAACCCAATTGAACCATATGTCTATGTCAACCAAATTACATGGATTCATTAAGTTTAAGTTCCAATTATGGCTACCCCCGCCCGAAAGGTATATTCCTATCCTGTAAGGAAATCTATTAAAGGGTTATCTATCCTCAAGGAATATCGTGGGCTTTTGAGTCTAAGGTCTTTAACCAAAATCCATTTTCCAAGTTCATTTTAAGTTTACCTAATCAATTTTATTAATGGCCAGTTAATAAAAAGCATTAAGATTAAGACTCAATAAATAAATCTTTATATTACCCAAGCTATAATCTAACCCCTTATAAACCGGTGATAGTGGATTTCATCACAACCCCAGATAACTAATTTAGTTACAACACATAACTAGGGCTAGTAAGAACTTGAAAATAAAAGACATAAAGTAAAAATGCGGTAAAGTAAATACTGAAAAGTAAATTATAATAAAATAAAATGCTAAGGTAAAAGGAATTACTTTTACTACTACTAATTTAGATATCTCCCATAATATAATATATAAACTTGTGATAACATTACCAACCAACCATATAGGCGGTATACTGATTAAGTCAAATTAATTCCAACCAGCCATTAAGGCGGTAAAAAGATTTTTCCATGAACCTGCCATATAGGCGGTAAGAAAGTTTAATTACCAACCGAAAAATCTGGCAGTGTCCTTGATTAGTCAGGTTTAAACCAGATTAAAATGAATTACCAACCGACCAATCTGGCGGTATCCTTTTTAAGTCAATATTTTAAATAGTGAATATATTATATTTAAGGGAGATTAATCTAAATAGCAATAGTAAAAGAATTACCTTTCACCCTAGCTGGGGAAGTTACCTCCTCATGGTGAATAGTAAAAATTGTAAAAAGTAAGAAAGTAAATTACTATTATTACAAAACGTAATTAAAATTAATTACAAAACAAAAAACTAAAAACTAAAAGAAACTAGAGAGAGAAACTCCCTCTTTACATCAAAGAGATGAGAGAGAGTGGTATATCTGAAACTGAACTTTCGCGCTCTATATATATGCATCAGCAAGGGTCGCGCGTCGCGATGCCTAGCTCGCGTCGCGACGCCTGTTTTGGTCGATGTGGCAGCTTCTGGTTCGTCGAGTGAGATTCTGGATAAGGTGATAAGGTGACACGTGGCAAGGTTGTTGGAGACTCAATTATTGTGACACGTGGTGGCTTCTGATTGGTCGGCTAGATTCTTATCCGCCACGTGTCAGATAGGGATAAGAGAGCCAATAATTGATGCTGATGTGGCGGTGACGTGGCGGTGACGTGGCGACATGTGACAAAGTGACTGTCGGCACCATAGAATTGCGACATGTGGCACTTCCTGATGGATGATGATGACGTGGCGGGAGGTGGCATGCTGACTCGGTCAACTGATGATGTGGACGATGACGTGGCTGACAGGTGGAGTGACACATGGTGCCACGTGGCGATGGTGACTGTCGACACCGTATGATGATGACACGTGGCACGACGCATGTTAGCAAAGTCAAATTTTCTCACATTCTGAACCGTTGACCCAACGCACTTTTGCAGCTCTGGTGCATGTTACGCGTCGCGACGCCAAGGGCTTGCGTGTCGAGACGCGCCCAAATTACCAAAATGTGCTTTTTGTCAATTTTCAATGTTTTGCTCCAAATCACCTCCAAAATGTCCTGAAACTTTATTTATCTACAAAATAACACAAAACACATCAAAATATTCACAAAACTCAAGCAACTATACCAAATATTAGGTTAAATGAGTGGGAAATAGTGATAGATTTACCACTCATCAAGCATGTCCGGTATGGCACTCCGGGTATGAAGATATTACAGTAACACCTCGGGTATGAGGTTTAACATGCCGGGTATGGCACTCCGGGTATGGAGACACTATTGCGACACTCTGGGTATGGAGACACAGGCGCGACGCCTCGGGTATGAGGTTTAGCACGCTGGGTATGGCACTCCGGGTATGGAGATACTACTGCGACACTCTGGGTATGGAGACGCAACCGTGACACTCTGATTATGGAGACGTAACCACGACTCCTCGGCTGTGGGGTTTAGCACGCCGGGTTTGGCACTCCGGGTATGGAGACACTACTGCGACACTCTGGGTATGGAGACGCAACCGCGACACCTCGGGTATGGGGTTTAGCACGCCGGGTATGGCACTCCGGGTATGGAGACACTACTGCGACACTCTGGGTATGGAGACGCAACCGCGACACCTTGGGTATGGGGTTTATCACACCGGGTATGGCACTCCGGGTATGGAGACACTACTGCGACACTCTGGGTATGGAGACACAACCGAGACACCTCGGGTATGGGATGTAGCACGCCGGGTATGGCACAACCAAATCAACTTAATCCAAAGCAACAGGCAAGTCAAGTGGCAGCTGGCAAGCCAGGTTAGTAAAAATGCATTGCATAACTTTGATAGGATTGTCATTGTCACACACTGCACAAGTCCCATCAAAGTGGGGGCAACTGTAGGCACTTCATTTTTGCATATAAGTCCCTATGATGAGTCTCACATAGAGACACTACCTCTTTAAATTGTGAAAGTCGCGTGAAACGTACGTCGGAATGGAAGAGTCAGAAATTGACACCTTGGTGGATTTAATTCATTTTTTTAGCTTCTGTTTCGCTTGTTGGACCTCTGTTTTAAAACACAACCTTAGCCCAAACCCCCGCAAGACACACACCAAGCCCATCCAAATCCCATTTCAACCAAGCCCAATCCAAAAAAACATTTAAACACATGTCACAAATTAAATAAAATCTCATTCCAAAATTAAATAATTCACCTTCCTAATTAACAAAGATCTAAATTCAATTAAATAATTCACTCACCAAATTTAAAGATATTCCCCACCAAAATTACATATTTATTTCCCTTTTAAAATTAATTAAAATACACACATGTCTAATTGATTTGTTTCCTTTTCAAAACCCATGCATAACCCTAATACATCTCTATAAAAATAACACAAAACACTAAACTCCCTTAGCTGTCCACTCTCACGGTAAAAATACAAACAGAAGAAAATTGCAACCCTAATCCCCCTACCTAGAGCTCATTCCCACGGTAGAACAAAAAAAAAACCAAGCCTCTCACATATTGCCCCATCCACGCACAACCCCTCACATTGCCTCACCCACATAACAGCCTCCTAGCCTTCATCAGCCCCACAGACCTTTCAACACGTTCACAGCCTGCCCTTCCTTTTCACGCCACAGCCCTCACAAATCAACAGCCCTTCCCGCATCAACAGCCCTTTAACGCATAAATCCCCTTCACATCAGCATCAACACCCTCACAAATTCAGCCAACCCACGCACATATTCACCTCCACTCACGCACAAGACTGCCATTCACATTACACTAAACCTTCCTCACACATGCACACGTAAGTCATCATCACCGACTAAATCTTAGCCCCAATTCACGTACAAAAACAAACACGCAACAGCCCACTGCTTCACGAAAATATTGCACCAAATCAGTCCTTAACCATCACCGAAACTGCACACCAAATTACCTTAAACTACCATAGAAACAGCCTTAAATAGCAGCCCAATTCATGCCAGAAACAACATCAAAAACTGCCCTAAAATAGTGAAAACCGCAGCCCCAATACCTTTAAAAAACCGCAAAAATAGTCCCTTAATACAGCAAAAATAGTGACTAAAAAATAGCAGCAAACAACAGCAAAACGGAGTAAAAAATAGCAGCCCAAACAACAAAACAGCGAAGGAAAAAGTTGAACCAGTGAACCGGAGGAGTTGCGGAGCATCAACCCTTCTGACGGCCGTGTAACACACTTTTGAGAGACGACCTAAGAGGTTAGACCTGAGGGCACCCTTCTTATTTATTCTCATCCTTTTTTATTGTTGTTTATTAGAATTCCTTCGCATGAGAGTCGTTTGTCGATACATGTTGTGGTCATTGAATGAATGGAAAATGTGTCGTCTCTTGTGATTTATCGGATGGAAACCCAGACGTAAATTCCGTAGCCGAATCCGAATGGACGGTAGTGCGATTTGTACTTAGGAAACAACTCCATGTACCACTTGAGCAAACGGCACATATTTCACTTTATTTTATCTTGTTCGTCTATTATTCACATTTTATATTCCGCCATTTACTTTCCACACATTATTTGTTTATGTATTGATGATATAGTGCACATGGGCAAATCAAGTTGGATTAAAGGTCCTCCGCTTCGGGGGATGAAAAACCTAAGGGCTACCTTTGCCATGACATTTTGCCGCGCCAGACGAAGTATGTTTGATTGAATGTGATATATGTTTAATCGGACATTCGGAGTTCCACATTAGTGTCTCATTCATTTGTATGCATTGTAATATAATACGCATGGCTAACTAGGATGGATTAAAGGTCCTCTATTCGAGGAAATGCCCGAAGGCTACCTTTACCATGATGTTTTGCCGCACCTTTTATTATGTCATTTACCCTTTGCAATTTATTGCTTTATTTACGTATGCATTACATTCTAGTGCGCATATGCTAACTAGGGTGGATTAAAGGTCCTCTATTCGAGGAAATGCCTAAAGGCTACCTTTACCATGATGTTTTGGCGCGCCGGACGAGGTACGTTCGATTGAACGTGAAATGTGTTCAATGGGGCATACAAGGTCCCATATTATTTATTTTTTTATTCATGTATTGATAATTTAATGCGCATGGGCTAACTAGGGTGGATTAAAGGTCCTCAATTCGAGGGAAATGCCTAAAGGCTACCTTTACCACGATGTTTTACCGCGCCGGACGAAGTGAACTCGATCGAATGTGAAATATGTTCAATTGGGTACACAAGGTCCTACATTGTGTATTCGTCTATCCATGCATGTGTTTGTGTCATTTCAGATGCCATTTTGGTAATCTCGTTCGAACACGTTTCCGAACGCTACACGAACGTATGCATTCTGTCTCAGTCCATTCGAACACTACTCAAACGCACATGCATTTTATTTTATCATGCATCCGGTCTTATCCCGTTTGAACGTGTTCTCGAACGCTATACAAACACGAACATTACATTCACCGTTCAAACGCGTTTTCAAACGCTACAAGAACGCACATACAGTGAACATATTTATTTTCATCACATTTCATGCATGTTCGCTTCTTTGGAAATTTCTTTTGTATTACATAATTAATCATATCATTTCATTATTGACACTTTTACTGTTATCATTTATTTATATTCCCGCATTTGTCTACATAATGTGTTCGTGAGATTGTGTGCTTACCTTTATTTCACTTACTTCTATGTATGCAAACTTAGATATGAGCTTTATTTTCATGCATGTGAACTTAGAAATAGAATACTCTTGGAAATATATGTTGCGTAGATCATATTAAATTATTCCACAAATCATTTCATTACAAGTGGCATAAGTAATGGACCATTTTGAACCCAATGGTTTGAGGTCTTCCCTTGCGAGGGGTGAGTGCGGCCTTAAATCATTTTCCCGGTTCACACCGGGTGGCGACTCTATTTTTATTTCTCCTGTTTAGTCCCCAGTGGGCTACTCCGTACTCCCGACCAGGCCGCGAGCCTGGAACAGCGTCGCCGATTTTTTGTGTCCTACACATAGCATACATGATCGAACCTATTATCAAAACATATAGGATCTCAGTCATATGTTGTCTATTTGAATGAGTTTTTAAATAAGCTTATTCCATTAGATGCATATAAGAAACCTTCATCTAGTGTTCAGTTCTAGCATCACGTTCAAATGATTTTCTTTACATTTTAGTTTTCCATGAAAGTTCAAATGTTCTATACTACTTTTCATTTAGCGTTCACTCAACGGATCATTTATAAGATCTAACCCCCATCCACACAGTTTCCTTATGTTCGCAAGTTCAATTTTAACATCCTGTTGCTCAGCTTTGGAGGAGATAGGAACCATCTGCAGTCACTAGGGATGCATAACACGGGGTTCAGACATCCTATATAGTGTTCTTGATAGGACAAAGAGGCCGGATGATGACATAAATGTATTATAAGATATATGTTTATGTAAATGTAAATAGAGATATTAAACCTGTTATGAAGGTATTTGTAATAAAGATGAATATATTAATAGGTAATTTTAACAGGTTATTATATATGTGTGTGATTTTATGAGTGTTGGTGATTCAGACCCCGATTTTGTCTATGTTCAGTCAGTTGTTGCATGGTCAAGTTAGAGGCTCAGAGAGAGGGTTTGGCCGTCTCCTACCAGTTAAGTCCCGGATATACTGGGATGTGACAAATACGATATCAGAGCTCACAGCCTTAGGGTATATGACTATAACGGTAGGGACATGGCTTCTTGCATGCGACGTATGTTCGAGATAGTCGTATGCAAGGTGTCACCCCTCCAGGTAAAATCGACTCTAAGTAAGTTTCTCTCTCTATTCTATTTAAGTAACTTCATGTATTAGAACTTACTTATAGTAAGACCAAATAGTAATTCCCATGTGCTGTATAAGATAGTTAGTAAGGTATGGAAAATCCTCAGCTCAGTAAAATACCTTGCTCAATATAAGAATTCAGTTTAGCTTCCCAGACACATAGAAGAATCCTACCAACATCAGTAGTTTGTTATTCCAATGTTTATGTTCCCCATCATTTTCGCAAGACCATTACTATCAGGATTCAAGACCAGTAGTTAAGGTAATCTCCTGAAACAATAAAAGCTTTAAGATGTTTACTATCTCACATTCTACAGTACCGGTTAGGAAATTCCATTATGACGTTTTCCAATCCATACCAATTCAAAAATAGATGATGGATTTCATTAAGACAATTCATACAGATAAGCCATTACCACTATTCAAGTTCACTAAATTCTTAGGTTTTCTCTTTCCATAGGACATGAATAGTTAGTGTGGCCATCTAGAAAGCTCAAAGTTCATGATAGTACATTTTAGCTAGGAATCCATGATCCTCAGGAGAGGTAGGCCATTAGGGCTAGTTCATACCCTTTCATTTATAATCCAAATCTATCAAATCCTCAAGAGAACATGTTAGTGAGCCGCGTATCGCATGTGACATTTACAGAGCAAGTGGAGTTGTTACTCACTGGCAGTAAAGCACACCCATGATCCTCAACAGAACCCAACTTCAATGCCTAAGTAATTACCAAGGAATTCATCAGTGAACCTAGAATGGTACGTGATGAGGACGATCTTATCCGGGACATATAGTCCATGCTAGAATTCATGTGCAAGATGGTGAAATGAATTATCTATCAACATCTACAATAATAGTTTCTCGGCTTCCTCTTCCTCGATATCCATGACAAATTCTCTTAACCGATGAAAGTCGCTAATGATGGAGGTCATCCTTCTCAGCTTGTTATAAATGGAGGGCTTGGTGACCTTAATGATCATCTTAATCGGGTCATTCTCTGAGGACCGTGTCTGTATCTTCAAGAGCTGGCTTCTCCAGCGATCCATATAATCTTTGAAGGTCTCTTCTAGCTTATGTTTGGTGTTTTCTAGGTCACGGAGCGACAAGTCTATCTCCATGTTTGTGACATATTGTTTCAGGAAGGCCTCCGCTAATGCCCTCCAGTCATCCCTGACCTTTCTCTCCAGGCCACGATACCATACAACGAGCGCCTTTTCCAATGACATCCCGAACATCTTCTGCACCTGACGCTTTGAAAAACCCACTGAACTCATCACCAAAACTTATTATTAGAGATGGACCCTAGGATTTCTGTTTTCATTGAACTTGGCCATGTCAGACATCTAAACTAGGATGCAGCTGTTCTCCAAAAGTCATCACATCATAGTCTAATAGATCTTCATGTTTTCCCTTCATCTTGCGAGTAACTGACTATACTTGTTCTCTGAGTTTCTCTAACTCTGCTTGAGGCCCAACTATCCTTCCCGTGGCATACTCAGCCATGACGTCATTAAAAACATGGATTTCTTCGCTCACCTTATTCGGGGGCTCCTCACGCCTTCCATCCTCGTTGTTTTCTGTTCCCACTATGCGGGGTGTTGTCAGACTGGCCACATCGTTGGTCAAAGCTTGTAGTTGCTTGGTAATTTTGGTGATGTTGGTCTCCAATTGATCCATGCGTGAACCTTCGCTGCCTGACGCATCTATGCTTGCTAACCTCTTCTTGACAAGTCTTCCTTATTCTTTAACCCAATGGATATCTATGATGGATTTTAAGAGAAGGGATCAACATGATGCGTATATGCATGCGATGTATGAGATGCATGTGGTTATCATAACATCATATACATTTCCGACCTTATTCCTCCCACACCCGTGGTAAGTCCATTTCTGCCCGAGGTATGACTCATTTTATGCACCAATGTGGGGTACACAGACATGGAATTGACGGACAGAGAACATGTGCACATGTAGAGGACTAGGGGGACGATGATACGTAACGCCCCCAGATCCTAGTTCAGGACTAAGGATGACAGATGCCCTAGATCATCGTTTCAGATCTTTGAGGGTAGCATAGATCCACACCCTCTGTTCTAGTTTTATGGCTTGGGGGACGGCGATACGTAACGCCCTAAGACCACCAGTTTTAGGGACAATAGTGGCATGTTTTGGTGGATGGCGATATGTAATGCCCCAAAGTCATGGTTTTGCATTCATGGCTCTAGTTAGGCGTATATGGGACGACGATACGTAACACCCCCATACGTCAATTTTTCAGATACAGACCAACATTCAGATGTAAGATTTTCAGAAAAAAAGTGTTTTCAGATTTCAGATTTTCAGAAAATAGTTTTCAGAAATCAGAGACTAGAAATAGTTTTCAGAAACCAGACCGTTAAAAGCAGATTTTAGAAAGAGAAGTTTTATAAAAGTGATTTCAAACGAATTTTTCAGAAAGAGAGTTTTCATATAATTTTTTTTGAAGCTTTGGTTGTAGAACCAAATGATTTTATATCAGCATTTCAGTTTTTCATCCACTCACTTAGATCGTATAGCGATCTAACCCCCACTTCAGTTTTCTCTTTTTACAGGTATTCTTGGAGGACGAGTTTGGAAGGACGGATACTGATGCAGTCACTAGGGTATGGAGTCCATCAGTTCAAGTCAGAGTCAATGAGTGTTCAATGAGTGTTAAGCAGAAGTCATGTATTAGTATTTGGGTTTTGTGTAGTCATTACAAAATAATTGTTTATAAGTATATAGCTATTAATAATAAATTTGTTTTCATGTTGTCAAGTTTGGGCATTGGTTCCTTAAATAAGAATTTGGTTGGGAAAAGAGAAATATTGTAGTTTATATTTAGAAGGACAGAGGCTCAGGGGAATAATACGGCCTATTCCCTGCCGGTGGCATCTTCCAGATCAGGGATGTTACAAAGATGGTAACAGATCATGGTCTAGGGAGTCAGTGACTGCAGTGGGCAGAGTGCTGGGGTCTGGTATACGCAGTATGTCCGGGATACTCGTATGCAAGACACTACCTCTCCAGTATCTGATCCTCAAGTACGTCCTCAAGATCCATAGACAGGTTAGTACGCTTTCCCAGATAATTCAAATAGTATTCCTCACGAGAACAACTATACATTATACCCAAGTTGAGAATTTTCTTGTAGCTATCCTGGCCTATCACCAAAAAATTCAAAACGAGCTATGAAACTAAATAGTAAAGATTTAAGAAAAGTTTCCTAAGGAAATGGGAAAGGAAAATTATAAGAAAGTGAGGAAGAATGCACAGATGTTTAGACAACCAAAGATAAAGAAAGGTAAATAGACACAAAAGATAGTAAAGTTCCAAGAATACCCACTCAGGAAAGTAGAAAGAGAAAGAAAAAGGTAGAAAGAGAGGTAAAAGATATAATGTAGATACTTAAACAATCAGAAACAAATAAAGATAGAGGTACGTAGTAGATAAGTAAGATAATGCCAAAACTCATGGTAATAAGCCTGAATAAGAGAAAAATGCATAGTAGACCTAAGAAACTTTTCTTTCATTTTCGTAAGATTTCTTCTCTCCTTAGAAAACTCTTCCAAACAAATCCAATAGTTTTCGAATACCTCGTGGAGATAGTCAGTTTCCCCCGAAGCGCGAAGAATAGACAGAGAGACAAAAGAAGCAGGAAGTCAGAAGTAGCCGTGAAGCTTTCAATGGACACAAGGTGTAACCAAGGACGTAGGGTTCTAGACACCCAAACTTAGACTCATAGGAGTTAGAGTGGATGAACGTCAATATTCCTTGAGACGTAAATGATCATCCCAGCCAGTGCCAGCATAGAAAAAGATAGCCACTCGAAAGCTCATTTCACATAGCATCAATATTCTAAGACAAAAGTAGTAAATTGAGAAGACAGATTACCTATAAAAGACCAAGGAAGCCTCTGAAGCTAGAAAAGATAGAGAACTCAGTATAGTCCACAGAATAGACCAACCGTAGTATAACTTATAAATCAAACTAATACCATTAGAAACCCACGTGAATTTAGAAAAGACAGACCTATGAAATTGAAGGTACTCAGAAGATAACAAGATTATTAGCACGAACAAATAAACATTAAATTGCATAGTCGTAGCCGATAGTGAGAGCAGGGAGCAAAGACCTAGAAAATAGCTCATAAGAATGAACCATTACTAGTCACAGTAGTACAACATAAAGCCAAGAGATAGAATAGAGAAATAGAAAGCAGTAATAATGATCAATATCTATAGTAGCAGAGATAATGAAATTTAAATACGAAGATGAGAACCTCGACATAATTAAAGAAGGTTGTCAAAACTTTAAGACTTAGAATAGTCGGTGCAGCCCCAGTAGAATGAGCGATGACTCTTTTGTTCAGTAACTCCGACACCACTAAGTGTGTAGACACCTAACTAGACCATCATTGGACTTAAACATTTAACATAAACTTGAACTTTCATATGTTTAAAGAGATCATACAGTCACCCTAGTTTAGAGTCCAATGAGCAGATGAGTAAATAAAGAAGAGTCTTGGATAAGATAAACAGATCATGTGACAGTAAAACCCAGAAGC
This sequence comes from Zanthoxylum bungeanum, assembly GCA_019454045.1. Classification (NCBI taxonomy): domain Eukaryota; kingdom Viridiplantae; phylum Streptophyta; class Magnoliopsida; order Sapindales; family Rutaceae; genus Zanthoxylum; species Zanthoxylum bungeanum. The sequence continues at coordinate 79,924 of SKCR01001391.1, forward strand.
TTAAGAGGATCTAGATAAGAATCAGAAGATTGTGATAGCTTGAACGAGATGGAGTAGTTTGTAGTTACAACAAGTTTAGCCAAATACAGAAGGGATAACCTGATATATAGTAGGGCGGAAAGCTTTCAAGGAAGTAAAGGCTTAAAAAAGAGAGAGAATAAAGTAGACACCACATAGCAACACATGAGTAAAGTATCCAACTTATATAAATTTTCCACCATATCAGAAAAACATGATTAGTAAGAATGTATTACCCAAGATAAATATACAGTATTAATATCATAATTAGTTGTAAATATGGAGTTTCCAAGGGAAGGGTGACCTAGGAGGGTCAAGAAATCGAGATAGGGAAGAAAGCCAAAGTAACAGAGCGAAACTTAGTAAGGAAGTATAACAAAGGAAATATGGTAGGAGTTTGAGAGAGTATAAACTTTATGAAATTTCTTAGTAAGAGTTAGTATAACCAATAACCCTGGAGAAATTATGGGAAAAATTGAAAGAGGTGGTTCAGATGGTTGTTGACAAAATAACTTAAGTTGGAATTTGACACCAGATATACATACAAAAGAGTCCTAAGTTTATAGAGAAGCGGCACATACAACTACAATGAGGTTAGCTAGTGAAAACACCGCAACTGTAAAAGGCTTTAGGACCCAAAAATCCCCACCCTCCCAACCCTAGCCACACCCCAGTGACGAAGATGGACCTCGATGATTGTCTCAAGATACTCCCAGGAATAAGTAAATGCGTAATAAAATAGACCAAAACACAAAACCTTCAGACTCAAGACAATATCAGAATGAAAGAAGAAAGTAGCTAGAAATAAAAGATCTAAGAAAGAAGCTGTCTAGATGAAGTGATAATGAGATAAAGTATTAGGCTAACAGTGATGGGGATATGAAATAACAGCGTTGGACATGACTAGTGACATGTAAGAGAGGATATCTTTCAGATAAGGAGGCATAGACAATAGAAGTTCCAATTATAGGATAAAATAGGCGAAGAATATTGAGTAAGTGAATACAGAAGTGCGTAACAACAAGGTTTCTGGATATTGAAATAAAACCAATAATCCATTAAGTGTTAGCTCACGTAAACCATATAAAGTACCCAGCCCTAGTCTAAGATCACCAAACCACTACGGGTTTGGGATGACCTTTAGCCACGGGTATGGGTGGTTTGGAAGAAGTGTAGTATAGTATAGAACCGAGAAAATAAGTTTACTACAATAAGGGAAATAATAAAGATGGAGATCCTAGAATGCAACCAGGTATGGAGAATAGGTTAAGAACATCATATCCGAATTCGTAGTAAGAACGAAAGCAAAAGTATGAACTAAACATGAATTATACCCAGAACCAAATCACCAGTATCGACGTCAAAACAGAGAATACAATTTAAGTAAAAGTATACATACAGTTAAGCTCAGTTTAAGAACCTTGTTTCTAATTCATTAGCAAACTATGAAAAATCCCAAAATAAGTTACCCAGAATCAACCACCTTAGTACAAAAGCCATTAGGTAGATAACACTACTAAGCAAGAAATGCATGAAAAATCTAACCCTGCGTAATAAAGTGCAAAGCTCCATAGTTAGACAGAGAAGTGAAACCTTGGAAGAATATGACCCATAAGTAGTTAAAGCTTAGTGAGAAAATCGATAGTTAAATTGTTAAGTTATGGAGTTGAATGCTAGTTTGTGATTCATAAACAGCGTTAAGGGAATATACAAGAGATTATTCTTTTATACACTTGTACTAGAATGGAATCAGTACACGCAAGAAGCTTAATCACAGGGTATGCTAGTAGTTGAGAGAAGTTCAAAAGTACTTTTTTGGAAGAACCAGATGGAGACAAGTGAAGTTGGTCAAAGTTAAGAGTCGAAGAATAATATTTCTGTAAGAAGTAATAATAGTTATAGATTGAAGGTAGTATTAAGTACCCGGTAGAACTCTTACAAAGTAAGGACAAAGAATTACCATTCAATCAAGAAATTCAAGAGATATCATGCATGAAACATATATTAAGATAAGAAGAAGAGTAATGCATACTTATGAGCTTTAAAAATAGAGTATAATAGCAGTCCATGCAAACAGAAATAGAGTACCTTCGAGGTTACAATACAATTGATGAAGCGAAGTAAAGAATGAGCATGTAGACAAGTGTAAGTTGGTGACCTAAGAAATAACATGTGAGTTATGTAACTTATGATAAGATGTTCACTATCGAGATTCTCGGATCTAGACAAACTCCATAATTTCAGCTTTAAAAAGGATTCGAGGACGAATCATATTTAAGGGGGGAGAATTTGTAACATCCGATGACCCCGGCGACTTGCACGCTACCAGAACCTGACGATCATTACAGTACGGAGGCATAATACTTGATATGAATTATGTTCGAGCAAGTACATGATCATAAAATGGCATTTGGAATATTCGGTAAATCCCTTGAAATGTCGATGCAGAACTTAGCTTACGACTCGTTCCGAACAGTCTTTAGTATCAGGCTCTAACTTTTTCATTTGATCTTCGATTTTTATGAATTTGATATCACCGAAAAGCTAAGATCGAGACCTACAACCCGCATTGAACAATTTTCCAAATTCGCACCAAAAATAGGTCAAAAACACAAATCAAAATTCTGGATGAATAGTGTCACGGACTTTTCTAGAAATTTTTCCAAATTTCCACATTTTCTACAATATTTCAAATATCATATAACCCCTTGTATATAAGAGAAACACTATTCACAAATACATAAAATTGAAATAAAAAATGAGAAGGGAAGACGTGAAGGAGAGAAAGAAGAGGAAGAAGAAGAAAAAGAAAAAGAAGAAAAGGAAAAGAATGAAGAGAGAAGAAGAAAGAAGCATAGAAGGTTTGGCATCCATGAAATTGAAGGATGAGAAAGGTCCAACAACAACAAAGAAGGTAATATTTACTTGATCCAAATTTGAGATTTTGAAACCTTGGTGATATGGAAACATGTTGGTGTTAGTGGCATATTATGGTTTGCAATTAGTGAGGAAATGAGCATGGAATTGGTTTTAACATAAGTGTCCAAATTTGATAAATTCTAGGGTTTAAGCCAAGAGTGAGGATGATGTGATTAATAGAGTGTTGAGGATGTTAACTTGAATTATAATGTGTGAAGATGATGTATGATGATGTTTTGTATTATGGTTTTTAATATGGAAATGATAGGAATTGCAATTGGGTGAGTTGGATTTGAAGAAGAAGAATAGAATCCTGGAATTTTGTTTCGCGTCGCGACGTAAAAGGGATTTTCGTCGCGACGCACAAGAAGAAAATAATGGCGCGCCTCTGGACTCTATGGGTCATGACGCGCAAGGGTTTACATCACGACGCGTGGCATAAAATTTCCCAAAAACTATTTTAAACCACCCTAGCGTGTTAGAGACCACCCTTAGGGTCTCGTATCAGTTCGTATTCACACATTACATCTTAGTACAAGTATAATATACCAAGATACAATATCAAATATTTGAATTTAGTAGTTTAGCCTAGTTCCAGAACTTATCTCGTGATCTTTAGTCTAATCAAGTTATCACTTATAGACTATTACAAGAGTTCCAATCTTCTTTGACGAAGCGATATAACTCCAGCCAGATTCCAACTGTGAGTGGACCTCTTTTCTCAAACTGATTTTACTTAACAGTTTTAATATCAGACTTATTTTTTTTTAGGGCGTTAGCCAATTTCGTTATCATATACATTTTATTTAGCATATTTTAAGAAATGATTTAAAATAAAGGTTTTCAAAGCATAAGTTTTATGTTTTTCGAGGCATGAGGCAAAAACCCACCTCATTATGCAACTTGTACAGACATGGAATTGACGGACAGAGAACATGTGCACATGTAGATGATTGGGGGGATGGCGATACGTAACACCCCCAGATCATAATTCAGGACTAGGGATGACAGATGCCCCTAGATCTTAGTTTCAGAGCTTGAAGGGTAGCATAGATCCGCACCCCTAGTTCTAGTTTTGTGGCTTGGGGGACGGCGATACGTAACTCCCCAATACCACCAGTTTCAGGGATATGAGTGGCATGTTTTGGGGGATGGCGATACGTAACACCCCAAAGTCATAATTTTGCATTCCTAGCTCAAGTTAGGCGTATGGGGGGACAACGATACGTAACTCCCCCATACGTCAAGTTTTTCAAGTACAGACCAACATTCAGATATCAAAGTTTCAAAAAAAGAGTTTTCAGATTTCAGATTTTCAGAAAATAGTTTTCAGAAATCAGAGATTAGAAATAGTTTTCAGAAAACAGACCGTCAAAAGTAGATTTTAGAAAGAGAAATTTTATAAAAGACATTTCAAGCGAAGTTTTCAGAAATAGAGTTTTTCATATAATTATTTTTGAAACTTTAGATTTAGAACCAAATGATTTTATATCAACATTTCCATTTTTCATCCACTTACTTAGATCGTATAGCGATCTAACCCCCACTCTAGTTTTCTATTTTTGTAGGTATTCTCGGAGGACGAGCTCGGGAGGATGGATACTGATGCATTCACTAGGGTATGGAGTCCATCAGTTCAAGTCAGAGTCAGTGAGTGTTCAGTTAGTGTTAAGTAGAAGTCATGTATTAGTATTTGGGTTTTGTGTAGTCATTACAAAATAAGTGTTTAGAAGTATATAAATATTAATAATAAATTTGTTTTTCATGTTGTCAAGTTTGGGCATTGGTTCCTTAAATAATAATTTGATTGGGAAAAGAGAAATAGTGTAGTTTATATTTAGAAGGACAGAGGCTCAGGGGAATAGTATGGCCTATTCCTTGCCGATGGCATCTTCCAGATCGGGGATGTTACAAGCACTTAACTCTAATACATTAAATTATTGAACAATCACTTTTGATTGAATTAATTTATTAACTTTAGATTACTCCAATAAAATTGTGAAGTTGCACTATAAATGTTATAGATGAATTATATTATGTAGATTGAATTTAGATTGTCCATTTTGATTCTAACCAATAAGATGATCTTTCTCAAGTTGCTCTTAATTAAGGTTAAGAAAAGATCCACTGCCTCTCTAATTATCTCTTTATCCTTGAGCACCATCAATTCTCTAATGGATAATTAATTCATCATAATGAATTAAATATTTAATAACCATTATTGAAAGTTTAACTCACTTATGTAAATTAAAAGACATAACTTATAGATATGAGTTCATTAATCATTCAGGATTAACATAACCTATATATGATCAATAATTAATAAATATGAAAACTCGATAACGACCTCATTTGAGACTCAAATTTATTAAGGTCTAATCCTACTATTATATAAAACACATCCATTTATTGTGTAACTATATTAATAGTCCATATAAGACTATTCTATTAATAATAGAAGTGTACTGTACTGATAATCTTATTAACATAGTTCTTATCTATATTAAGTTATGAATTAATTTATATCAATATTGTTAAACTCAATCCTCTTGCATATAATAATTGTACGCTCTATTTAAGATTACATAAATAATATTGGGATTTTTATGATGTTTATAAATAGTAAATAAATATTAAAACTGTTGGAATAGATCAGATTCAGGTCATCCATGATGGGTCAACCTAGCCCATCCATATGTCAAACACATGGGGAAGTTTTGTAACTTCCCCATGCAATGGATAGACATATAGGGAAGTTTCTTCCCCATATATGTTATAGGAATGTGGGAAGTTAAGTGACTTCCCCCCATCCCCTATAAATATAGCCTAATGCTCATTTTAGAATAATCATTTAAGTTTGATTAGGGAAAATTCTGTAAAAATTTAGATATGTTGTTATGAAAATAGAATTATTTTATTATGTAAATAAATCCTAAACTATATAATACATATTTGGTTAAATCTTAAATGGGTAATTCATGGATTTGTTCCATGTCAATATGGATTTGTTCCTTCAATTGGTATCAGTAGCCATAAATATATAATTCAAGTCTAAAATACATGATTAAAATCTAGAAAACTAATATTTATATCTAATTTTTTGACGTTACAAGTATGATTGTTGGCCTACTTAAGCCCTGATATCTTTCTATTTAAAATAGATAATGGCATGTTCTATGTATATTTCGAAATTAGAACATTAGATCTTTGTTTGACATATCATATACGTAATTTGGATGAAAATGAGAAAGATATAAACTCTTAAAACATTATATCTCTGTAAAATCCTTCACCCCTTCTCCTTTAAACATGGTCCATTGATCTGTTGTCATAGATTGAGGAATTCCAAATCTATGGATGAGGTTTTCCTTGATGAATTGGATAGCATCATTCTGCTCATTATTTTTCAAAGGTTTAGCCTCCGCCCACTTCGTAAAGTCGTTTGTAGCTATAATAATAAAATTATCGGCCTTTGAGGAAGCAGTGTATACTTTTACAATCAAGTCTATAGCCTATCCTTGAAACGACTATGGCTTTACTACTGAGTACAAGTCGCTCACAAGCACTCTTTGAATGGCTCCATATTTCTGACAATCCATCAGATTCGTGAGATCATACATCGTGGCGATGTGAAGATCGAGAAGATTGCATCAGATGACAACATTGCAGATCCGCTGACGAAAGCTGTTTCTCAGTAAAAGTTTGAGTGACATGTACATAGTTCAAGTGTTAGATATTTGAGTGATTGGCTATGAGCCAAGTGGGAGATTGCTGGACAATTATGACCCACATCATCACTATTTGTAAAAGACATGGTGTTTTTGTACAAACTAACTATCTGACGAAGGAAATTTCTATTTTATCATTTTGTAATTGGATTACTTGGATATATAAATGATAAAAGTCCATATGTTAAACCATATTAATAAGATATGAGACAGTATTAATCCAATAACGATTTAATCATTAAATATCCCTAGTCGTAGTATTATCGAGACTGGACATCGATAATGCGGAATAGACTAGTTTTACACTTGTGCGCATTATGGAAGCTTAACGTCATAGTTCTCATATATTTAAGTATTGGATATTTATGCAACTGTGATAAGAGGTTTTGTTAGCCATTGGACCGGGAACAGCTTCGCTCTAGATAGACCCCTCGGAATCCCATTGGTAGTATGACTATGTGTCTATGGGAATCCGAATCAGGGTAGGTGTATGAGATCTTTAACTTGAGACTTGCATCACTAATACTTGCGACAATCAATATACTTTGGGTTTGGTCGTCCGGAGCTTTAACATGTTCTTTGTACACCTCTGCTGGGTTTACTGAGAATCGTAGTGTATTGGGTGTGATGTCAAGATGAGAGTATCACTTCAGTCATATGGAGATGATGATCACGCAGGATACGGTACTAGTACTCTTATATGCTGCAACTATCAGGATAGTATGACTAGGTCATGATTATCCGATTACAGAGACTAGTTAGTGGTTATCCGATATATGCTTCGTACGATGCAAAAACAATTCCAGCCCTAGGCATAGCATGTGACATCCGATACTGGATCGTATTATGCAATACTTTGTATACTACGCCTGATACATATTATATATTCTTTGTTGAATATTTATGGAGAATTAGGTAGGCACAGTGCTTTGCTAGAAGCCAACCATGTCTAGTAAATCGGTGAGAATGTGGCACGAGGTACGCACGTGTCGGATAGTCTAACAACTGTATTTACTGCCAACATATCCAAGGATCTATTGGGTCGCTTCACAAAGATTCACAAATGACATTTTACTCGAACAGAATTATTCTGGGATTAATTATGAGAGAGAAAATTAATCTGGGATTAATTGCGGCAAGAATTTATCTGGGATTAAATTCGTCTAGAAGAGAGAATGCGATTAATTTGGAATTAATCAATAAAATAAATTTAATGGTTAAATTGGAGTTTTCTATTTAATTTATTTATTTGGGCCAAAATAATATATCGAATATATTAATTAAAATCAGATTTCAATGTAGAATTAAGAATAGATTTTAATTCGGGCAAACAGATTAATTTGGAATTAATTCGTAAGCGACTTTCGTAATAATTTTGCTAGGCATTATTATTTAATTAAATTGGATTTAATTAAGGCGCGACAGAAAATTCGTTTAATCGGATTAAACGAATCCGGGCCTAAAATATGTTCTGTAGGCCAACTTGAATTTTGAATTTAAAGTGGTGGGACCCACTTTATTTACATCAAATGTATACACATTGATGGAAGTGGTTGGCAAGTATTAATTAGATTAATTACTCAACACAACTACCAAGTCAACATACTTTTGAAAGAAAACCATTCACTCATCGTCTCTCTTCCCACTTTTGGGCGTGAACTTGGTTCTTCTCTCCATTGATTTTTGCTTCAAAAATCATCAAAGCTAGCACTTAAGGAGTTAAATCAAGGTGATGGGGAAACTCACCCGATAGTTTGGAACTCAAATACAAGGCTTGGAGCTTCCACTATACAAAGAAAGTTTTGAACTTCTCTACCGATCAAAGTAAGTAATTTCGCAACTCTATTTGATTTATTCATACATATATCATGTTTAGAGACCTTGGGCATGTGTAGGACACTAACAATGGTATCAAGAGCCAATCTAAACTTGATTAGAATTCTAGGGTTTATAGACTTTAATTTGGGGATTTTCCTTGGAGCATGTATTTTTCCAAATTGATTGCTTGGTTGTGTTTAGATGATGATGAATTTGATTTGTGCATCATTGGATTTGAGAAAATTGATTAGATTAATTTTTCCCCAAATTCACTACCTTGGCCGAATGGAACCCTAGGACATCTCATGGTAATTTTTTGAATTTGACAATTGGATGTGTTAAATGGCATGAAATTGAATTTTAATTGTTGATTTAATTGGATTGAAATCAAAATTGGATGTTAATTTCATATGGTTGCCGTGAGTTGAAGCATGTTGTAGAATTGATTTTGCTTCAATTTGTGTTGGACATGAATTGGATAATTGAGCATGATTAATTGGATTAATTAGTGTTTTGGAAATTAGATTAATTGATTAATTGTGTTAATTACACTTTTATTGAATTAATATGATTTTGGAATATTATGTTAATTTAATTTTTTGTATTTGGGCTAATGGGCTTGGTTGGGCCAAGTATGGTTTAATTAGGCCTAAAACCATTTCCATAAAGTCCAAATATGACTTATCGGCCTTTAATAATTTATTTGGGCCTAAATTGATTTTTTGGCATAAGGTGATTCCTAATTAGGCCTTGGCATTTTGGGTTGGATCCATAATGGCCAAATCCCATGCCTAAAGAATTAATTGAAAGCCCATTGGACATTAATTGAATTGGCATTGGATGCTAATTGGGCCTTTGAGACCCAATTGGATTGGATTTGGAATCCAAGTCTAAAAGGCACTGTTAAAAATGTAATTGTTTAATTTGGAATTAAACATGACTTAGTATTGGATATAATTTAAATTAGATTTAAAATTGTAGTTCGATATAATTCAAGAATACTTACTTGGAGTATTTATTCTTAAACGAGTTGGACTCGCGCAAATCAAATCGTTGTATGAACATTGGATGGTCATTAATTAAAGATTAATTAATTGGATTAGATTGATTGAACAACATGTTTTGTGTGAATACTTGGATGTATTTGGATGGATATTAGTTGGGTGGGGGCAATTTTGGAAATTGTTGTAAATATGGTATTTATTTAATTGGACCTGCATGTCCAGCCTTTCACCTCCTATACTCTTTTTATTTCTCTTCTCACCAATTTCCCTCAATGTAAATTAGGTTTCTTTATGTATTATGTAATTGGGTCGAAGAATGTAAAGTGCTAGCGGGAGAGAGGAAAGAGAGAGATTTGTTTTAGGAACAAATTTGTATATATCCATCCGCATATCATTATTTTTTTTATCGCGCCTTATTATGCTTTTAGAATGCATGTTTAAGGGTGTATGATGAGACCTAATCAAAGATAAAAAATTGGTTGCCAATTTACAAAAAACCCTCACTTTAATATTAAGCGTTTTCCTTCCATTGAGTGGTTCTTTCTCAAGATCCAAGATTGACTTTGATTTGGTGGCCAAAGTCAAGATCATTGTCCATCGCGGATGTGTTTGAACCATGAAAGCTTTGTTATACATCGCATGTCTTGGGCAGTTGTGACTTGTTGGCTAAAGTCAAGGTCACTTTTGTACATCGACGTGGATTACGAAGCTTTCTCACTGTCAATGGGTCGCGCTTAACTAGAATCATTAAGCTTGTTGAGCCAAAGCCAAGGCTTAGTTGATTCAGAGGAAAAGGTTAGGATGATATATTAGGTATATGTTTTGGACTTTGAGGTCAACCTACCGGATCTAGGAATTGGATAGGATCCAATTGGTCTTAGAGATCTACCTAGTTAAGTTTCATACAGTTTATTGGCCAAAGTCAAGGTTGTATGTTATTTAACGCGATCCTAGCCCACTAGGAAACTGGGTTTCCCGAGTACTCAACAGAGGGTTAGAGGCTCACCGAAAAATAGTGGGAGGCCAGTATTAAATTTGCAATTTCGTTTAATACTTGCTGATACACGCTCTTTTATTATATCACGTTATATTTATATTAGTTGGACTAATATTTATTTTATTGGTTTCTTTGAATAGTTAGACTATACAAGACACTACTCCATTTGTAGTTGGTTATATAGTTGGACTATAGTAACTATTACATTTTGAGTGTACCTGATATCGTTGATGGGATAGTTGGACTATTGCAATCATGATGGATGGAAAGATTAGCGTTAGAGACATAATCATGGGTGAGAATGTCTTTAACGGCACCAATTTTCCAGATTGGGAGATGAATCTTAAGATAGTCCTGGGAGCCGAGAAGTTTCTCTATGTTATAGACAGACCTCTCGGGCCTGAGCCCGGACATGAGCGGGCAGTAGATCATGAGCTTTGGAACACTCATCGAGATGATAACTTTACCGCTCAATCCGTCATGCTTGTCGCAATAACACCTCAATTTCATCGTCAGAACAAAGGATTGGATCCTTATAACATGATGTTGAAATTGAAGGACCTTCACAGATCTAACCTTAGATCTCAGAAGTACGAATTGCAAAAGAAGCTCTTTCGCTCGCATATGTCAGATGGTACATCTGTCGAGCACTATGTGTCGCAGATGATTACTGACATCGAACAGCTAGGTCAGCTGGGCATAACCTTCGAGGCCGAGACTTCTATAGATTTGATCTTACAGTCTCTGCCCGATTGCTGGGGCGGGTTCATCATGAACTACAATATGATGAACCAAGAGAAGACTCTTGGAGAGTTGATGGTGATGCTGAAAGAGGCAGAGCTAGAGCTTCTGAAGGGCAAGAAGCGCGAGGCGCATCTTACTTCGATATCCCAAAAGGCCAAGGCTTGGCCGAAGGCTTCTGTGGGTGTGAAGAAAAAGAAGAAAAATGGCAAGGCTAAATCGTCACGGTCTTGTGGGAAGACTAAGGATATATCCTAAGATGTCTGCCTACACTGTGGCAAACGGGGACACTGGAAGCGTGACTGCCGTATGTACAAGGCACACATGCAGGAAGTGAAGGTGGGCAAGGCTCGGGCTTCAGATATTTTTGTTATTGAAATAAACATGTCCACTGCTGGTTTTAAAAATTGGATTTTTGATTCTGGATGTGGTACTCACATATGTACTGATGTGCAGGATCTGCAAATTAGCAAGAGACTAGCTTCAGGATAGATCGACCTCCGAGTCGAAAATGGGACGAGAGTCACCGTTTTGGCTGTTGGCACCTATGTTTTGAATCTACCATCGGGGCATGTCTTAACTTAGGATACTGTTACTTTGTACATAGTTTGACTAGAAACATCATCTCTGTTTAAGTTTAACCAGATGCAGGTATACCTTTGTATTCTGGAACACTGGGTGTTTTGTATATAAAGATGATATTTTGATATTTACAGCAGATGCTAATAATGGTCTTTATGTTTGGAATATAAATGAATCTCAAACATATAACATGACAAACAAAAGGCTCAAATTGAGTAAAACAGATGAAACTTATATGTGGCATTGTCTTCTGGGACACATTAACAAGACTCGTATATCCACACTTTCAAAGAGTGGATACTTGGACGGATTTGATCCTAATTCATATGACGTCTGCGAATCTTGTTTATTAGGCAAAATGCCTAAAACACCTTTTAGTGGTAAGGGTGTATGTGCCACCGAGCTGTTAGCCCTCGTTCATAGTGATGTATGCGGGCCCATGTCTAGCCAGGCTAGAGGTGGATATGAATACTTCGTAACCTTTACGGATGATGCATCACGTTATAGTTATGTGTATCTTATGAGACACAAGTCGGAAACTTTTGAGAAATTCAAAGAGTTTCGACACGAAGTAGAAAACAGACCGGCAAAAGTATTAAAACATTACGGTCGGACCGTGGTGGAAAATATGTGAGCAATGATTTTCTTAATTACCTGAAAGAGTATGGTATTCTTTCACAGTGGACTCCTTCCAGAACACCTCAATTGAATGGTGTGTCCGAACGGAGAAACCGGACCTTGTTGGACATGGTAAGGTCATTGATGAGTCGTACTGAGCGACCAATTTCCTTATAAGGATATGCATTAAACAGTGCAATACTTATTTTGAATAAGGTTCCATCAAAATCTGTTGGAAAGACTCCATATGAAATATGGATAGGAAAGAAACTGGGTTTCTCATTCCTGAAGATTTGGGGATGCTGGGCATACGTTAAACGTTTGGATGGTACCAAACTAGAACCCAAATCGGATAAGTGTCTATTTGTAGGTTATCCTATGGAAACCAAAGGATATTACTTCTACAACCCACAAGAGAACAAAATATTTGTTGCTATTCATGCAATTTTCCTAGAAAAGGAATTCATAAATGCCGTGATAAGTGGGAGGAAAGTAGAACTCAATGAAAATTGGAGTGATACTGTTCCTGGCACAGACCCCCTCATGGAACACGAACAGTTCATCAGGGATGAGACTATTCCATAATCTTCAAATACACAAGAACCGCGTAGGTCGGAGAGAGTCAAAAAACAACCTGAGAGGTATGGGTTTATGATCTCACCTCATGTAGATATTAATTTTATTGAGGATAATGAGCCGGCTACGTATGAGGAAGTGATACAAGGTATCGACTCCGCTTTATGGCAATAGGCCATGAAGTCCGAAATGGATTCCATGTATACCAACCAAGTTTGGACACTGGTTGATGCACCAGAAGACGTTAAGCCTATTGGTTGCAAATAGGTCTTCAAGAGGAAGACAGACATGGATGGCAACATACAAATGTACAAAGCTAGATTTGTAGCGAAAGGGTATCATCAACGACATGGTGTCAACTACGATGAAACTTTTCACCTGTTGCCATGATTAAATCCATTCGGATAATGCTTGTTATTGCTACATATTTCGATTATGAAATATGGCAAATGGACGTCAAAACCGTTTTCCTTAACGGAAACCTTTTGGAGGATGTTTATATGCAACAGCCTGACGATTTTGTCGTGCCAAAACATACAAACAAGGTTTTCAAGTTAAATCGATCCATTTATGGATTGAAACAAGCATCGCGTTCTTGGAACCAACGTTTTGATGAGATCATAAAAGAATATGGTTTCATTCAAAATGAAGATGATTCTTGTGTATATAAGAAAGTTAGTAGGAGCGAACTGACATTAGTTGTCCTATATGTTGATGATGTATTGCTTTTAGGCAATGACATTCCCATGCTACAATGTGTGAAAGCTTGACTTTCATTAAAATTCTCCATGAAAGACCTAGGAGAATCAGCCTTTATTTTGGGAATAAGGATCTACCGAGATAGATCTAGAAAGCTGCTTGGACTCTCCCAGAGCTCGTACATTGACAAAGTGTTGAAGAGATTCAACATGGATCAGTCTAAGAGAGGGATGCTTTCAGTGTCACATGGCGTCTCTCTATCTAAGGACATGTTTCCTACAACACAAGATGAGAGAGATTCAATGAATCGGATCCCATTCGCTTCTGCAGTCGGATCGATCATGTATGCCATTATATGTAAGCGACCTGATGTATCGTATGCTTTAAGCATGTGTATTCGCTATCAGGCCGATCCAGGTGATGGTCATTGGATTGCTGTTAAGAACATCTTTAAGTATCTTAGACAAACTAAGGATGCATTCTTAGTCTATTGGGAAGGAGAACTTGAGGTGACTGGGTACACCGATGCAAGTTTCCAAACCGATAAAGACGATTGTAAGTCACAATCGGGGTACATTTTTTGTTTGAACAACAGAGCAGTGAGCTGGAAATCTTTCAAGCAAGAGACTGTTGTCGATTTAACAACAGAAGTGGAAAACATTGATGTAGATGAAGCAGTAAATTCCTAATTGGATTAGGAGTAGTTCCGTTAGCAGCTGAGCCCGTACCTTTGTATTGTGACAATAAAGGGGCTATAGTACGGGCTAAGGAACCGCGGTCTCATCAACGATCCAAGTATGTACTTCGACGTTTCCATCTGATTCTTGAGACAATACATCGTGGCGATGTGAAGATCGAGAAGATCACATCAGATGACAACATTGCAGATCCGCTGACGAAAGTTATTTCTCAGTAAAAGTTTGAGCGATATGTACATAGTTCAGGTGTTAGATACTTGAGTGATTGGTTATGAGCCAAGTGGGAGATTGTTGGACAATTTTGACCCATAGCATCACTATTTGTCAAAGACATGGTGTTTTTGTACAAATTAACTATGTGAAAAAGGAAATTCTATTTTATCATTTTGTAATTGGATTACTTGGATATATAAATGATAAAAGTCCATATGGTTAAACCAGATTAATAAGATATGAGACAGTATTAATCCACGAACGGTTTAATCATTAAATATCCATAGTCGTAGTATTATCTAGACTGGACATCGATAATGCGGAATAGACTAGTATTACACTTGTGCGCGTTATGGAAGCTTAACGGTATAGTTCTCATATATTTAAGTATTGGATACTTATACAAGTGTGATAAGAGGTTTTGTTAGCCGTTGGACCAGGAATAGCTTCGCTCTGGATAGACCCATCAGAATCCCATTGGTAGTATGACTATGTGTCTATGGGTATCCGAATCAGGGTAGGTGTATGTGATCTTTAACCTGAGACTTGCATCGCTAATACTTGCGACAATCAGTATACTTTGGTTTTGGTCATCCGGAGCTTTAACAAGTTATGTGTACACCTCTGCTGGGTTTACTGAGAATCGTAGTGTATTGGGTGTGATGTCAAGATGGGAGTATCACTTCAGTCAAATGGAGACGATGATCATGCAGGATACGGTACCAGTACTCTTATATGTTGTAGCTATCGGGATAGTATGACTATGTCATGATTATCCGATTACAGAGACTAGTTATTGGTGATCTGATATATGCTTCATACGGGGCAGACACAATTCCAGCCCTAGGCCTAGCATGTGACATCTGATACTGGATCATATTACGCAATACTTTGTATACTAAGCCTTATACAAATTATTTATTCTTCGTTGAATATTTCTAGAGAATTGGGTAGGCATGGTGCTTTGCTAGAAGCCAACCATGTCTTGTAAATTGGTGAGAACGTGGTATGGGATACGCACATGTCGGATAGTCCGACAACCGTATTTACTGCCAGACATTTGACTTGTATAATCATATCCATGGATCTGTTGGATAATATGACCCATAGCGTCACTATTTGTACATATCATAGTGTTGTTGTACAAATTAACTATGTGACAAGGAAATTGCACTCTCATCATTTGTGATTAGATCACCATAGATGTATAAATGAATAGAGGTCCATATGATTAGTTCCTGGATTGAGATGATATGAGACAGTATCATTCCACGAAGGATTAATCATTAAATATCCATAGTCGTAGTATTATCGAGACTGGACATCGATAATGCGGAATAGACTAGTATTGCACTTGTGCGCGTTGTGAGGGCACAACGGCATAGTTCTCATATATTTAAGTATAGGATACTTATGCAAGTGCGATAGGAGGTTGTGTTTCACCGATGGTACGGGAAACAGCTTCGCTCTGGATAGACCCCTCGGAATCCCATTGGTATTATGACTATGTGTCTATGGGAGTCCGACATCAGGGTAGGTGTATTTGGTCTTAACCTGAGACTTACACTGCTAATGCTTACGACAATCAATATGCTTTAGTTGAGGTCGTCCAGGGCTGTAACAGGTTCTGTGTACGCCAATGCTGGGTATATTGAGAATCGTAGAGTATTGGGTGTGATGTCAAGACGGAAGTATCACTCCAGTCATAGTGGAGATGATGTCACGCAGGATACGGTATTAGTACTCTTAAGTGCTGGCCAGTCATCGGGATATTATGACAAGGTCATGTATATCCGATTATAGAGACTAGTTACCAGACATCCGACATGTGCTTCGGACGGGGCAGACACTTATCCAGCCCCAGCCCTAGCACGTGACTATCCGATACTGGGCCGATATACACAATACTTAGTAGACTACGCCTGATATAGATCCTTAGATATTCTTATAAGAATATGTCCGGAGAATTGGGTAGGCTTGGTGCTTTGCTAGAAGCCAACCTTGTCTCGTAAATCGGTAGAACGTAGTACTTGGTACGTACGTGATTCGGATACTCCGACGACCGTATTTACTGCCACATATCCGGGGATCTCATGGGTCGCTTCCCAGTGATCCACCGATGACGCATGACTCGCACATTTATTAATCTGGGATTAATTTGATGAGAGAGAAAATTAATCTAGGATTAATTACGGAGATATTTTATCTAGGATAAAATTTCACCTAAAGAGAGAAAACGATTAATTCGGAATTAATCGATTAAATTAATATATTCGATATATTAAACGATTTTGTTTTTCGACGCGGAATTGAAATTGGATTTTAATTCGGGCGAACGAATTAGTTTAGAATTAATTCGTTAGCGACGTGAATAGTGAATTCGCTAGGCGTAATCATTTAATTACGACGCGACAAAAAATTCGCTAATTGAGAATTAGTGAACCCGAGCCCGAGTGTGATTGCGAGCGCATTCGTATTTCGAATTCGAGTGCGGCAACGCAAGTCACATCAAGCGTCAAATCATTCGTCACATCAAGCGTCAAATCAAATGTCACTTTGAGTGATGTGATTGATTGATGTGATTGATTGATTGAAAGACACACATCACTTTATTAAAGTAAAATGAATAGTTGATGTGTGTGGTTGAAATAGTGAAAGTTGGTGGGAGCATTTACCATTTAATTATTAGATTTTTTATTTGGTAAATACTTTACATATTTTATGGAAAAATATATAAACCTTTTTGGAAAAGATTTCACCAATTTTTTACACACCTTTTCCCTCTCTTTCTCATCATCATGTTTCACGCCCAAATGTGCAGAAAATGCTCACTGGTTTCTCTTGGTTTGGGCGTGAGTTTGGGAAGCAATGTGCTTGATTTTGTGGCAAAATCAAGAAGAGCTAGCACTCCGAGAGACTTGCGAAGGTGGTAGGGAGGTTCACCCATGAGTCGGGAACCATTCGACGAAGATTCGAAGCTCAAAACTTGACTCAAAACTGAAACTGTCAAGGCAGTGGACTGCACTGCAGTTGCGTTTTTGCAAGGGAAAAAATCAATTTTGTTTGTTGCCGATTCGTCTCAACCGATCGATGTGAGTATTCCGCTACCTCCTTTGATGTGTTCACACATGTTTTTCATTGCTTGTTTGATCTTGGGACCTAGATAAAACCTAACAATGGCATCAAGAGCTATAGGTTCAAGGATGAAAAAGGTAGGGCTTAAAATTGGGAACTTTGTATTTGAGCATGATTTTATAAAATTGGATGTTTAAGCATGCTTAATATATGTTGTATTGAAGATTGATTTGATCAATTTCAAGAAAATGTGTTTGGAACAATTTTCCCCAAATTTGGAGTGTTGGCCGAATGTAATGTGAATTTTGGATTCTTTGAATTTTTTGATTTTGATTCATTAGATGAGTTAGAATCATGTAGGATGATGTAAATTTGAAGTCAATTAGATTGAATTTTGAATTGAACATAAATCCCCAAAATGTATATGTTGGCCGAATTCCATATGCCCTTTTTAATGTCTTGGTAATTTTGATTTTGAACAATTGGATGTGTTGGAAATCATTCGGGATGAGGATTTAATGTCGATTGTGGGTTCGATTGGATTGAAACCAAATCGGACACAAAATCCCTCCTTGGCCGAGACTAAGAAGCATGTAGATGGATTTGATTTTTTCATTTATGTGTTGGACATGTGATGATGATAATGAACATGATTAATTGGACTAATTCATGTTTTGGAAATATTGATTTGGGTGATTAATCATGTAATGCACTTTAGGTAATTAAATTGCGAAATTGGATTTGTGTAATTTAATGAATTAGGCCTTTAAATTGGATTTGGGCTTATTAAGTTGTAATTGGGCTTATTGGGCTTGATTTTATCAAGTTGGGTTTAGGCCAAATGGATTGGATCCAATTAGGCCCAAAACCACTACCATAAAGCCCAAATGCAACTTATAAACCTTTAAAGTTTAATTGGGCCTAATGGGCCTAAATTGATTTCTGGGCTTATGGGGTTACTCCTTGATTGGGCTTTGGTTGCCGAAGCCCACGCCTTATAGAAATTAATTAAAGCCCATTAGACTTGAATTGAATTGACGTTGGACGTTAATCGGGCTTTGAGTCCCGATGCGATTAAATTTGGAATTTAAGTCGAAAAGGTTTATTAAATAAAGTGTAATATTTAATTTGGAATCGAATAGTGAATTAGTATTAAATACATGTTAAATTGGATTTAATTATGTAGTTTAATTTAATTCATGAATTCGTACTTTGAGTACTTATTCGCAAAACGAGTTTGACTCAACCAAAATCAAATCGTTGTTTGAACATTGGATGATCACATAATTATCAGATTAATTAATTTGAATAGATTGATTGATAACATGCTTTTGTGTGAATACGTGGTTGTGATGAATGAATAATGTATATCGGATGGATATTAGTCGGGTGGGGGCAATTTTGGAAATTGTTGTAATAAATTCGATTTATTAAATTGGACCTGCGTGTCCAGCCTTATAACCTCTATTCTCTTTGTATTCTCTTCTCACCTATTCCCCTCAATGTAAATGAGGTTTCTTTAGAAGTGTAGTGTAACGGGTAGTAGAAGTAGAAGTATACAAGTGCTAGCTTGAATGAGAAAGGGAGAGATTTGATCTAGGATCAATGTGTTAAGTATCCATCCGCATATCATTATTATTTTATTTCATATGCGCTTTATTATGTATTTAGAATGCATTTTTAAGGGTGTATGATGATGATGAGACCTAAACAAAGATAATTAAATTGGTAGCCAATTTGCACGCGAAAAGCCCTCATCAAATATCATGCATCTTTTCCTTCCATTGAGTGATTCTTGCTCAAGATCCTAGATTGGCATGGGTTGTTGGCCAAAGTCAAGCCCTTGTCCGTCGAAGATGTGTTTGAATCACGAGGCTTTGTTCCATATTGGTGTCTTGTCCAAGTTGTGGTTTGTTTGTTGGCCAAAGTCGACCTTCTTGTCCATCGACATTGATTACGAAGCTTCCATGGTCAATGGGTCCGCGCTTGACTGGGATCATCAGGTTTTTTGTTCCAAAGCCAAGGCCTAGTTGATCTAGGACAGAGGAAAAATGTTAGGGTATATATTAGATATATAGGCATATATAAGATATATGTTTCGGACTTGGATGTCCACCTACTGGATCTAGGAATTGGATTAGATCCAATTGATCTTAGAGATCTACCTAGTTAATTATCATACAATTTGTTGGCCAAAGTCAAGATTGTGTGATATTTAACGGGATCCTAGCCCACTAGGAAACACGGTTTCCCGAGTACTCGACAGAGGGTTAGAGGCTCGACGAAAAATAGTGGGAGGCAAGAATTGAATTTGCAATATTCGTTCAATTACTCGCCATACGCGCTCAAACAAATATCACTCGTCATATATTAAAAGTATTAGTTGGACTAATATTTAATGTTGTTTTAATAAACAGTTGGACTGTATTATGTTGATTATATATAATTGGATTATATTAATCAATTATATTTGAATTAATTAATTTCAGTTTACAGTTGATTTTATAATTGGATTCTAGTAATCAATGTAATTGAGGTTAATTAATTTGGATTATATTTTGATTAATATAGTTGGACTATTATAATCATTATAAAATATAGTACCACTAATAATTGGTTAAATAGTTGGACTATTGAAATCAAGAAAGAATTGAAAAGTTGGATATTTACAATATAATCTTGGATTAAATATTTTAAATGATTTAATTTTCAAATTGGGAATAAATAATAGGTTACTTTATTCGATAAAATAACTTATTATACCTAAGCCCAAATTAAGCAAATAAGTAGAGCATAAAATCTTTGGAAGATTTATGTGATGATGACTTTAGTGCTTAATTTAATATACTTGTCATAACTAATTTTAGATTTAAGAAGTATTAAAATTGCAATTTATAATTCTTGGAGAATTAATTGACTATTCTAGATGAATAAAGTCAAAGTTTGCAATTGGGCATGTAGCACGAGGTGCACATTGTTTCGATATTCTAAAAACCCAAGGCTTGGCCTAAGGTTCCTGAAATATTGAAAAGGATAATTGACATATCCCAAAGTGACTACCATTTGGATATGGCAGACATGAAGGAATTAAAGAAAGGGCAAGGCTCTGACTTTAAAATGTTTGTCAAAGTTATGTTCACTACTAGTATTGAATTAGATTTTAAATACTTAGTGTGGTACATAAAATATATGTATTGATGTTCAGAATCTACTTTGAGCAGGATACTGACTTCAAGCTGAGATTGCTCTGCGAATCGGAAACGGGACGAAAGTCGCTGTTTCGACCGTAGATACCTAAGTTTAGGAACTACCCTTCTGGTGTGTACTTAAATTAGGAACTGTAATAATGTAACTAGTTTGACTAGAGACATTATCTCTATATCAGTGTTTAATCCATTGTGGATAAACCTTATATTCTAGAACACTAAGTGTTTCATTATATAAAGATGATACTGAGATAAACACATTAGATTGTGAATAACAGAATTTATATTTTGAATATAATTAAAATCTCAAAATATAAAAATGACAAATAAATAGCTCAAATTGATTTGATCAATAGAGACTTATTTGTGGCATTGTTGTCTGGGACACAATTAAACAAGACTTCGTATATCCGCACTTTTGAAGAGTGGGTACTAGGACTGATTTGACTATTCAAATAAAGTCTATGAATCTAGTTTGTTAGGTAAAGTACCTAAAACACTGTTTACTTGGTAATAGTGTGAGTGCCACCGATATGTTAGCCCTATTCATGGTGAAGTTAGTGGGCCCATATCTAGCTAGGCTAGATGTGAACATGAATATTCGTGACCTTAACGGATGTAACATCACGTTATGGTTATGTGTTTCTTTTGAAGAACACATATCGGAAACTATTAGAGTTTCGACACGAAGTAGATAAACAGATCGACTATAGTATTATGCCGCGTCACGGTAAACCGTAATGAAAATACTTAAGCAGTAAGTTTCAAACATACATGAAAGAGTATAGTATTCTTTTAGATGAGGACTCCTCCCGAGACACGTCAGTTAGACGGTGTGTCCAAACTGAAACCCAAATTTTGTTGGACATGATAAGGTTTATCACGAGTCGCTCTGAGCTATCATTTCCTTCAACCGGATATGTATTTACAGTGTAAAACTTATTTAGAATAAGGCTCCATATAAATCTGTTTGACAGATATCATATAGTATGAACGGAAAGAAACAGGGTTTCTCATTCCTAAAATTTGGGTATGCCGGGCATAACGTTTGGATGATACCAAACTAAGGACCCAAATTGGATAAGTGCCATATATAGGTTATCCTAGGAAAACCATAAGTATAGTACTTATATCTCACAAGAGAACAATATGATTGTTGCTCGCCATGCGGTTTTCCTAAGAGGATACCGATATGCAGTGGTAAGTGGGAGGACATTAAAACTCGATGAAAATCGGGGTAATACTGTTCAAGGCACGAAGTCCGTAATGGAACATAAATAGTTCATCAAGGATGAATCTGTACCATTAATCTTCGAATACACAAGAACCGCGTAGATCGGAAAGAATCAGAAAACAACCTGGGGTATGGTTTTCTGATGTAACCTCATAAAGATATTAATCTTGTGGAGGTATACCAACCGACTACGTTTTGAGGAAGTGATACGAGGTATCGACTCCCTATTATGGCAAAGTGCCATGAGTCCGAAATGGATACCATTATAACAACTATGTTTGGATACTAGTTGTGTACCGTAAGGCATTGTGCCTATTGGTACTGTAAACGTCTTCAAGGAAGACATACATGGATGGCAACATACCAACGTACAAAGCTAGGCTTGTGACAGAAAGGTATCGTTATCAACATTGTGTTGAATTACGGTTCAACCTTTTACCTGTTGCCATGGTAAATCCATTTTGAAGATGCTTGTTGATACTGCATATTTCATTTATGAAAATGTCATTTATAGATCAAAATCGCTTCCTAAAAAGGAAACCTCTTGGAGGATGCTTACAACATCCTGACGATTTGTATAACCGACAAACAAGGTTTGCGAGTTATTCGATCCATGTTTGGATTAAGCAAGCATAAGGTTCTTGGAACTGTCGTTTTGAAATAATCATAATGGTTTATGATTTGACTCAAAACGAAATGATTCTTGTGTATATAAGGAGGTTAGTGGGAGAGCACTGATAATGAAATTCCCATAAAGCAATTGGTGAAGCTTGGCTTTCATAGAAATTCTCCGTAGAATTCTGGGGAGTAACAACCTTTATTCAAGGAATAAAGATCTACTGGGATAGATTTGGAGTTGTTAACACTCTCTGGGAATTGTACATTTAAAATATACTTGATATGGTGTCTCATACGCTTTGAGCATATGGAGTCACAATCAGGACAATCCAAGTGATAGTCACTGGATTGAAGTTAAGGACATCTATTAGTATGTTAGAGAACTAAAGATGCTGTCTAAAACTATGGAGAAGGAGAACTTGAAGTGACTCGGATCACTGCCGCAAGTTTCCAAACAGTTAAATACTGCGGTACTATAAAGTTTGAATAACAGGACAGTGAGCTGGAAATCTTTCGAGCAAGATACTGTTGCCGAATAAACAACAAATGCGGATTATTGCTGCGGCTGAGGCAGCAATAGAAGCCATTTGGGTCGATAATAAATCTAATTAGATTAGATATAGTTTTGTTAGCAGCTGAGCTAGGCGTCACCACAAGGCTAAAGAATTAAAGGTCTCATCGACGATCCAGATATATACTTCTATATTCATCTGATTCGTTCGGATCATACATCGTGGCGATGTGGTGATCGTATAAATCGCGTCAGACGATAATCATGGAAATCCGCTGACGAAAACCTTTTCCAGCAATTTGAGCGAACAGTACATAGTTTCGGGTGTACGACAATTGAGTGACTGGCTATGAGCCAAGTGGGAGATTGTTGGATAATATGACCCATAGCGTCACTATTTGTACAGATCATAGTGTTGTTGTACAAATTAACTATGTGACAAGGAAATTGCACTCTCATCATTTGTGATTAGATCACCATAGATGTATAAATGAAGAGGTCCATATGATTAGTTCCTGGATTGAGATGATATGAGACAGTATCAGTCCACGAAGGATTAATCATTAAATATCCCTAGTCGTAGTATATCGAGACTGGACATCGATAATGCGGAATAGACTAGTATTGCACTTGTGCGCGTTGTGAGGGCACAACGGCATAGTTCTCATATATTTAAGTATTGGATACTTATGCAAGTACGATAGGAGGTTGTGTTTCCACCGATGGTAGGGGAAACAGCTTCGCTCTGGATAGACCCCTCGGAATCCCATTGGTATTATGACTATGTGTCTATGGGAGTCCGACATCAGGGTAGGTGTATTTGGTCTTAACCTGAGACTTACACGCTAATGCTTACGACAATCAATATGCTTTAGTTGAGGTCGTCCAGGGCTGTAACAGGTTCTGTGTACGCAATGCTGGGTATATTGAGAATCGTAGAGTATTGGGTGTGATGTCAAGACGGAAGTATCACTCCAGTCATAGTGGAGATGATGTCACGCATGATACGGTATTATTACTCTTAAGTGCTGGCCAGTCATCGGGATATGATGACAAGGTCATGTATATCCGATTATAGAGACTAGTTACCAGACATCCGACATGTGCTTCGGACGGGGCAGACACTTATCCAGCCCCAGCCCTAGCACGTGACTATCCGATACTGGGCCAATATACACAATACTTAGTAGACTACGCCTGATATAGATCCTTAGATATTCTTATAAGAATATGTTCGGAAATTGGGTAGGCTTGGTGCTTTGCTAGAAGCCAACCTTGTCTCGTAAATCGGTAGAACGTAGTACTTGGTACGTACGTGATTCGGATACTCCGACGACCGTATTTACTGCCAATATATCTGGGGATCTCATGGGTCGCTTCCCAGTGATCCACCGATGACGCATGACTCGCACATTTATTAATCTGGGATTAACTTGATGAGAGAGAAAATTAATCTAGGATTAATACGGATTAATTACGGAGATATTTTATCTAGGATAAAATTTCGTCTAAAGAGAGAAAATGATTAATATTGAATTAATCGATTAAATTAATATATTCGATATATTAACGAATTGGATTTCGACGCGGAATTGAAATTGGATTTTAATTCGGGCGAACGAATTAGTTTAGAATTAATTCGTTAGCGACGTGAATAGTGAATTCGCTAGCGTAATCATTTAATTACGACGCGACAAAAAATTCGCTAATTGAGAATTAGTGAACCCGAGCCCGAGTGTGATTGCGAGCGCATTCGTATTTCGAATTCGAGTGCGGCAACGCAAGTCACATCAAGTGTCAAATCATTCGTCACATCAAGCGTCAAATCAAATGTCACTTTGAGTGATTGATTGATTGATTGAAAGACACACATCACTTTATTAAAGTAAAATGAATAGTTGATGTGGTGGTTGAAAGGTGAAGTTGGGGGAGCATTTACCATTTAATTATTAGATTTTTTATTTGGTAAATACTTTACATATTTTATGGAAAAATATATAAACCTTTTTGGAAAAGATTTCACAATTTTTTACAACTTTTTCCCTCTCTTTCTCATCATCATGTTTCACGCCCAAATGGGCAGAAATGCTCACTGGTTTTCTCTGGTTTGGGCGTGAGTTTGGGAAGCAATGTGCTTGATTTTGTGGCAAAATCAAGAAGAGCTAGCACTCCGAGAGACTTGCGAAGGTGGTAGGGAGGTTCACCCATGAGTCGGGAACCATTCGACGAAGATTCGAAGCTCAAACTTGACTCAAAACTGAAACTGTCAAGGCAGTGGACTGCACTGCAGTTGCGTTTTTGCAAGGGAAAAAATCAATTTTGTTTGTTGCCGATTCGTCTCAACCGATCGATGTGAGTATTCCGCTACCTCCTTTGATGTGTTCACACATGTTTTTCATTGCTTGTTTGATCTTGGGACCTAGATAAAACCTAACAGGATCTCTTTGGTCGCTTCCCAAAGATTCACCATGACATTTGACTCGACAAATTAAAAATCTGGGATTAATTATGAGAGAGAAAATTAATCTGGGATTAATTACGGTAAGAATTTTATCTGGATTAAATTCGTCTAGAATAGAGAATGCGATTAATTTGGAATTAATCGATAAAATAATTTAATAGTTAAATTGGATTTTTCTATTTAATTTATTTATTTGGGCTAAATTAATATATAAAATATATTAATTGAAATCGGATTTCAATGCGGAATAAAAATTGGATTTTAATTCGGGCAAACGGATTAATTTGGAATTAATTCGTAAGAGACTTTCGTAATAATTTTGATAGGTATTATTATTTAATTAAATTGGATTTAATTAAGTCGCGACAGAAAATTCGTTTAATCGGATTAAACGAATCAGGGCCCAAAGTGTGTTGTGTAAGCCAACTTGAATTTTGAATTTAAAGTGGTGGGACCCACTTTACTTACATCAAATGTCTACACATTGATGGAAGTGGTTGGCAAGTATTAATTGGATTAATTACTCAACACAACTACCAAGTCAACACACTTTTGAAAGAAAACTAGTCACTCATCTTCTTTCTTCCCTCTCTTGGGCGTGAACTTGGTTCTCCTCTCCATTGATTTTTGCTTCAAAAATTATCAAAGCTAGCACTTAAGGAGTTAAATCAAGGTGATATGGAAACTCACCTGAGAGTTTGGAACTCAAATACAAGTCTTGGAGCTTCCACCATACAAAGAAAGTATTGAACTTCTCTACCGATCAAAGTGAGTAATTCCGCAACTCCATTTTATTTATTCACACAGATATCATGTTTAAAGATCTTGGGCATGTGTAGGACACTAACATTGGCACCATTTTGAGTAATTGATACAATATTTAAGGATGGTTGGTCTGTAATAGTCATTTCTCCTCAAAATCCATCTCATATTCATTCAAACCTGGTGAGCACCACATACTCCCTATATACTTGCTTCATCACCTCCATTATGTCAGAAAAACTCAAACACCTTAGGAGAGGCCCATCAAACCCCTTTCTGTATAACTCTCATCCCAGAAAAATAAAATTTTATGGTTGAACTTTAGGCATGTGAGGAGATTTTGTATTTGGGTTCTCTAGGTACTTTTTGAATTCCTCTCTCCAATCTCTAGTTATTCCTGCATCGGTTATTTTAATAGGTTATTATGTATGTATGTGATGTTATGAGTGTTGGTGATTAAGACCCAGGTTTATTCTATGTTTAGATAGTTGTTACATGGTCAGGTCAAAGGCTTAGGGAGAGTGTTTGGCCTTCTCATGCCGGTCACGTCCTGTACATACTAGGATGTGATAAATATTTAGAAAATAAATATTGTACTATAACTTATATTGAAAATCTTTCAAACTTCATACTATTCTTTACATTTTTTATATATAAAGTTTTCTGAAAATTCGCACATATATTGAACAAGAATTTGAGTTTATAAGGAATACTTAATACAAAACTGAACTTAAGCAAATTTGTAATCGAGAACTTTAATATCCAAATCATATGAATTCTGAAATTAAACTGTTTTATTATATATCAGAAAATGAAACATATTTGAAATATCATCAAATCAGATAGTTTAATACTTTCTTTCGTAATGACTCAATTACTAATATTTATAAGGAAAACCTTTCGAACTTTCACAATCCAAATTAAATATAATTACATGTAAAAATTCAGAAACTTAGCTTTTACATAATCTCAAATCCTCTACATAAAAATCGTACCATAAACTATAGAAGAAAATCGATTAAAGATATACTATGATGTGTGTGTGTGGTGTGTGTGTATATATATATCACAAACGAAAAGAGAAACTTCCAAAACATACTTACACAAATCGTATACCGACGCAATCAAGCAGATCTTCTGCGATACTCATTACTTATTTTAGAATATGTATGCGATGAATGTCGTCCAAACGTATGCCCTAACCAAAACTACTATGACAAAAACCAAATCATCAACCAAACTGATCAGACATATATTACAAACACAAATTTCATACAGTCAATCTCATCCATCATCAGAAACGAAAAACATAAACTAACTGTTTTGACTTATTTTGTCGAAAATAATATTTTCAAAACATTTTCTTTTTCCAAAAAAATAATAAAACAGAAATATTCAAAATATATCATAAAACTAATCAAACGTCCAAATTCCGAGTCACACGCACTGACTAGATAATGTTCAAATGCAAGCTCATGCCAACATAGGGTAAAAGGTCAGTCCACAACAGATGGACATGACCATATACAAGCACCACGACGATTTCAAAATTATAAAACTAATAAAACATAGTACGAACATCGTGGCGATAAAATATCATATCATAACATAGCGAAATCAAATATATCACATTCAAAAGCAAATCTTACTGAAAATAAATTTTTCAAATACCTTGTTCAGAAAAATCCATAAAACAAAAGTATCCAAAATATATCATAAAACTAATCTTCTTTAAATGAAATCAAATTCTAAAACCAATATTATCATAAATCTATATCAATTATCCAAGAACTGACTTAACTGAATGAATAAATCAAGCGTCCAATGTTCGAGTCGAGCGCTTTGATCGAACATTATATGAAAGCAAGATCATGTCGACAGAGAGTAACGGGTCGACCCATTTCAGATGACTAAGACTTTAAACAAGCACCCTGGCGAAGTCAAAGATCATAAAATAATGAAAGTCTTAGTTCGAGTACCGTGGCGAAAAAATATCATATCATATCGTCATCAAAATCAAATACATTTCGTTCAAAAGTAAAAGTTTTCCGAAAATAAAATTTTCAAAATATTTTTTCCTAAAAATAAATAAACAAGAGTATCCACACACATGTTAGGCATATCACATAACACATACCATATCCATCAACCTTTGATAAATAACTCATACATCGAGGTACAATAACATTATATCATATATTGATCTAAAATGATTATATCAACATATCTCTATATATATACACACAGAAAAATATCTTTTCTATAAACAAACAACAACCAATAAGTCAGATATTCATCACATGGAATACTTACCTGACTACGTGAACACACTTGATTCTAATCAAATCTGTCAAAACAAACAATGAAACGTCGTTAGAATCACTGTTACATAAAATTCTCAATTCAACTATAATTCTCAAATAAATTCTGATTCCAACGATTTCAGATTTTTACTCTTAAAACATCTTACACTATAAATCCATGGCATCAATCCACCTTCCAGGATAAAACCAGAAAATCCTCTAAAAAGTCCTAAAAAATTACGAATGGATCCGGAACCTTTCAGATCCTTCATGTTTTTTTCGAAACCATTCTAATACTCTTATTACATCAAAATATACCTTTTTAATTTATCCAATTAGCTCAAATCCTCAAATTACGTATTTTCAGAAAATCTCTGATAAGCGGTAAATATATCAATAATTACCGCCCCTTTTACTTAATATTTTATGTAGTTTCTCGAGTATTGTGAATATTTTTATGTGTTTTATGTTATTTTACAGATAAATAAAGTTTCAGAACTCATTAGAATTGAATCGAGGGTAAAATGGCGAAATTCGAATAAAAAAGGACAAAATTGTCAACGGCGCGTCACGAAGCATGGTCGCGATGCACTGACGTAATTTGCTTGCCGACACGCATCATGATATTGTCAGCGATCAATTATGTAACCAGCCAACACATGTCCTTATGGATGTAAGCAATGACGTCTTTGTCGCGTCGCGCAAAGCTTTCTCACCGACAGCCACATGTCATCATCGTATCGAATCAACGACGCGTCGTGATGCGTAAGTGTTTTGGTTAACAGGAGATAATCACTCCATCTTTAAAAGATATTGGAAGGATTCACAACCCCTGATAATTTTATAATTTTGAATTTTCCTTTAATTTACTTTCGCACTATTTTATTTACTTGTTTCACATAAAAATCACCATCCAAACAACAATCAATCTATTAGATACTCGTAAATATTTAACGTCATTAATTAATAGCTAAGGTATTAATTCCTCATGGGATCGATACATTTTATACTACTTTAGCGCTATGTGCGCTTGCGTTACGTGTATGTTTATCACCGATCATGTTTTTGGGGCCGTTGCCTAAGACATATTTATCTTTCACTATTAATTTGGGGTTAGATACTTTTACTTGTGTCTAATTTCTTTTTTTATTATTTTTGTTTTCTTATGTTTTAGGTTCTCAAACACTACATGAGAATAACTATAACCTTTGAAATCCGACCGCTTGACCCTGAAATTGAAAGAACCATCAGACAGTTGAGAAGGGAAATGCGTGAAGGTCAAGAAGCACTGATCAACATGGAACCTGCACTTTTGGAAGTTGAACCACCAATTCCCATTCGAGACATAACTATTCCGGTAATTGACGGCTTCATATCATGTATTGTACTTCCTCCCTTACCAGCAAATACGTGTGACATCAAAACATGCATTCAAATGATACAGCAGTCAGTTCAGTTTGGGGGGAATGCAACTGAAGATCCTAATTCCTACAGCAGCAACTTCCTGGAAGTTTACGACACATTCAATTACAACGGAGCTGCAGAAAAAGCAATGTGACTGCGTGTTTTCCAATATTCCTTGAAAGACAGAGCTAAGGCTTGACTACATTCACTACCAGCAGGTTCCATCATAACTTGGAACACTCTAGCCACCAAATTCCTTGTAAAATATTTTCCCCCAACCAGAACTGCAAAGATAGGGAATGACATCACATCCTTAGTACAACATGAATCAGAATCCCTCTGCGAAGCATGGCAAAGATACAAGGAGTTACTCCGAAAATGTCATAACTATGAGATTGCAAAATGGCTACAAGTCCAAACCTTATACAATGGACTTTCTGGACTGATGAGAACCACAATAGATGCTGGTGCTGGAGAAGCTTTAATGGCAAAAGGAGAAGATAAGGCCTTGGACTTAATTGAAGAAATGGACAACAACAATTCTTTATGACCAACAGAAAGGAGCATGATTCAACGAAAAAAAGAATCTACAAATTCGGAGCCAACACAGCAATGAATGCCAAACTGGATCAGATATGCAAATTCATGGAAACTCTTTGGAAAATGATGAGACGGTGAATTATGGATCCACAAGGTCACCATATGGAGGAGCACCAGAGGTAGAATCATACAACCAACATGATGAGACGGTGAATTATGTAAGCAATTTCAACAGATATGGAAATAATCCATATTCCAACACCTACAACCCATGATGGAAGAATCATACCAATTTCGCATGGAACAACAATTCATGGAAAAGGAAAAATCCACCACCAGGATTACAACAACAAAACAAAGGCCAAGAGTATGAAAAAGAACCGGGAATAACAGAAGTGCTGGCCCAGTTGAAAAAGCAAGAAGCAAAATACGATGCTTTAGCAGCTATGGTTCAAAATCAAGTTGCATTGAATCAAAGACATTAAACTTCTATTAAAGCACTGGAGAATCAAATGGGACAATTGGCTAATGCTCAGAGTTACAGACCGCAAGGAAACCTTCCTAGCAACACATAACCAAATCCAAGGAACCGAGGTAAGGAGCAATGTCAAGCCATCACTTTGAAAAGCGGTACTGAAATCAACAAAGATGTTGGAATCAAGGCATCCACTGAGGAAGTTCTAAAAGAAAGCAGCGAAAGAGAACCATAGATGGAGGAAAAAGAGGCAAAAGAAAATGATCGAGAGAGATTCACTCCACCTCCACCTTTTCTACAGCATCTCCAGAAACATAAACTTGACAAGCAGTTTGCTCGATTCCTGGAGATTTTCAAAAAGCTGCATATCAACATTCCATTTGCAGAAGCATTGGAACAAATGCCCAGCTATGTGAAATTCATGAAAGACATTTTGTCACGAAAGAGAATATTGGGAGATTACGAGATAATGGCATTGACTGAAGAATGCAGCGCCATCATTCAGAGGAAACTTCCCCCAAAGTTGAAAGATCCTGGCAGTTTCACCATCCCTTGCACCATATGAGAACATTACTTCGGTAAGGCTTTGTGTGATTTATGAGCCAATATTAACTTGATGCCTCTGTCTATTTATAGGAAATTACAGATTGGAGAAGCAAAGCCCACCCCAGTTACTTTACAACTGGCTGACAGATCGCTCACATTTCCGAGAGGTGTAGTGGAAGACGTATTAGTCAAAGTCGACAAATTCATTTTCCCAGCCGATTTCACTATCATTGACATGGAGGAAGATAAAGATGTACTCATCATCCTCGGGAGACCATTCTTGGCTACTGGTCAAACTGTTATTGATGTACAAAAAGGAGAACTAACCATGAAGGTGCAGGAACAAGAAGTAACATTCAATGTTTTCAAAGCCATGAAATTCCCGAATGACAAAAAGGAGGAGGAATGTTTCAGAAATTGATGTTATCGAAAGTATCATCCAGAATACTGATGCAATGCAACCTTTCACGGAAAAAATCGAAGCTAGCATCACCAACATGACTGACAGAGAGCTAGATGATGAAATTATTGAATGTATAGACTATCTTGATGGAGCAACTCGCTTCAAAACAACACCACAAGTGGAAAGTTTGGAATTATCGAAAAATGAGTGAATCAATTGAAGAACCACCAAGGGTGGAACTAAAGCCACTTCTGAGCCATCTCAGGTAAGCATTCTTAGAAAACTCTTCTGATTTACCTGTGATTATTTCTTCATCACTAACATTGGAGCAGGAAGATAAGTTGCTGAGAGTGTTACGAGAACACGAGAAAGCAGTTGGCTGGACTATAGAAGACATTCAAGGCATTAGTCCATCATTTTTATGTATAAAATTCTGATGAACGACGAGTACAAAGCCAGAGTGGATCATCAACAGAGACTAAATCCATTTATGAAAGAAGTCTTGAAGAAAGAAATTATCAAATAGTTGGATGTCGACATTATCTACCCCATCTCTGATAGCACGTGGGTGAGTTCTATGCAATGTGTGCCAAAGAAAGGTGGAATGACTGTAGTCACCAATGAAAAGAATGAGTTGATTCCAACAAAAACGGTGACTGGATGGAGAGTATGTAGGGATTACAGAAAGCTTAACAAAACAACAATGAAGGATCATTTCCCGCAACCCTTCATTGACAAGATGCTAGACAGGCTGATGGGATATTAGTTCTATTATTTTCTGAACGAATACTCGGGGTACAATTAGATTGCCATCGCCCCAGACGATCAAAAGAAAACCACTTTTAAATGCCCATATGGTACTTTTGCTTTCCGCATGATGCCATTTGGACTCTGTAATGTGCCTGCCATATTTCAAGGTTGCATGATAGCCATCTTTTCAGACATGCTGGAACAAAGTATGGAGGTTTTCATGGATGATTCTTCTGTGTTTGGAGACTCGTTCTACCACTGCTTGCAAAATCTGGAAAAAGTGTTACAAAGATGCGAAGATACCAACCTGGTACTCAACTAGGAGAAATGCCACTTTATGATGAAGAAAGGCATTGTCCTGGGACATCGGATCTTACAAAAGGGAATTGAGGTAGACAAAGCAAAGATTGAGACAATAGAAAAACTACCTCCACCATCATCAGTCAAAGGGATTCAGAGTTTTCTCGGACATGTAAGATTTTACAGGAGATTTATCAAAGACTTCTCCAAGATTGCTAATCCTCTTTGCAATCTGTTAGAGAAGGACATGCCTTTCAACTTCACCAAAGAATGCCTCTATGACTTTGAGATCTTAAAACAGAAGTTGGTCTCTGCCCCTATCATAGTAGCACCAGACTGGACTCTTCTATTTGAGGTGATGTACGATGCTAGTGATTTTACTGTAGGTGCAGTTTTGGGACAACACAAAGCAAAAATTTTCCACACCATTTACTATTCCAGCAGAACTCTGAATGAAGCTCAACTCAACTACAAAACAATTGAAAAAGAGTTGCTCGCAGTTGTGTTAGCTTTTGATAAATTTTACTCCTATCTACTAGGTCCCAAAGTGGTGGTCTACACAGATCATTCAACAATCAAATATCTGATTGTGAAGAAAGATGCCAAACCCAAATTGATCTGTTGGGTGCTTCTACTGCAAGTATTTGATGTGGAGATCTAAGACGGGAAATGGACAGAAAATCAAGTGGCAGATCATTTATCGAGGCTCAAGAATGGAGAAACAGCTAGCAGTGAACTGATAATCAAAGAAACCTTTCCATATGCATAGTTGTTTGTCATTAAAAAGCAGGATGTCCCTTGGTATACTGACTATGTAAACTACATAGTATATGGAAAATGGTTGGAATAGACACATCAGCAACAGAAGAAATTCTTCAAGGAAGTCAAACATTATGTCTGGGATGAGCCGTACATATTCAAACGATGTGCTAATCAATTATTGAGACATTATGTTCTATAGAATGAGGTTAATAGTGTCTTGCAGCATTGTCATTCATCACCACACGACGGACACTTCAGCGGAGATAAAACTGCAGCCAAAGTCCTACAATCAGGTTTTTTCTATCCCAAACTGTTTAAAGATGCTTACTTATTTTCTCTCCAATATGACAAGTGCCAGAGAACAGGAAATATTTCGAGGAGAAATGAAGGACCTCTGCAAAACATTCTGGAAGTGGAGATATTTGATGTATGTGGGATTGATTTTATGGGACCCTTTGTTCCATCATTCGAAAACCTGTACATACTAGTTGCAATAGACTACGTTTCCAAATGGGTTGAAGTAATAGCACTTCCATCAAATGATTCAAAAATGGTGATAAAATTCCTTAAAAAGAATATTTTCACTCGCTTCAAAACACCTCGGGCAATTATCAGTGATGGTGGCACACACTTCTGCAACAGATACTTTGATGCACTCCTATCCAAATATGGAATTACTCATAAAGTTGCCACTGCTTACCATCCGCAGTCAAATGGACAGGTTGAAGTTTCAAACAGAGAGATCAAAAGAATCTTGGAGAGAACCATTGGATCAACAAGGAATGACTGGTTTACAAAACTACATGACGCACTATGGGCCTACCGGACAGCTTACAAGACACCTATTGGTATGTCCCCATATCGAATGGTGTTTGGGAAAGCATGCCATCTGCCAGTGGAGCTTGAACACAAAGTGTACTGGGCACTAAAGAAGTTAAATCTTAATCTACAACCAGTAGTAGAAACACGACTCCATCAACTCAACGAATTAGAGGAATTTTGCCTACATGCTAATGAAAAAACCAAACTGTACAAAGAAACGACAAAGAAATGGCATGATAAAAAAAATATTGTGCAGACAATTGGAACTAGTGCAGCATGTGTTGTTATATAATTTAAGGATAAAACTTTTTCCTGGAAAGCTGAAATCAAAATGGTCAGGTCCATTTGTGATTACTCAGGTGTTACCCTATGGAGTAGTTGATATATACAACCCCAAGTCCAACAACACAGTCAAAGTTAATAGCCAGCGTGTCAAGCATTACTGGGGAGAATCATTTGAGCAATAAAACGAAAGTGTCACACTTAGCACTAGCAGGGAGACAACCATGCAATTTGTGTATATATTGAGATTTGGTGTGTTTTATTTTCTGTGTGTTTAATTTTTGTAGGTAAAGTCACAGACAATATGGAAGACGTTCTCGTAAATCTTAACAAGTAATTTCCTTCTCTCCCTCAAAAATCTTTGATGAAAGTTTACAAAGGTCGTATGGAACGAATGACACTTCTGATGAACAAAGGTATTCCTAATGACGTTCGTTGGATTATTGAAGCATGAGTCTGATTGGCAGGTGAGTCTTCTGACTCTTTTAATTCATATCTGCATGGTTTAGGAAGAAGCAACCATGATAAGAAAAGAACAGATAAAAGATTAGGTGTTTTCTATAAATGTGCAGGCATGACATTTAATACTCGTTGTCGTTCTTTAGGATTAAATTCATTAGGGATGGCATGAGTAAGGAGTCTTTAGATGACATATCATTGACTATTGAGATGCATCCTAGTGGATATGTGTATCACGCAATTCGCATGTTACATACACAGTTTCGAAAAGAAAGACAACAATTAAGTCTCGGGAATCTGACTTTAAAAGACCCTGTTTGCCAATTTATAAGAAAATTGGATGGGAAGCTTGTGTCTGGCGTATAGATGTCAATCAAGCCGTTACTTCTTATAAATATTATTATCTCTTTATTGTTAACTAATAATTGTGATTTGATTTGTTATTTATTTTCTCCGATAGGATCCAGACTTTTTGACTTTCATGATTTATTTTACTGTTTAGCTAATAATTATCATTTGACAGGTACTAGTGCTATTATTACTCACCCTTTTTCAGGTTCTATAAATTAAGCTCGTTATTTCACTCTTGAAGACATCCAGATTTGAGAAAGAAATACATAAATAAAAAAATGGAAGCAACTTCAAGGAGACGAGTTGTAAACATTTATGTGTTTTGCGATACTAGTGCCGGTTCAAAATCAAAATTCGTTGAAGCAGCATGGAAATTTGGTCGAGTCATAGCTGAAAGGAATATGCACTTAGTATATGACGGTGGCAATCTTGGACTAATGGGGTACATTTCAAGGGCTGTACAGGAATGAGGTAGTCAAGTTTTGGTAATCATCCCAAAACCTTTGGCAGAGTCGAATCTTATAGGACCATCAAATGGAGATGAACACATCGTGCCAGATATGTCTGAAAGACTGGTGGAAATGATTAACCGTGCTGATGCTTTTATTACTTTGCCAGGTGGCTTGGGCATGATGGAGGAAATTTTTACAGTACTATCTTGGGCGAACGTGAATATACACCAGAAACTAATTGGACTGTTTAACGTTGATGGATTTTATGATTTTCTTTGTGTGTTTCTTGATGATGCCCGAAGAAATGGGTTCGTGTCAAAACCTGTAAAAGATATCCTCTTCACTGCCAGAACTGCCAATGATTTAATTGACCAAATCTTAGCCTTTGAACCACAAATTGACCATATCATTTCCAAGATAAACTAGTCCGATAATGATCGTGGTAAGAAGCGCCGGATAAATCTGGATCTTAACATTTACTTTTCTTTTTAAGATGTAGAATTTCAGCTAACCAGACACTATTTTCTAAACTCTTCTTCTACTTTTTAGACATTGGGGACAATATCTCAATTAGGTTTGGGGGAGGGGAATAGTTGATTAGTATCTTGTTTTTTATTTTATTTTTTGTGTTGTTTTTGCTTGGTTTTTAGTCAAAAATTTTCAAAACAATTCAAAAAAATAAAAAAAAAATATTTGTGTTTCTATGTTTTTAAATTGACTAACTATGTGAAATTGGTGTGAGATAGCTAAGTAAAGAATTTCCACTCCTGAGACGTATCTCAACCTATTTCGTAACAAGTTAATTTTTGTTTATTTCCTTTTGAATTATTTAATTTGTGAATTCTCCATAATACTGATTAAAATTAGATCTTCATATGCTCAATTGACAGATATTATCAACATGCTTGGTAACATACTGTTAGACAGTAATGACCCATAGCGTCACTATTTTGTAAATGATATTGTATTATTGTACAAAATTAACTATGTAGTAATGAAATTGCCTTTTACCGTTTTGTAATTTATTTACTTTGATATATAAATGGTAAAAGTCCCTATGATTAATTCCGGATTGAGATGATATGAGACAGTATCAATCCATAAAGGTTTAATCATTAAATATCCCTAGTCGTAGTATTATCGAGATTGGACATCGATAATGCGGAATAGACTAGTACTGCACTTGTGCGTGTTGTGAGGGCACAATAGCATAGTTCTCATATATTTGAGTATTGGATACTTATGCAAGTGCGGTAGGAGGTTGTGTTTTACCGATGGTACGGAAAACAGCTTCGCTCTGGATAGACCCCGCGGAATCCCATTGGTAGTATGTCTGCGTGTCTATGGGAGTCCGCTTCAGGGTAGGTGCATATGGTCTTAACCTGAGACTTGCATCGCTAGTACTTGCGACAATCGGTAGACTTTAGTTTTGGTCGTCCAGGGCTTTAACAGGTTCTGTGTACACCTCTTCTAGGTTTATCGGGAATCGTAGTGTATTGGGTGTGATGTCAAGACGGAAGTATCACTTCAGACATATGGAGATGATGATCGCACAGGATACAGAACTAGTACTCTATAATGGTTGCAACCATCGGGATAATATGACAAGGTCAGGATTATCCGATTCAAAGAGACTAGTTGCTTGATGTCTGATATATGTATCGTACGGGGCAGACACATCTCCAGCCCCAGGCCTTACATGTGATCATCCGATACTGGATCAGTATACACTATACTACGGTATACTACGCCTGTTATAGATCTTATATTCCAATAAGAATATTTCTGGAGAATTGGGTAGGCATGGCGTTTTGCTAGAGGCTAACCTTGTCTTGTAAATCGGTAAAAACGTAGTACTTGGTACGTACGTGTTTGGATAATCTGACGGCCGTATTTACTGCCAACATATCCAGAGATCTCTTGGGTCGCTTCCCGAAGATTCACCAATGAAGTATGATTCAAACTCGATTAATCTTGGATTAATTACGGAGAGACTTTATCTTGGATAAAGTACTATACATAGAGAGAGAACGATTAATTTGGAATTAATCGTAAAATTATTATATTCGATATAATAATCGAAATTCGATTTCGACGCGAAATTAAAATTAGATTTTAATTCGGGCAAACGAGTTAATTGAATTAATTCGTTAGCGACGTAAATAATAATTTCGCTAGGCGCAATTATTTATTTAAATTCGATTTAATTAACGTCGTGACGAAAGTTCGGTATTTCGGAAATATCGAACCCGAACGCGTGAGTACGCGTGGGCCCACTTTCATTTGGGTTGTGTGGGGCCCACATGACACATGTCATTTTATGCATTATTTAATTGTTAATACATTGCATGGTGATAGTGTACAATACACTCAATGGTTTTGCATGGAGTTTGAGTATTTGACACTCTAAGCCATTGCATGATTTGTGTCATAAGTTTATTATTAATTTAATAAATATTATGGCATAAATATAAATTAAATTGATTTTGAAATCAAAAATCATCATCCTTCTCTCTCACCTCTTGACCGAAACTGTGAAGTTTCACAGCCCTCTCCCTTTTCTGTTTTGTTGCAAAAACTTGAAGAAAGTGTGTGTGTTTGGAACATTAAATCACATATAAGGCTAGCACCTTCAAGGGATCATACAAAGGTGTTATGGGAAACTAATTCTTGA
The DNA here is from genome assembly GCA_019454045.1 of Zanthoxylum bungeanum. Taxonomy (NCBI): domain Eukaryota; kingdom Viridiplantae; phylum Streptophyta; class Magnoliopsida; order Sapindales; family Rutaceae; genus Zanthoxylum; species Zanthoxylum bungeanum. The sequence goes on from SKCR01001391.1 coordinate 118,925, forward strand.
GCTTGGAAGGATCAAAGAAAGCTTGGAGCTTCCCCACTCACCTTGGCCGAAACCTTCACTGCACAAAGGAGAAATTTTTGTTTCATCAACGCATCCGCATTCCAATCTTTGTGAGTATGATTCCGCCATACTTCAATTGTTCATTCATTTATATGTTTTGTTTGCTCTTTTGATCTTGGGACATGGATTAGAATTTCCAACACATACAACCATGAGTAGTAATTGAAATGTTTGTAATATTCAGTGCTCTAGTTTAAAATGATGAAGCATCTAAAAACCAATGAAAAAAATTTACATATGAAATCCGAGTAATTAAGTCTGTAAGGGTGTATTAACACCTACTATCCTAAAGCCAACTGGCTTGGGAGTCACTGGCCCAAAGCTCGCTACATGGATTGAAGATGTTCCAAATAAAAAAAAAGTTTCATTGCTAAAAATGTGTGAATTCTGATATAACTTTAGGACAAAAATATTACTCTCTTTTCAACTACACTTATGAATATTGTGGGCATAATGAGTTCATTAATACCTTGTTGGTTGTGTATATGGAGAATGGTAAAAATAATCGGAGAATTTACTTATTTGGTAATTTAGAAAGAAACAAAATAGATATTAACTTGGATAAGAGTTTCACTTGTTTAGTCACTAACTTGTTTGATCTTTTTTCATTTGTGTGCATTTGACATTTGTGGGTATCGTCACTGTAAGCCCTCACGAGACTACAACTCGTCCACTAGAGACACCTAGGGGTTTAAAGGCTTGTTGCATATGCTAAATGCAACCGTGATCCCTACGAAAGTGGCTTAGTTTAATTTTATTTTAAAGTTATTTATTGTATTTTATTTAATTTTTTTGCTCGAGAACTAGCAAAATGTTAGGTTTAGGGTGTGATAAGTGGTCAATATATCAATATTTACCGCCCTTTTTAATTAATATTTTATGTAGTTTCTCGAGTTTTGTAAATATTTTTATGTGTTTTGTGTTATTTTGCAGATAAATAAAGTTTCAGAACTCATTGGAATTGAATCAGGGCTAAAACGGTGAAATTAGGATAAAAAAGAATAAAATTGTCAACGGCGCGTCGCGACGTGCACAACCCCTGCGTCGCGATGTATTGACGTAATTTGCTTACTGACACGCGTCATGATGACGTCAGTGATCAATTATGCAACTAACTGACACGTGTCCTTATTGACATAAGTAATGACGTCCGCGTCGCAACGCTCAAAGCTTTATGTGTCGCGACGCCGAGCTAATAATTATGCCGACAGCCACGTGTCATCATCCCATCGAATCAACGGCGCGTCGTGACCCGTAAGTGTTTTACTTCGCGACGCGCGGGACAAAATTTTACCTATAAATTGAAACTGAAATCAGAAGGAAAATTCATACATTCTTCTAGGGATTTCCTTAAGAATTCTAAGAAGATTGTATCTTGTTTTTTTATTTATAGCTTTCTTGTATTTAAATTTTATTTTATGTAATAGTTCTTTCTTTATTTTACTTTTCAGTATGAGGAGGTAACTCCCCTCTGCTAGGGTGAAAGATAAAGCTTTTATTACTGATATTTAGATTAATCTCCCTTAGTTATAATATATAAACTATTTAAAACCTTACTTAATGGGATACAACCTTTATGTTTGATTGGACTTAATTAAATTGATTTTAACATGACTAAATTAGATACCGCATTTATAGTCGGTTAGAATTAATCATAAATTTGATTTAATCAGGATACCGCCTATATGGTCGGTTGGTAATGTCATGCAAAGTTTATATATTATAATAAATGAGATATCTAATTAGAAGTAGTAAAAGTGGATCCTCTAACCCTAGTATTTCTTTATTGCTTTTTTACCTTTTTAATTTCAAGTTTTACTTTATGAATTCCATGCCTGATAAGGTAGATTTCCTTTCTTGGAATTCTGTATCCCAAATCGTACAAGGATCTTGTCGATATAGGATGCCTGAGACATAGCTAACAATCGTTTCTTGCGATCCCGAAGTATCTGAATCCCAAGAACATAACCGGTCTCTCCCAAATCTTTAATTTGGAACTGGTTAGATAGCCAGGTTTTCACGTATGATAATATCTTTACATCATTCCCAATGAGTAAAATATCATCGACGTATAAAACAAGAAAAACCACATTCCCGTCAATGACACACTTGTATACATAAGGCTCATCAACATTCTACTCAAAGTCATAAGACTTGATCGTGGTATCATAAATGGACATTTGCAGCTTGCAAAACTTTTGCTCTTGACCTTGGGCGATGAACCCCTCCGGTTGTATCATATAGATACTCTCTTCAAGATTGCCATTCAAGAATACAGTTTTGACATCCATTTGCCAAAATTCATAGTCATAATATGCAGCAATGGATAGAAGAGTGTGGATGGATTTAAGCATGGCTACTGGCGAGAAAGTTTCCTCATAGTCAACTCCCTCTTTCTGGGTATAACCATTGTCCACTAGCCTAGCCTTGAAGGTCTGTACCTTCTCATCTGCTACCCTCTTCCTCTTGTAGATACACTTGCAACCTATGGGTTTCACCCCATCAGGTTAGTCTACAAGTTCCCAGACTTAGTTGGAGTACATGGACTCCATCTCTAGGTTCATGGCTTTGAGCCATTCCTCTTTGTCAGAATCATTCATTGTACTACGATAGGTCAATGTATCATCTATACCATTGCTGGATGCGACAACTTGTGCCTCTCCAACCCGAAGGTAGCGATCAGGTTGTCGTACAACCCTCCCACTGCATCTAGGTGGTACATCATTCTAACAAACTTACATCTGACTCTCAGATTTTGAAGGTGTTATGTGTTTGTCAACTTTTGTTGACGATGGTGTGCTGGTCGAACCAGCAAGTAACTCCTCGAGTAACACTTTACTCCGAGGCTTGGACTCCCTCATATAATCCTCCTCTAGAAACGTAGCATTTGTCGATACAAATATTTTTTTATCATCAGGACTATAGAAGAATCCACCCCTAGTCTCATTAGGATCGCTTACAAATAGGCACACCTGAGAACGTGGCTCCAACTTTGTAGTCTTATTCTTCAGCACATGTGCTGGATATCCCCATATGCGGAAATGTCGTAGGAACAGACTTAGATGGAACTACATTAAGGATATACATTAAGGAAATGCCGTGATCCCTACGAAAGTGGCTTAGTTTAATTTTATTTTAAAGTTGTTTATTGTATTTTATTTTATTGTTTTGCTCGAGAACTAGCAAAATGTTAGGTTTAGGGTGTGATAAGCGGTAAATATATCAATATTTACCGCTCTTTTTAATTAATATTTTGTGTAGTTTCTCGAGTATTGTAAATATTTTTATGTGTTTTGTGTTATTTTGCAGATAAATAAAGTTTCAAAACTCATTGGAATTGAATCGGGGCTAAAATAGTGAAATTCGGATAAAAAAGGATAAAATTATCAACGGCGTGTCGTGACGTGCACAACCCCTGTGTCGCGATATGCTGACGTAATTTTCTTGCCGACGCGCGTCATTATGACGTCAGTGATCAATTATGCAACTAGCCGACACATGTCCTTATTGACTTAAGTAATGACGTCCGCTTCACAACGTGTAAAGCTTTTTGCGTCGCGACGCCGAGCTAATAATTATGCCGACAGCCACGTGTCATCATCACATCGAATCAACGGCGCGTCGTGACGCGTAAGTGTTTTACTTCACGACGCGCGGGATAAAAGTTTACATATATATTGAAACTGAAATCAGAAGGAAAATTCATATCTTCTTCTGGGGATTTCCTTAAGAATACTAAGAATATTGTATCTTGTTTTTTTATTTATAGCTTTCTTGTATTTAAATTTTATTTTATGTAATAGTTCTTTCTTTATTTTACTTTTCGGTATGAGGAGGTAACTCCCCTCTGCTAGGGTGAAAGGTAAAGCTTTTATTACTGATATTTAGATTAATCTCCCTTAGTTATAATATATAAACTATTTAAAACCTTACTTAATGGGATACAACCTTTATGTTTGGTTGGACTTAATTAAATTGATTTTAACCTGACTAAATTGGATACCGCCTTTATGGTCGGTTAGAATTAATCATAAATTTGATTTAATCAAGATACCGCCTATATGGTCGGTTGGTAATGTCATGCAAATTTTATATATTATAATAAAGGAGATATCTAATTTAGAAGTAATAAAAGTGGATCCTCTAACCCTAGTATTTTCTTTATTGATTTTTTTACCTTTTTAATTTTTATTTTTACTTTATGTCATTTTCTTTATTTATGTTCTTAATAGTCCTTGATATGTGTTGTAACTAAATACCATATATGGGATTGTGATGAATTCAAATATAGTTGTTTTATAAGGGATTATTTTATGTCTTGGGTAAAATAAAAGTTTATTTATTGAGTCTTAAGCTTAATGCTTCTTGTTAACTGGCCAATAATAAGATTGATCTGGTAAACTTAAAATAAACTTGAAAAAAGAAATTTTATGTTTCAGCCTTAGACTCAATAGCTCACGATCTCACATCGGGGCATGATGACCCTTAGGTAGATTTCCTTCCAGGATAGACATATACCTGTCGGGCGGGGGTAGCCACAATTGGAACTTAAACTTAATGAATTCAGGTAATTTGGTTAACATAGACATATGATTAATTGGATTACTTTGGGTGTTTGCATCTGACCATCGACATAGGCTTTTGCATAATTTCGTGTTCCAGGTTAATAAATCGATATATTGCATAAACATGAGATAATCACTTCATCTTTAAAAGATATTGGAAGGATTCACAACCCTAGATAATTTTATAATATTGATTTTTCCTTTAATTTACTTTCGTACTATTTTATTTACTTGTTTCAGACAAAAATCACCATCCAAACAACAATCAATCTATTAGATACTCGTAAATATTTAACGTCATTAATTAATAGCTAAGGTATTAATTCCTCGTGGGATCGATACATTTTATACTACTTGAGCGATATATGCGCTTGCGTTACGTGTGTGTTTATCAACGATCAATCTCCCTAAAATTTTTCTAAAAACGCTAAAGAAGGATTCTAAACCCTCTGGAACTTTCCAGAACCATATATACATCATCATTTCAACATAACTAACTCATATCTATCATTACCTACATCAAAACATCGACGTACATGAAATAGGGTGTTATCGAAAACTCGCATAAACTGGGCAATCAATCTAATTCATTCCGATTTCACTCAAATTCTACCAACTATACATATTAAATAATTTCTAGCTCAATCTAAATAATAGACATGAATGCATAATTATACGAATCTATTGGAATGTAATATCCCAAATATTTTCAAAACGGTTGTAGAAACTTTCGGAATTGAAGTTTGGAATTTGGAATTGATTGATATTCGAAAATAAGGCTATAAGTGTTGGAAAATAGATTGGAATATTTTTAAGTGAAGTTTCATCACGTTAGAAAACGCGTGATTTCGAGAACCGGTTACACGATTTCTGATTTTATTTTTATACGCGTAAAAGTTTCTTATTTCGGCTATAAAGATAGCAAATGAATTTCGATTGAGCTGATTTATGAACCATCTGACTCGTTTTTCCGAGACGAATAACTTTTGAGTTGAACACTTTTCAAAGTTTACAGCAGAAGGGCTTCAAAAATATAAAATTCCGTGAAAACCTCATGACAGGGTCCTGACTATAATTTTCGGGGGTCAGATAGTAAATTTCAGAAAGTTTTCTATAAATACCCCAAATTTTTCAGAAATCACAAAATGGACAAAAGAAATAAATCCTCTCAATTCGACCCCACCCCAAAACGCGTCATTGGAGAAGTTGGTCACGCCGGCGGCCTACCGACCACCGTCTGCCGACGCGACCAACCAGAGGAGTTCGCCGGCCACCCTTCCATCTTATGGTAGCCCGCGACAGCCCCCAGGTCTCCGGAAATAGCCGTTGGAGAGAGAGAAAATCGCAAACATGGGTGTTCTGATCTCGGCTCGTTGCTTCGTTTCATGACCCGAGCCACCCGTCAAATCGAAGCCCGCGGTGATGATTTTTCTAATACGTGCTCGGTTGCATGCAAAATGAGGAAGAAAGATTCGGATGAATAATGATCCACAGTGAACAATAACTGTAATCGGAATTCCGTCAATTCTAGCGCGTTTGTGGGATAGTTTTTAGTCCATATTTGGCCTCGAAATCTCAGTAAGACCTCCCTATAAAAACCTGCAAATTTTATGTTTATAGTTAAATGTTCCGATGTATCCAGTAGCTTCTTAGAGTAACGTAGTGATATAAATTGAGTTGTCTTGGCATTAGTATATTGAATATGTGCATTTGGTAAAATCTGAGAGAAATCAGAGCTAATTCAATCGATCCGATAAGTAAAGCGAGTTTCCAATAAAATCAGATTTCACACGCATTTGTGCTTTGATGAACGTAATTAAGGATATAGGTTAATTATGATGATACACTAGTATTTGAGTAATTCCAGAGAGGTTCGGAGGGCTTAGGATCCTTCCGCAATGTTTTCGAAAACTTTTTGGAGGATTTTCTGGAAACGCATATTTTGCATATTTGAGCTACTAGATGGATATTAAACAATGTATAATAATGTATTATGAGTAATGAAAATTGAAATCACTGAAAACATATTTAATTTGGGTTTTCCCGGAAAGTTGGGGAGTTTATGTTCTAAGTAAGTTTTCCATGATTAACGATCATCACAGTCCGTATTTTGTGTTACAGATGGGGAAAGAGAAAGAATAACATGGACCCCAGGTAAGTACCTCACTGTGTTCTTGACTTTGGTAGACAAGGTATGATAGCTGATTGTATGTTTATATATGTATATAGATATGAGTATAGATTTCAGACTCGTATAAATATGTAGCAGTAGTTATGGAGTCGTATAAAGTATGAAATGAGAGCTTTCAGAGGTACTATCAATAAAATTAGTAAAAGAGCATGTATAGAAACAGATTTTCTAAAAGTATGTATAGAATCGGGTTTCTAGATAGCAAGCTAGTATCAGCATGAAAAGTTTAGCATAAATTGTCGTTACATTTTCATAGTTAAACATATCTCCTAGTAGAACGTGTTTTCAGCACGCGAGATGTGAAAATTTTGTAAAGAGTTTTAACGAAGTTTCCAGACTTCAGTATAATCCTAGTCTGAGTGTGGAACCAATGTATGAAATATGTTGATATGTTTAATGACACGTGCGAGCATTTTCTGTAGGATAGATCGAGACAATCTCAGTTGATTTAATATATGCGGGAATAACTCTTATTTCTATATTAAACAACTACCGTTTTATTCGATCAAGGAATTTGATTAACAGTTAATTATTCCTTTGTGAGTGTTACCCGCCGTTTTGGGATTCTTGGACTTAACGAGTGAAGTGTCGCCGTAGGGTAGGTCAGTTCACAAGATACATCTAGAATCCCTATCCTCTCGGAACCCAAACCGGATATTGACCAAAAATGGACACCATCCGTAGGGGGACGAAAACAAAGCCGTCTCGAGGCTCCTTTTGAATCTCACATTTTCAGACTAACAACGGAGATCGCGGGATATACAGTCGTATATCCCTCTCCCACTCACTATTTTAAGATTAATGTTTCTATCTATAAAATATCTAATATTTTATTTTAACTAGTGTGGATAAATTATGGCGGCTAAATCATAATTGTTATTAACACTAGTTCAACATTAATGACCTAACCAATTTTAACTCTTAAAATTTTATATCACTAATTTTCCATTAGTCTCTACTAACAGTATTACTCAATTAAACTAATTTAATTAGAGTGTATTAGTGACCTATTATATTTTAACCCTTAAAATATTAGAACACTAGTAGGTTTAAAATTTTAGAATCCTAAAAGGTCAAAATTTGTATTAAACTATTTAATTAATCTTAGTGCGTTATAAAATCCAATGGTACGTGGAATTGTATCCCGAGTGCAGACCATATTACCGTCCATTCGGATTCGGCTATGGAATTTATATCCGAGTTTCCATCCTATATACCAATAGAATTTATTATGCTTTAATTAAGCCCAATATATTAGAATTCAAATTTTAAACCATAAATCCAATTAATCCAATTAATTGATTTCCATGCATATCACATTCTAATTTAAACACTTTAAATTACATAAAATCATATTTTATGTCTATAATGATAATGCATCTAAGACATGTTATGGCATGTAAAATGCAAGAGTGGGCACCCTAAGTTATATGACGTATTATTCAAACAATTCGAAATAAACATACATATAACATAAAAAAATTATTTTTCATTGACCGGGCTCTTATTTTTCTTATACTAATCTAATTAGTACATAAAATTTACCAAGGCATCTCTTGGTCTTCAAATCCCGCTTCAAGGTGGTGTTGGCTCCTTTTGCGACTTCGGTGCTCCAAATTACAATAATTGAAATTTTACATAGGAAAATAAAATTACAACAATTGTAAACAATGGCCTTACATCTCAAAAACAAAACCAACTACAAAAATAAGAGCCGGAAAAATTTACGACCAATGCAAAATTCATTCATCATATGAAATAATAAAAAAACATTCATGATATTAATATTATATTGTGCCCACTCATCTAAACATGCATATCATATTTATAACTCATATAAATATATTAAAAACAAAAACTTTAAATGAATAAGAGAAGGGTTAAGAACACTTTTCAACCTCGCTCTTGATGCCAATTGTAGGAAACGCTTTCCTCGCGCAGCGGAAGCGGCTTAGGCACCCGGATCGGACTTGAAAAATTTTTCTGCTCTTGCCCTCCTTTAGCCGAATAGAACCAGCAACTCTACTGAAATTTTACTTCTGTTTCGGATAAAGTTTCAGCCCCGGAACGCCCCCAAAATAGTCCCCGAACAGCCCCCGAACTGTAGTGAATTATTCACGCACACTGCACACAGTCTTGCGACTGTCCGACTCCCTTGAGCTATCGTCAAATAATTACCTGTCACGCACATCTTCCATTATGCATGATTTGATCATGCGCCACACATATAATTGATTAATCATGATTTGATCATGCGGCACACATCAACCTTCCAAAAACTATTTTTTTTGGAAAAACAAAAATCAAATATCATATTTATTAAATTAAATAATATAATTTAATAAAATGTAATTAATAATTATCAAATAATTATTAAAACTATATACTAACCTTTTAGTATATAGTATCAAGTGTTACATATAATATTATTAATCATATTAATAATATTTATACATATGTGAGTATATAATTGGACAATCCAATTATACTAAATCCGCTATAGTAAATTGAGCTAGCACGGGGACCAAATGGACCTACGGTTCCGAGCTCCAATAATCTCGAAATATTAATTAAGCTCTTAATTAAATATTCTGAATTATTAACTCCGGGTTATTCCACTAAAAACCCGAAGTTTCACTCTCGTTGCCGCAGATGATATATTAAGTCGAACCAAGTCGTTGTCCATCGATATGGTCATTACATACGAATTGACCCTTCACGAGTATCTCGTAATTAGAGTCGGGTCATAATATCCATTATACCCCTCTAATTATTTTTACCTTATGTACCATTGATTCTCTAATGAACGATTTATTCATAACTATTATGAATTTTAATCTTTCTATTCGTAATAGAAAGACTTGAGCGCTCAAATCGTTCAAGCACCGAATCAACCCTTAAGAAAGATACTCCTCTAATTCTCGCAAGAAGGAGTGAACTCCAAGTCTATGTAAAACGTTCCCAGCTACACAACAGACTATGCCCCCAAAGTACGTAGCTATTGGCCAGGACTGCTACACCAACCTCACCTTTGTAAATCAAAGGACATAGCCTGTCATGCAGGAGTTCGTAGTACACTCAGGATTAAGATCAATCCATATATGACCATCTAGTAGATCGAAATGACTTTCTTTGTTTAACGGATATTATAAGAATGTCATTTCTATCTGGGTCAAGTCCTATATGATCGCATCATACAAGGTGCCTCCATTCTCATGTCTCTACATGGACGATCCGGATCAAGATCGCCATACAAATATAGAACGGACCACTGCTATAGATAAACCACAAACAAAGTACCCGCTTTCTTTGCTCTCTATGGACTATTTAAGATTACTAACTTCAGACTTAAAACCTCTTATGTATGACACTCATACACTAAGTCTGAAGGTACATAAGTAATCTAGGGTATTCAAGATGATATATAATATGCGAAAATTAAACAAACACAGTAATATATAATAATGCATCGTTTTGTTTCAAAACATATAAAATTGTTTACATCAAATGTAGCTCTAGGGCATACATTCCAATAATCTCCCACTTGCACTAGAGCAAATGGGACATGTCACGTAATCCTATACCATCTAGGTGACCTTCAAACACTTTAGCCGGCAAAGTCTTTGTAAACGGATTTTCCATGTTCCTCTGAATTTCCTCTCTATATGCTTTCCCCTATTGTGGCTTCTTGGTCCTTTGGAGTTTGCCACTGCACCCCTATTATCGCAATAAAGTGTGAGTGGTGTATCCATATCTGGAACAACTTCCAGATCTCCCAAGAATTTACGGAGCCAAACTACTTCCTTAGTTGCTTCACAAGCTGCTACATATTCAACTTCCATGGTGGAGTCAGTAATGCAAGATTGCTTTATACTCCGCATACTATAGCCCTACCACCTAGGGTGAACACTGATCCAAATGTAGATTTCCTAGAATCGACATTTGTCTGAAAATCAGAGTCTGTATATCCCCTTAGGATCATATCCTCACCGGAATACACAAGTATATAATCTCCCGTTCTCTTAAGATAATTGAGAATGTGTTTCACAGCCACCCAGTGATCCAATCATGGGTTTGACTGAAACCTACTGACTACACCCACTGCAAAATATATGTCTGGTCTCGTGCATAACATAGCATACATGAGACTACCAACTGCTGAGGCGTATGGGATATGTCTCATTTTCTCAATATCTTGAGGTGTCTTAGGAGACTGTTGCTTTGACAAATGAATTCCATGCCAATAAGGTAGATTTCTTTTCTTAGAATTGTGTGTCCCAAATCGTATAAGGATATTGTCGATATAGGATGCCTGAGACATAGCCAACAATCGTTTCTTGCGATCCTGAAGTATCTGAATCCCTAGAACATAAACGGCCTCGCCCAAATTTTTAATTTGGAACTGGTTAGCTAGCCAGGTTTTCACGTCTGATAATATCTTTACATCATTCCCAATGAGTAAAATATCATCGACGTATAAAACAAGAAAAAACAATTTCCCGTCAATGACACACTTGTATACACAAGGCTCATCAACATTCTGCTCAAAGTCATAAGACTTGATCATGGTATCAAATCTTATATTCCAAGATCGAGATGTCTGCTTAAGTCCATAAATGGACCTTTACAGCTTGCAAAACTTTTGCTCTTGACCTTGGGCGATGAACCCCTCTGGTTGGATCATATAGATACTCTCATCAAGATTGCCATTCAAGAATGCAGTCTTGACATCCATTTGCCAAAATTCATAGTCATAATATACAGCAATGGATAGAAGAGTGCGGATGGATTTAAGCATGGCTACTGGCGAGAAAGTTTCCTCATAATCAACTCCCTCTTTCTGGGTATAACCCTTGTCCACTAGCCTAGCCTTGAAGGTCTGTACCTTCTCATCTGCTCCCCTCTTTCTCTTGTAGATACACTTGCAACCTATGGGTTTCACCCCATCAGGTTAGTCTACAAGTTACCAGACTGAGTTGGAGTACATGGACTCCATCTCTAGGTTCATGGCTTTGAGAGATTCCTCTTTGAAAGAATCATCCATTGTACTACGATAGGTCAATGTATCATCTATACCATCGCTGGATGCGACAACTTGTGCCTCTCCAACCCCAAGGTAGTGATCAGGTTGTCGTACAACCCTCCCACTGCGTCTAGGTGGTAGATCGTTCTAACAAACTTGCATCTGACTCTCATATTTCAAAGGTGCTATGTGTTTGTCAACTTTTATTGACGATGGTGTGCTGGTTGAACTAGCAAGTAACTCCTCGAGTAACACTTTACTCCGAGGCTTGAACTCCCTCATATAGTCCTCCTCTAGAAACGTAGCATTTTTCGATACAAATACTTTGTTATCATCAGGACTATAGAAGAATCCACCTCTAGTCTCCTTAGGATTGCCTACAAATAGGCACACTTGAGAACGTGGCTCCAACTTTGTAGTCTTATTCTTCAGCACCTATACTGGACACCCCCATATGCGGAAATGTCGTAAACTAGTTTTACGACCATTCCACAACTCTAAGGGAGTCTTAGGAACAGACTTAGATGGAACTACATTAAGGATATGCATTTATGTTTGCAGTGTATATCCCCAGAATGAACTAGGTAGTGAGCTATAACTAAATATAGATCTCATCATGTCTAGTATGGTCCAATTTCTCCTCTCTGCAACATCATTTTGCTGTGGTGTTCCAGGCGCTGTGAGCTGGGATATTATCTTATGCTCAACTAAGAATTCCTTGAAATTTCTGTCGAGGTATTCTCCTCCACGATCTGATTGTAGATTTTTGATTGTCTTCCCTAATAGGTTCTCAACCTCAGCACGATACTCTTTGAACTTTTCAAAGGTATCTGATTTGTGATGCATTAGGTAAACATACCCATATCTTGAATAATCGTCAATGAATGTGACGAAGTATTCATAACCTCCTCGGGCTTTTACATTCATCGGTCCGCAAATGTCTGAATGTATTAGCTCAAGTGGTTGACTGTCTCTTATACCTTTTCCAGTAAAAGGTCTTTTGGTCATTTTTCCTTCTAAACAGGATTCGCAGACTGGTAAAGTTTCGATCTTTAACTGGTTTAAGGCTCCGTTCTTTATCAATATGTCTATCCGGTCAAGGCTGATATGACCAAGCCTAAGATGCCATAGATATGTGTTATCGTGAGAAATATTTTGCCGTCTAGTCTTAGGTTCCTCAACCTAAAACATTTCAGTATTGAGCAGTGACTTATGTGTTAACAGTCTTAACACATACAAGTTATCTCCTAGTTTCCTAAGCATATAGGTAATCCATTTTGAAATAATAACTATTATTATTAGATAAATGATAACCACCATGCAATCGTTTTGAAACAGAAATCAAATTTCCATGACAAAACAGGAAAAAACACCACTTTGTTTAAATTCAAATAGCTTTTATTTGAAAATATTGAAAACTGATAGCACCCACTGTTTTACTGAAACAACATCACTTGTCCTAACTCTCATAGTAAAGTTACCTTCAGCAAGGTCTTTACGTATTTCAAGTAGCTGTACCTTTAGCATTCTCAGTGCTATTCTTCTTCATCTTTGCAAATTTAGAAGACTCGGCAACATTTGCCTCAGCACCGGACCTACGAGGATTCATAAGCATGGACTCGCAATGGGTGAGCTCATTAAGCAGTTGGGTCAAAGTAAAAGTCAACTTGTTCATAACATAGTTTCTTTTAAACTGCAGGAAACACTTTGGAACAGTTTCCATAATCATGGTCACCTGGCTACGCTCGTCAATACGAGCTCCATGGGTTTCAACAATGTTAAGATAAGTCATCATCCTCAAGACATGCTCTCGGACTGATGTCCCATCCTTCATCATAGCAGTCATCGCTGAGACCATGGCCTCATGGAGTTGACGCTCCGAAGGCTGCCCAAACATACCCTGCAATGACTCCATCATATGAGATGCTAGAACATGATGCATATTAAAATCATCAAATAATTTTGGCATAAAATTAAACATGATGCATGAACCATGAATAATGAATTAGAAACCTAAGAGAATTACTATGCCACGGAAATCTATCATCCCACAAGTAAGTGTCGCCGTAGGGTAGGTCAAGTATTTACATGATAGATCGAGACAATCTCAGTTGATTTAATATATGCGGGAATAACTCTTATTCCTATATTAAACAACTACTGTTTTATTCGATTAAGGAATTTTATTAACAGTTAATTATTCCTTTGTGAGTGTTGCCCGCCGTTTCGGGATTCTTGGACTTAACGAGTGAAGTGCCGCCGTAGGGTAGGTCAGTTCACAAGATACATCTAGAATCCCTAACCTCTCGGAACCCAAACCTGATATTGACCCAAAATGGACACCATACGTAGGGGGACGAAAACAAAGCCGTCTTGAGGCGCCTTTTGAATCTCATGTTTCCGGACTAACAACGAAGATCGCAGGATATACTGTCGTATATCCCTCTCCCACTCACTATTTTAAAATTAAGGTTTCTATCTATAAAATATCTAATATTTTATTTTAACTAGTGTGGATAAATTATGGCGGCTAAATCATAATTGTTATTAACACTAGTTCAACATTATTGACCTAACCAATTTTAACTCTTAAAATTTTATATCACTAATTTTTCATTAGTCTCTACTAACACTATTACTCAATTAAACTAATTTAATTAGAGTGGTATTAGTGACCTATTATATTTTAACCATTAAATATTAGAACACTAATAGGTTTAAAATTTTAGAATCCTAAAAGGTCAAAATTTGTATTAAACTATTTAATTAATCTTAGTGCGTTATAAAATCCAATGGTATGTGGAATTGTATCCCGAGTGCATACCATATTACCGTCCATTCGGATTCGGCTATGGAATTTATATCCGAGTTTCCATCCTATATACCAATAGAATTTATTATGCACTAATTAAGCCCAATATATTAGAATTCAAATTTTAAACCATAAATCCAATTAATCCAATTAATTGATTAAATGCATATCACATTCTAATTTAAACACTTTAAATTACATAAAATCATATTTTATGACTGTAATGATAATGCATCTAAAACATGTTATGACATGTAAAATGCAAGAGTGGGCACCCTAAGCTATATAACATGTTATTCAAACAATTCGAAATAAACATACATATAACATAAAAAAATTATTTTTCATTGACCGTGCTCTTATTTTTCTTATACTAATCTAATTAGTACATAAAATTTACCAAGGCATCCCTTGGTCTTCAAATCTCGCTTCAAGGTGGTGTTGGCTCCTTTTGCGACTTCGGTGCTCCAAATTACAATAATTGAAATTTTACATAGGAAAATAAAATTACAACAATTGTAAACAATGGCCTTATGGCCTTACATCCCAAAAACAAAACCAACTACAAAAATAAGAGCCGGAAAAATTTACAACCAATGCAAAATCCATTCATCACATGAAATAATAAAAAAACATTCATCATATGAATATTATATTGTGTCCACTCATCTAAACGTGCATATCATATTTATAACTCATATAAATATATTAAAAACAGAAACTTTAAATGAATAAGAGAAGGGTTAAGAACACTTTTCAACCTCGCTCTTGATGCCAATTGTAGGAAACGTTTTCCTCGCGCAGCGGAAGCGGCTTAGGCACCCGTATCGGACTTGAAAAAATTTTCTGCTCTTGCCCTCCTTTAGCTGAATGGAACCAGCAACTCTACTGAAATTTTACTTCTATTTCTGATAAAATTTCTGCCCCGGAACGCCCCCAAAATAGTCCCCGAACAGCCCCCCGAACTGTAGTGAATTATTCACGCACACTGCATATAGTCTTGCGACTGTCCGACTCCCATGATCTATCGTCAAATAATTACCAGTCACGCACATCATCCATTATGCATGATTTGATCATGCGCCACACATATAATTGATTAATCATGATTTGATCATGCGGCACACATGAACCTATTTAAAATCCAGTGACCATTTATGTAAAGAAGCCACACACAGTAACTTTGTAAATGATAAGAAAACCATGTGTTGATCATATTATTGCTTTGATGTGATTAAACAAATAAAGCACTCAACAAATATAGTCACACCCAGTCTTCATAAGCAAATGATCAATACACGCACAGGCCAATGACCGTTCATCTCCTATACGTTATTCAATCACAACTCACGTCATTTGGCCATAGTCACGTCCAGTCCATTGCTTGCCAGAATATTTGATTGTCGTGAGGTATATGATAATTGGTTTAACACCACAAGATCTTCCGAACAATAACTCGTTACCAACGGAAGCTTGTGTGGGCAGGACTCACAAAATCAATCCCTAAACGTTTTAGAGATTCACACACACTTGTATATTTTTATTTTTCTTCTTTTTCCTTTGCTTTTGTTTTTCTCAACTTTTGAGAGAATTAGAGAAGAAGAAGAATGGTGGCTAGGGTTAGAAGAAGAGTTCTCTCCCAAAAAGAAAAACAATTTTCCTTTTATCCTTGGGGTTTATTTATTTCCAAAACAAATAAATCATTTCCCTCCCCAATTAGTCAAAAATCGGCCAAGGGGTTATTTTCTTTTAATTTTGTAACATCCACCTATATTACTATAATATAGCATATGTTACAAAAATAAAAAGATGCAATTGCCTTTCATAAAGGGCAATTACTTAAACCATTTAAAAACCTTCCAAAACTATTTTTTTGAAAAACAAAAATCAAATATCATATTTATTAAATTAAAAAATATAATTTAATAACATGTAATTAATAATTATCAAATAATTATTAAAACTATATACTAACCTTTTAGTATATAGTATCAAGTGTGACATATAATATTATTAATCATATTAATAATATTTATACATATGTGAGTATATAATTGGACAATCCAATTATACTAAATCCGCTATAGTAAATTGAGCTAGCACAGGGACCAAATGGACCTACGGTTCCGAGCTCCAATAATCTCGAAATATTAATTAAGCTCTTAATTAAATATTCTGAATTATTAACTCCGGGTTATTCCACTAAAAACCCGAAGTTTCACTCTCGTTGCCGCAAATGATATATTAAGTCGAACCAAGTCGTTGTCCATCGATATGGTCATTACATACGAATTGATCCTTCACGAGTATCTCGTAATTAGAGTCGGGTCATAATATCCGTTATACCCCTTTAATTATTTTTACCTTAATACCATTGATTTTCTAATTAACGATTTATTCATAACTATTATGAATTTTAATATTTCTATTCATAATAGAAAGACTTGAGCATTCAAATCGTTCAAGCACCGAATCAACCCTTAAGAAAGATACTCATCTACTTCTCGCAAGAAGGAGTGAACTCCAAGTCTATGTAAAACGTTCCCAGCTACACAACAGACTATGCCCCCAAAGTACGTAGTTATTGGCCGGGACTGCTACACCAACCTCACCTTTGTAAATCAAATGACATAGCCTGTCATGCAGGAGTTCGTAGTACACTCAGGATTAAGATCAATCCATATATGACCATCTAGTAGATCAAAATGACTTTATTTGTTGAACGGATATTATAAGAATGTCATTTCTATCTAGGTCCAGTCTTATATGATCGCATCATACAAGGTGCCTCCATTCTCATGCCTATACATGGACGATCCGGATCAAGATCGCCATACAAATATAGAATGGACCGCTGCTATAGATTAACCACAAACAAAATACCCGCTTTCTTTACTCTCTATGGACTATTTAAGATTACTAACATCAGACTTAAATCCTCTGGTGTATGACACTCATACACTAAGTCTGAAGGTACATAAGTAATCTATGGTATTCAAGATGATATATAATATGCGAAAATTAAACAAACACTTTGATATATGAATAATGCATCGTTTTGTTTCAAAACATATAAAACCGTTTATATCACATGTAGCTCTAGGGCATACATTCCAACATTTTCCATATAGATGCGTTTGTTGAAATGAGGTACGAGTCCATTTTGTATGTATTGGTTGAGTGAGATGTCACCAGCTCGTAATGGAGTGTGGTTGACTTTGCTGTTGTGTATATGGATTATGTCATTGCATTGCATTACATTTCATTCCATGACTTATATGATCATAGGGTTGATATGATTATGCACATGTATTTTGCATACCCAGAGAGAGACACAGTGCACATTGACAGATATAGACCCAGGATCAGGGGGACGGCGATGCGTAACGCCCCTGGATCCTGGTTATAATAGGTGGACCTTTCCTTTCGAAGTTTGTTTTATTTATATGTCTTGATATCAGACTTATTTTTAAAGCACTTAGGGTATTAGCCGGATATTGTCTCAGTTGTTTTAAAGAAAAACATGTTTCTAAAAGACTGTTTTATTACATGTTGAGCTTTTGAAAGAATGATTTTAGAACTTGAGTTTTATTTTTTCAAGGCATGGGTGAAAAACCCACCTCAGTATGTAACTTGATTCAGATATAGAATTGACGGAGAGCACATGTGCACATGTAGAGGACTAGGGGGGATGACGATACGTAGCGCCCTTAGATCCTAGTTCAGGACTAGGGATGACAGATGCCCCTAGATCCTAAATTTAGAGCTTGAAGTGTAGCATAGATTCGCACTCTTAATTCTAGTTTAGTGCCTTGGGGGACGGCGATACGTAACGCCCCAATGTTTTGGATTTGCATTCCTAGATCTAGTTAGGCGTATGGGGGGACGGCGATACGTAACGCCTCCATGCGTCAATTTTTTCAAAGATAGATTCCAGTGACATGTTTTCAGAGAAAAGTTTTCAGAGATGTAATTTTCAGAAATGATAAATTTTATAAAAGAGTTTTCACAACAATAAACTTTTACAGAAAAGCATCAAAGTTTTACAGACAAAGCATAGTCTCCGAGAAAGTTTTACAGAAAGAGACATGTTTTCAAATAAAAAAAAAAAGATTTCAGAAAAGACGGCTTTCTTAAGACAATTTCATATTTGGATACATGGAGATTTTCATGATAATCCTTGTGCATAACTGTTTACTTTTATAAAAGAATTGATTTCCAACAGACTACCAAATTGGAATTTCATGTAGAGATATTTTATTTTATATGGAAGTTCAGCCATACCTTATTCTGATTTGATGGGTAAGATCATAGTATGCTATAAGTATGTACCTTGTATAAATTGCATGTGGAGATGCATAGGCGATTTTGTAATATTTATGTAAGGGTTGAGTATTGGGTGTTTATCACTTTTAGAATGCCATTTGTGAGGATTCCAATGGATGGAATCAGACGTCAGTATCTTACATTATATAGAGGTCTGAGGTTTCAGCTCAGTGTTTTAGTAAAAGTTTTACACATCATAGTTAGCAAATGTTTGCGTTTTAGTTCACGTAACTCAAATGAAGTAACCAGCCATTGTTTAAGCTGACTAAACCACCACAGGTTTGGGATGGCCTTAGTCGTGAGTTTGGGTGGTTTGGTAGATAATAAGTTAGTTCTAGTTAGAAGAAAATTTGATGTTTGTAGTATATAAAGTATAGTTATAATGCGTGTAGGCACTGCATTTTTGCATATAAGTCCCTATGATGAGTCTCACATGGAGACACTACCTCTTTAAATTGTGGAAGTCGCGGGAAACGGACGTCGGAAGCGAAGAGTCAGACATTGACATCTTGTTGGATTTAATTCACTTGTTTAGCTTCGGGTTCGCTTGTTGGACCTCTGTTTTAAAACACACCATTAGCCCAAACCCCCGCAAGTCACACACCAGGCCCATACATCACCAAACCACACACCAAGCCCACCAAAATGGACCAAACTCACGCCTAAAGGAAACCAACCCACGCCCATCATCTTCCAAAATAAACAAAATCACACATTAAACACATGCTAAAATTAAGACAAATCACCTTCCCTAATTAAAAAATACAAATCAAATCTCATCAAATGCTTTCCTAATTCAATTAAATTACCTTCCCTAATTAAAAAAGATCAAATCAAATAAAATAAAATCATATCCCTAATTAAAGAGATCTTTTCCTTAGCACATACTAATTAAAAGATATTTCCATAATTAAAAAAATCTTTTCCCTATTCACACAAAGTAAACCCCAACCTTTGCCTATAAAAAGAAGCCTAAACCCAACCTTGAAACCCCTAGCTCATTCTCACGAAAAAAAAAAAAGAAAACCCTATCTCATTGCCGACCAACTCTCCAAGACACATCACCTTCCACTCACGTAACAAACCCAACTGACACCACACACATTGTCTTCAACACATAGACAAACCCAACTGACGCCCTACACCTCACGCATCAACACCTAGCAAAACCCAACTGACGCCACTCAATTCACGCATCAACACATAACCAACCAGCAATCCTCCAATTCACTCACGTAAAAAAGCCCTTCAAGCACCCTCATCACGCCAAAAAACCACAACCCCGACCAGCCCCATTCAACACCGCAAACTAGCGTGAAATAGCCCTCAAACAACCGTGAAAAACCCCATGAACTGCCCTTCCTAAACCATGAATTACCCCCTGAAACACATCTCTCTAACCACCGAAAACTACACTAAAAATAGCCCAGAACTGCCGCAAATCATCAGCCCAAAACTGCCGCATTTTACCCGTGGAAACTGCCCACAAACTACCCAGTTTTTACCACAAATTCTGCCCAGTTTTACCGCACAAAACCCCACAAACTGACTGGTAAAAAACCCCGCAAACAATCCAGTTTTCTCCCAAAAAAACTGCACTGTTTTGACCCCTAAAATTATCCAAAACTGCCCCGTAAAACTCGCAAACCGTAAGCCAAAATAGTAAGCCAAAACCGTGACCAGAAACAGCCGTAAAATAGAGTAAAACAGCAGCCCAAACAGCGAAACAGCGAAGGAAAATGTTGAACAAGTGAACCGGAGGAGTTGCGGAGCATCAACCCTTCCGAAAACCGCGTACCGTATTTCCAAGAGACGACTTAAGAGGTTAGACCTGAGGGCAACCTTTTTATTTATTTATCCTTTATTTTTATTTATTTTCTTACTTTATTTCGCATGAGTATTGTGGATTGGTGTATGATATGAATTTTGGATGAATGGAATATGTGTTTTCTCTTGCGGTATATTGGATGGAAACCCAGACGTAAATTCCGTAGCCGAATCCGAATGGACGGTATTGCGGTCTGCACTCGGGATACAATACCACGTACCACTTGAGAGACACACATATTTCATTTCATCCAACCTTGTGTTCGAGCATGATTAGGTCGCTAGTATGTTATTTATTTCTTAAGCATGACTTAGTCGTTAGTACGTTATTTCTTTATGCATGATTTAGTTATTTTCTTTCGCAATAGGAATTTAATTTACGTTTATGTTTAGATTTTTATTTATTCTTCGTGTTTGATAATTCAACATGCTCATGAGATTATTGTGTGATATCGTATGTTTTCTGTTATGATGACTTACTTTTAAAGCATGCAAACTTAACTATAGGATTTATTTTCATGAATGTGAACTAGATAGGTTATCTTTGAATATATATGTTGCGTAGATTTGGTTAAGTTATTGCACAAATTATTTCATTACAAGTGGCATAAGTAAAGGACCATTCTGAACCCAACGGTTTGAGGTCTTCCCTTTCGAGGGGTGAGTGCGGCCTTAAATCATTTTCCCGGTTCACACCAGGTGGCGACTCCATTATTCTCCGATTTAGTTCCCCGTGGGCTATGCCGTACTCCTGACTAGGCCACGAGCCTGGAACAGCGTCGTCGATTTCTGTGTCCTACAGTCTGGCGACTCCACTGAGGATAGAGAATCAGGCCCGAAATAATGTCTTGTAATGTTTGTGATTTGTGCTTTAGTTAACTGTGTCTACTGTGGGTTGAAGGGGTTTAATCAAAGGCATTATTAGAGCTAAGTAATGGTTTGGTGTCTTTCTTCATTCACTACCTTTCTATAAGGAAAAGCTGTGAAGGCACCTAGATAAGCATTACTCGAAGCTTACTGTGATGGACTAATTTGGAGGACTTGTTGTTTATTCCTATCACCAAGACGATAAGAGCCTAAGAGGCTTGGGTATTTAAGAGAGTTCGCTCCACCCTCCCTCTGGGGACTCTACAATAGGAAATCTATTTGATAGTTAGTCACATATCGTAACTCGTTGGCACGTACCGTAAGGTATAAAAAAGTTGCGCTCACTTGGTCGCTCGAACCCTTGAGTGGGGAGTCCTAGTTGTGAGCAATCCTTCACCGGCGAGAGCTTTTGTCTACACTCCCATGAGCCCACATGAGAACCGTAGTTGTATAATTAATAGAAATTATCTCTTTATGCTTGTGTTTAGGACCATCGTTATTCTGATTCAGTTGGACCTTTTGTCATAAGGTATGGGCTTGTTGGGCCATTTAAACTGAGACGAGTTCGTGCTTTATGGAAATTAGGCCAAAAGCTTCTATAATACCGATGGGCCACTTTATATTTAGGCCCCTTATTATTTGAAGTTGTTTAGCCATGTTATCGCAAAGGTGTAAACATGTTGGGCATTTTCAACTATGACAAGTTTGCACCGCGCAATAGTATGATTGAATGCTTTAAAATGACAATGGGTCGACTTATATATCTCATACATCATACGTATCTCATGCATCTCATGCATACACGCATCATGTTAACCCTTTGTGTCTTAAAAGCCACCATAGATACCCGTTGGGTTAGGGAAGAGGGAAGACTCGTCAAAAGGCCGTTAGTGAATATGAGTGAATTAGAGAATGAGGTATCCCGTATGGATCAGCTGGAGACCGG
Source organism: Zanthoxylum bungeanum (assembly GCA_019454045.1). Lineage (NCBI taxonomy): Eukaryota > Viridiplantae > Streptophyta > Magnoliopsida > Sapindales > Rutaceae > Zanthoxylum > Zanthoxylum bungeanum. Next base: position 141,542 of record SKCR01001391.1, read on the forward strand.
TCTCCCCAAGGTTACTGAGTAGTTGCAAGCCTTGACTACTGCTATGGCAAATATGGATGTGCCTCGTGCTGGGGGAAATTCTGAGAATATGAGGCGTGAGGAGCCTCTGAACAGGTTGGGGGATGATATCCCTATTTTTTATGATGACGTGACGAAATATGCCGCGGGAAGGATAGTTGGGTCCCAGGCCGAATTGCAGAAGCTCCGGGATCAGGTAGAATCAATTACTCGCCATATGAGGGGTAAACATGAAGACTTGCTAGATTATGAGGCAATGACTTTTGAGGAACATCTGCCAGCCCAATTCAAGATGCCTGACATAGCCAAGTTCAATGGGAACGGGGATCCGAGGGTCCATCTCCGACAGTATGTTTCGGTGATGAGTTCAGTGGGCTTGTCGAAGCGTCAGGTTCAGAAGATGTTTGAGATGTCGCTTGAGAGGGCACTCGTAGTATGGTATCATGGCATGGAGAGAAAGGTCAAAGATGATTGGAGGGCATTAGCGGAAGCCTTTCTGAAATAGTATGTCACGGATTTGGAGATCGACTTGTCACTCCGTGACTTAGAGAATACCAAGCAGAAGCCGGAGGAGAGCTTCAAGGAATATGTAGATCGCTAGAGGAGCTAGCTTTTGAAGATGGAAACTCGTCCTTCAGAGAAAGACCAGATAAAGATGATTATCAAGGGCACCAAGCCCTCTATTTATGGCAAGTTGAGGAGGATGACCTCTATGATTGGTGATTTTCGATAGTTGAGGGAGACTGTCATGGATATTGAGGAGGAAGAAGCTGAGAACAGAAAGTTTTATGGCCAGAATAGAAGGACTTTTGGGGGGCGTTCCGAAACCAAGCCCGCTATTTCCGAGGTCACTGCCATCAGAAATCGGCGATTCTCCAACCTTGGTAAGCCTCTATCGAAGGTGTTTGAAAAACTGAAGATGAAAATACTCCTGAAACCCTTAGAACCTAAACCACTTCCAAACCATGTGCCACACTACCTTGACTTGAACTTATACTGTTACTTCCATCAGCAAAAGGGTCACGAAACTGATAACTGCCCCTGCCTTAGGTATGAGATCCAAGACCTCATTGACACCTATAAAATACCTGACCCAGAAAAATAACAACCCAACACACACATAAATCCTATACCTAACTACCACTCCGTTCCACCACCCACCTACATGATCAACTCCAGCTTGCCCGAAAGCTTTGTCATCCAAACTCTCAACCACCCAGTTTCTTTCATGGGGATAGGGGATGACAGCAGTGGAGAACCATAGGTCGAGGAAGAAGGCAACGCTGCGAATGATGAAGCTGTTCCTCCTAGTTTGTTTGATCTTGCATTTTCAATAAAGACATTGATTTTGTCTACTTGTTCGAACCTTTTCTTAATGATAATAAAGACGTTCATTTCGCTTACTTGCCTGAGTGTCTTCATTTCAACCTGCAACATGAGTATATTTGACAAAAGCATTCAACCATGGTACTATGATACTCAGCGATGTTTAGAACATGGGGAATCCTCGGAAGAAGCAAGTAGAAAAGACAGGATAGCCATTCAGAAATTGGGAAACAGGGCGGTGAAGCTGTCAGATTTAGAAGGGAACGAGCTCACCGAGCCAACCAACGTGGATAGAATGAAGCGGTACTTTGCCTGAGGAAGAGAAGACCGAGTAGTCACTAAGGGAATTGGCGGAAGACCTAACCCGACGGGATAGGAAACTCATTCATGCATGCATGCATACACGTAACATATTTGCATTCTCTTTTTGTGGTTGTTTTGTTTTGTATTCACAGGAGAGACAGAGAAAGCGGCAAAGGCAAGCCAATCAGAAGTAGCAACAATACAGTATCAGTTTTGGCTAGGAATCCCAGGGTTGAGGCCCATACCAGTGTTAGTTTTAGGAAGGAATCCCAAGGTCGAGGCCCATATCAGTATCAGTTTCAGAAAGAATCCCAGGGGGCGAAGCCCACATTATCAGCGGTTGAAAGGAAGAATTACATGGAGTGAGTGAAAAAAAAGTCTTTGATAGTTAAGAATATGTCTGGTGATGACATTGTTTGCTGTAGGGAGAAACCTTAGAAACGATAAGTGCGAGATGTGCTCTCATCCGGTATTCTGAGTGGTTGATCTCGACTAGACTCACAAACACTTGATTACAGGATTTTAGCAGTAGAAGCCTGAGTGATCGGCGAGATGACTAGTTGAAGAGATGGTGGATCAATGAATGACCGTTTGCCTGGATGTCCATCCGGGTTTACTTATGCTACGATATATGATATGGTTGGAAACAAAGAAAAAGTCTCTGCAATGAAAAGAAAAGAAAAAATAGACCCCTATAACCGATAAGCATGAAGCTACCCATGGGCGAGTATTAGGACCACCATGAGGAGAAATGCTACCTTAAAGGGTAGGTGTGTCGAAAAAAAAAAAGAAAAGAGAAAAGAGAAAAAAAAAGTAAAAGTAAAAAAAAAGTTCAAAAGAAAAGAAAGAGACGAAAGAAAAAAATAAGAAAACCATATCCTGTTGAGTACGAGGAAGTAATTATAGAGTATGATCAAGACATCTAGGTTGGTTAGTGACCGGCGTAAACACATAAGTATAACGCAAGCGTACGTATCGTTCAAGTAGTATAAAAATATCGATCCCACGAGGACTTAATTCCTACTGTTGTTATTAATTGTTGAATCTATTTATTTACATATATCTAATTATAGGGAGAAGTGAATGATTGCTTGATTGATTTGGTTGATTGTAGATTTGCTAAATAAATAAATAAATAAAAAGACAAAAGAAAATACTAAGGAAAATAACAAAAGACACAAAGATCTAGGGTTGTGAATCTTTCTAATATCTTTTAAAAGATGAAGTGATTATTTTATGTTTGTGTAATAAATCAGTTTACTAACCTGGTGTTGGTTTCTATTAAGGTCCCGGATCGATTATAAGCATGAAAAACATTACGAATACATATCGACGAAGTTGCGGAATACTCACATCGATCGGTTGAGTCGATTTGAAGACGATTGAAGGCTAAAAATGCACTGCCATTCACGCCCAAACTGAGCAGTCCACTGCCTTCAAAAACAGAAACTTTGAGATGCAAAACGGAGCTCCAAGCTTCGTTGACGGATCCCGCTCATGGGTGAACCTCCCTACCACCTTCGCAAGACTCGTAGTGTGCTAGCACTTGGATTTTCCACCATGAAAACTCACTCTTGCTTCCCTTTTTGCTCCACTTCCACGGCAGTTCACTGCCAAGAACAGAAGCAGAAACAGCCTCCAAGGCGTGAGAGGAGAGAGCAAATGAGAGAGAAGAAATGTGATGAATTGTTGAAAAGTGTATCTAACACTCTTTATATATTTTTCAAAAATAATAATTTGATTTACCAATTATTTGCCCTTCAAAAGTCAAATACAAAAAGCAATCAACCTTTCCAACAACCATCAACTATTCCAACAACTCCATCACTCAAGTGACTAGTTATCTTTTCAATCAATCAATCACATCAATCAATCACATCACTCAAAGTGACTTTGATTTGACGCTTGATGTGACGAATGATTTGACGCTTGATGTGACTTGCGATGCCGCACTCGAATTCGAAATACGAATGCGCTCGCAATCACACTCGGGCTCGGGTTCGCTAATTCCAAATTAGCGGTTTTTTCGTCGCGTCGTAATTAAATGATTACGCCTAGCGAATTCACTATTCACGTCGCTAACGAATTAATTCTAAATTAATTCGTTCGCCCGAATTAAAATCCAATTTCAATTCCGCGTCGAAATCTAATTTCGTTTAATATATCGAATATATTAATTTATCGATTAATTCCAAATTAATCGTTATCTCTCTCTAGACGATATTTTATCCTAGATAAAATATCTCCGTAATTAATCCTAGATTAATTTTCCTCTCTTCTATTATAATCCCAGATTATTCAAGAGTGCGAGTTGTGCGTCATCGGTGGATTATTGGGAAGCGACCCATGAGATCCCCGGATAATTCGGCAGTAAATACGGTCGTCGGAATATCCGAATCACGTACGTACCAAGTACTACGTTCTACCGATTTACGAGACAAGATCGGCTTCTAGCAAAGCACGAAGTCTATCCAATTCTCCGGTCATATTCTCTAAGAATATTTAAGATCTATATCAAGCGTAGTATACCAAGTATCGTGTATATCGGCCCAGTATCGGATAGTCACGTGCTAGGGCTGGGGCTGGATAAGTGTCTGCCCCGTCCGAAGCACATATCGGATGTCTGGTAACTAGTCTCTATAATCGGATATACATGACCTTGTCATAATATCCCGATGGCCGGCCAGCACTTAAGAGCACTAATACCGTATCCTGCGTGACATCATCTCCACTATGACTGGAGTGATACTTCCGTCTTGACATCACACCCAATACTCTACGATTCTCAATATACCCAGCATTGGCGTACACAGAACCGGTTAGAGTCCTGGACGACCTCAACTAAAGTATATTGATTGTCGTAAGCATTAGCGGTGCAAGTCTCAGGTTAAGACCATACACACCTACCCTGATGTCGGACTCCCATAGACACATAGTCATAATACCAATGGGATTCCGAGGGGTCTATCCAGAGCGAAGCTGTTTCCCGTACCATCGGTGAAACACAACCTCCTATCGCACTTGCATGAGTATCCAATACCCAAATATATGAGAACTATGCCGTTGTGCCCTCACAACGCGCACAAGTGCAATACTAGCCTATTCCGCATTATCGATGTCCAGTCTCGATAATACTCCGGCTAGGGATATTTAATGATTAATCCTTCGTGGACTGATACTGTCTCATATCATCTCAATCCAGGAACTAATCATAGGGACCTCTCTTCATTTATATATCTAAGGTGATCTAATCACAAATGATGAGAGTGCAATTTCCTTGTCACATAGTTAATTTGTACAACAACACTATGATCTGTACAATAGTGACGCTATGGGTCATATTATCCAACAATCTCCCACTTGGCACATAGCCAGTCACTCAAGTGTCGAACACCCGAACTATGTACGGTTTGCTCAAATTGCTGAGAAAAGGTTTTCGTCAGCGGATTTCCATGATTATCGTCTGACGCGATTTATACGATCATCACATCGCCACGATGTATGATCCGAACGAATCAGATGATATAGAAGTATATATCTGGATCGTCGATGAGACCTTTAATTCTTTAGCCTTGTGCTGACGCCTAGCTCAGCTGCTAACAGAACTATATCTAATCTAATTAGATTTATTATCGACCCAAATGGCTTCTATTGCTGCCTCAGCTGCAGCAATAATCCGCATTTGTTGTTTATTCGGGCAACAGTATCTTGCTCGGAAGATTTCCAGCTCACTGTCCCGTTATTCAAACTTTATAGTACCGCAGTATTTAACTGTTTGGAAACTTGCGGTAGTGATCCCAGTCACTTCAAGTTCTCCTTCTCCATAGTTTAAGACAGCATCTTTAGTTCTCTAACAGATGTCCTTAACTTCAATCCAGTGACTATCACTTGGATTGACCCGATTGTGACTCCATATGCTCAAAGCGTATGAGACACCATATCAAGTACATTTTAAATGTACAATTTCCCAGAGAGTGTTAACAACTCCAAATCTATCCCAGTAGATCTTTATTCCTTGAATAAAGGTTGTTACTCCCCAGAATTCTACGGAGAATTTCTATGAAAGCCAAGCTTTCACCAATTGCTTTATGGGAATTTCCTTGTCAGTGCGCTCCCACTAACCTCCTTATATACACAAGAATCATTTCGTTTTGAATCAAATCATTAACCATTATGATTATTTCAAAACGACAGTTCCAAGAACCTTATGCTTGCTTCAATCCAAACATGGATCGAATAACCCGCAAACCTTGTTTGTCGGTTATACAAAATCGTCAGGATGTTGTAAGCATCCTCCAAGAGGTTTCCTTTTCAGGAAAGCGATTTTGATCATTAACTGACACATTTCATAAATGAAATATGCAGTATCAACAAGCATCTTCAAAATGGATTTACCATGGCAACAGGTAAAAGGTTGAACCGTAATCAACACAATGTTGATAACGATACCTTTCCGTCAAAAGCCTAGCTTTGTACGTTGGTATGTTGCCATCCATGTATGTCTTCCTTGAAGACGTTTAATGTACCAATAGGCACAATGCCTTGTGGTACAACAACTAGTATCCAAAATAGTTGTTATACATGGAATCCATTTCGGACTCATGGCACTTTGCCATAATAGGGAGTCGATACCTTGTATCACTTCCTCGTACGTAGTCGGTTGGTATACCTCCATAAGATTTACATCTTTAAGGGGTTACATCAGAAACCCATACCCCAGGTTGTTTCCTGATTCTCTCCGATCTACGCGGTTCTTGTGTATTCGAAGATTAATGGTACAGATTCATCATTGATGAACTGTTTGTGTTCCATTAAGGACTTCGTGCCTCGAATAGTATTACTCCGATTTTCATCGAGTATCACTATCCTCCCACTGACCACTGCATATCGGTGTTCCTCTTAGGAAAACCGCATGGTGAGCAACAATTATATTGTTCTCATGTGAGATTTATAAGTACTATACTTATGGTTTCCCTTAGGATAACCTATATTTGGCACTTATCCAATTTGGGTTTTTAGTTTGGTATCATCCAAACGTTATGCCTGGCATACCCAAATTATTAGGAATGAGAAACTCTGTTTCTTTCCTGTTCATATCCTATATGAAATCTGTCAAACAGATTTATATGGAACCTTATTCTAAATAAGTTTTGCACTGTTAATACATATCCTGTTGAAGGAAATGATAGCTCAGAGCGACTCGTGATAAACCTTATCATGTCCAACAAAATTCGGTTTTCGTTCGGACACACCGTCTAACTGACGTGTCTCGGGAGGAGTCCTCATCTGAAAGAATACTATACTCTTTCATGTATGTTTGAAACTTACTGGTTAAGTATTTTCCATTACGGTCTTACCGTGACGGCATAATACTATAGTCGATCTGTTTATCTACTTCGTGTCGAAACTCTAAAAGTTTCCGATCTGTGTTCTTCAAAAGAAACACATAACCATAACGTGATGTTACATCCGTTAAGGTCACGAAATATTCATGTTCACATCTAGCCTAGCTAGATATGGGCCCACTAACTTCACCATGAATAGGGCTAACAGATCGGTGGCATTTACACTATTACCAAGTAAACAGTGTTTTAGGTACTTTACCTAACAAACTAGATTCGTAGACTTTATTTGAATAGTCAAATCAGTCCTAGTACCCACTCTTCAAAAGTGCGGATATACGAATCTTGTTTAATTGTGTCCCAGACAACAATGCCACAAATAAGTCTCTATTGATCAAATCAATTTGAGCTATTTATTTGTCATTTTATATGTTTTGAGATTTTAATTATATTCAAAATATAAATTCTGTTATTCACATCTAATGTGTTTATCTCAGTATCATCTTTATATAATGAAACACTTAGTGTTCTAGAATATAAAGGTTTATCCACAATGGATTAAACACTGATATAGAGATAATGTCTCTAGTCAAACTAGTTACATTATAACAGTTCCTAATTTAAGTACACACCCGAAGGGTAGTTCCTAAACTTAGGTATCTACGGTCGAAACAGCGACTTTCGTCCCGTTTCCGATTCGCAGAGCAATCTCAGCTTGAAGTCAGTATCCTGCTCAAAGCAGATTCTGAACATCAATACATATATTTTATGTACCACACTAAGTATTTAAAATCTAATTTCAATACTAGTAGTGAACATAACTTTGACAAATATTTTTAAAGTCAGAGCCTTGCCCTTTCTTTAATTCCTTCGTGTCTGCCATATCCAAATGGTAGTCACTTTGGGATATGTCAATTATCCTTTTCAATATTTCAGAACCTTAGGCCAAGCCTTGGTTTTTTAGAATATCGAAACGATGTGCACCTCGTGCAACATGCCCAATTGCAAACTTTGACTTTTCACCTCTAGAATAGTCAATTAATTCTCCAAGAATTATTTATTGCAATTTTAATACTTCTTAAATCTAAAATAGATTTATGACGTAAGATTAATTAAGCACTAAAGTCATCATCACATAAATCTTCCAAAGATTTTATGCTCTACTATTTGCTTAATTTTGGGCTTAAGGTATAATAAGTTATTTTATCAAATAAAGTAACCTATTATTTATTCCCAATTTGAAAATTAAATCATTTAAAATATTTTAATCCAGATTATATTTTAAATATCCAACTTTTCAATTTTATCTTGATTACAATAGTCCAACTATTTAATCAACGATTAGTGGTACTATATATATTATAATGATTATAATAGTCCAACTATATAATCAAATATAATCCAAATTAATTAACCTCAATTACATTGATTACTATAATCCAATTATAAAATCAACTGTAAACTGAAATTAATTAATTCAAATATATTGATTAATATAATCCAATTATATATAATCAACTATAATACAGTCCAACTGTTTATTAAAACAACAATAAATATTAGTCCAACTAATACTTTTAATATATTTGACGAGTGATATTTGTTTGAGCGCGTATGGCGAGTAATTGAACGAATATTGCAAATTCAATTCTTGCCTCCCACTATATTTTCGTCGAGCCTCTAACCCTCTGTCGAGTACTCGGGAAACCGTGTTTCCTAGTGGGCTAGGATCCCGTTAAATATCACACAATCTTGACTTTGGCCAACAAATTGTATGATAATTAACTAGGTAGATCTCTAAGATCAATTGGATCTCATCCAACTCCTAGATCCGGTAGGTGGACATCCAAGTCCGAAACATATATCTTATATATGCCTATATATCCAATATATAGCCTAACCTTTTTCCTCTGAATCAACTAGGCCTTGGCTTTGGCACAACAAACCTGATGATCCCAGTCAAGCGCGGACCCATTGACCATGGAAGCTTCGTAATCAATGTCGATGGACAAGAAGTGGTCTTGACTTTGGCCAACAAACCACAACTTGGACAAGACACCAATATAGAAAAAGCTTCGTGATTCAAACACATCTTCGACGGACAAGGGCTTGACTTTGGCCAACAACCCATGCCAATCTAGGATCTTGAGTAAGAATCACTCAATGGAAGGAAAAGACGCATGATATTTGATGAGGGCTTTTCGCGTGCAAATTGGCTACCAATTTCATTATCTTTGTTAAGGTCTCATCATCATACACCCTTAAACATGCATTCTAAATACATAATAAAGCGAGTATGAAAATAAATAATAATGATATGCGGATGGATACTTAACACATTGATCCTAGATCAAATCTCTCCCTTTCTCACTCAAGCTAGCACTTGTATTACTTCTATACGTTACACTACACTACTTCTAAAGAAACCTCATTTACATTGAGGGGAATAGGTGAGAAGAGAATACAAAGAGAATAAAGGTGATAAGGCTGGACACGCAGGTCCAATTTAATAAATCGAATTTATTACAACAATTTCCAAAATTGCCCCACCCGACTAATATCCATCCGATATACATTATTCATTCATCACAACCACGTATTCACACATAAGCATGCTATCAATCAATCTAATCAAATTAATTAATCTGATAATTATGTGATCATCCAATGTTCAAACAACGATTTGATTTTGCTCGAGTCAAACTCGTTTTTGCGAATAAGTACTCAAAGTACGAATTCTTGAATTAAATTAAACTACATCATTAAATCCAATTTAACATGTATTAATACTAATTCACTATTCAATTCCAAATTGAATATTACACTTTATTTAATAAACCTTTAACGACTTAAATTCCAAATTTAATCGCGTCGGGACTCAAAGCCCGATTAACGTCCAACGTCAATTCAATTCAAGTCTAATGGGCTTTAATTAATTTCTTTAAGGCGTGGGCTTCGGCAACCAAAGCCCAATCAAGGAGTAACCCTATAAGCCCAGAAATCAATTTAGGCCCATTAGGCCCAATTAAACTTTAAAGGTTTATAAGTTGCATTTGGGCTTTATGGTAAGGTTTTGGGCCCAATGGATCCAATCCATTTGGCCTAAACCCAACTTGATAAACCAAGCCCAATAGGCCCATTTACAACATAATAAGCCCAAATCCAATTTAAGGCCTAAATAACTAAATTACATGAATCCAATTCCGCAATTTAATTACCTAAAGTGCATTACATGATTAATCACCCAAATCAATATTTCCAAAACATGAAATTAGTCCAATTAATCATGCTCATTATCATCATCACATGTCCAACACATAAATGAAAAAATCAAACCCATTACATGCTTTTAAGCTCTCGGCCAAGGAGGGATTTTGTGTCCGATTTGGTTTCAATCCAATCGAACCCACAATCGACATTAAATCACCATCCAATTTGATTTCATACACATCCAATGTCACAAAATCAAAATTACCAAGACATTAAAGGGCAATGTAGATTCGGCCAACATGAATAATTTGGGGATTTTATGTTCAATTCAAAATTCAATCCAATTTGTTTCAAATTAACATTATCCTTAATGATTCCAACTCATCCAATGAATCAAAATCAAAAATTCCAAGAATCCAAAATACTACAACACATTCGGCCAACATCTTCAATTTGGGGAAAATAATTCCAAATCATTTTTCATGAAATTGATCCAATCAACTTTCAATACAACATATTTAAGCATATTCATCAATCCAATTTCACAAAATCATGCTCAAATTCAATTTGCCCAAATTTTAAGCCCTAAAATTTTCATGCTCAAACCTAGGCTCTTGATGCCATTGTTGGTTTCTATTAAGGTCCCGGATCGATTATAAGCATGAAAAACATTGCGAATACATATCGACGAAGTTGCGGAATACTCACACGATCGGTTGAGTCGATTTGAAGACGATTGAAGCCTAAAAAACGCACTGCCATTCACGCCCAAACTGCAGCAGTCTGCTTCAAAAACAGAAACTTTGAGATGCAAAACGGAGCTCCAAGCTTCGTTGGACGGATCCCGGCTCATTGGTGAACCTCCCTACCACCTTCGCAAGACTCGTAGTGTGCTAGCACTTGGATTTTCACCATGAAAACCCAACTCTTGCTTCCCTTTTTGCTCCACTTCCACGGCAGTTCACTGCCAAGAACAGAAGCAGAAACAGCCCTCCAAGGGCGTGAGAGGAGAGAGCAAAATGAGAGAGAAGAAATGTGATGAATTGGTTGAAAAGTGTATCTAACACACTTATATATTTTTCAAAAATAATAATTTGATTTACCAATTATTTGCCCTTCAAAAGTCAAATACAAAAAGCAAATCAACCTTTCCAACAACCATCAACTATTCCAACAACTACCATCACTCAAAGTGACTAGTTATCTTTTCAATCAATCAATCAATCACATCAATCAATCACATCACTCAAAGTGACATTTGATTTGACGCTTGATGTGACGAATGATTTGACGCTTGATGTGACTTGCGATGCCGCACTCGAATTCAAAATACGAATGCGCTCGCAATCACACTCGGGCTCGGGTTCGCTAATTCCAAATTAACGGTTTTTCCGTCACGTCGTAATTAGATGATTACGCCTAGCGAATTCACTATTCACGTCGCTAACGAATTAATTCTAAATTAATTCGTTCGCCCGAATTAAAATCCAATTTCAATTCCGCGTCAAAATCTAATTTCGTTTAATATATCGAATATATTAATTTATCGATTAATTCCAAATTAATCGTTATCTCTCTCTAGACGATATTTTATCCTAGATAAAATATCTCCGTAATTAATCCTAGATTAATTTTCTCTCTCTTCTATTATAATCCCAGATTATTCAAGAGTGCGAGTTGTGCGTCATCGGTGGATTATTGGGAAGCGACCCATGAGATCCCCGGATAATTCGACAGTAAATACGGTCGTCGGAATATCTGAATCACGTATGTACCAAGTACTACGTTCTACCGATTTACGAGACAATATCGGCTTCTAGCAAAGCACGAAGTCTATCCAATTCTCCGGTCATATTCTCTAAGAATATTTAAGATCTATATCAAGCGTAGTATACCAAGTATCGTGTATATCGGCCCAGTATCGGATAGTCACGTGCTAGGGCTGGGGCTGGATAAATGTCTGCCCCGTCCGAAGCACATATCGGATGTCTGGTAACTAGTCTCTATAATCGGATATACATGACCTTGTCATAATATCCCGATGGCCGGCCAGCACTTAAGAGCACTAATACCGTATCCTGCGTGACATCATCTCCACTATGACTGGAGTGATACTTCCGTCTTGACATCACACCCAATACTCTACGATTCTCAATATACCCAGCATTGGCGTACACAGAACCGGTTAGAGTCCTGGACAACCTCAACTAAAGCATATTGATTGTCGTAAGCATTAGCGGTGCAAGTCTCAGGTTAAGACCATACACACCTACCCTGATGTCGAACTCCCATAGACACATAGTCATAATACCAATGGGATTCCGATGGGTCTATCCAGAGCGAAGCTGTTTCCCGTACCATCGGTGAAACACAACCTCCTATCGCACTTGCATGAGTATCCAATACCCAAATATATGAGAACTATGCCGTTGTGCCCTCACAACGCGCACAAGTGCAATACTAGCCTATTCCGCATTATCGATGTCCAGTCTCGATAATACTCCGGCTAGGGATATTTAATGATTAATCCTTCGTGGACTGATACTGTCTCATATCATCTCAATCCAGGAACTAATCATAGGGACCTCTCTTCATTTATATATCTAAGGTGATCTAATCACAAATGATGAGAGTGCAATTTCCTTGTCACATAGTTAATTTGTACAACAACACTATGATCTGTACAAATAGTGACGCTATGGGTCATATTATCCAACACTTGGAACACGAAATTATGCGAAAGCCTCTGTCGATAGTCAGACGCAAATACCCAGTTTAACCCAATTGAACCATATGTCTATGTCAACCAAATTATATGGATTCATTAAGTTTGAGTTCCAATTATGGCTACCCCCGCCCGAAAGATATATGTATATCCTGTAAGGAAATCTATTAAAGGGTTATATATCCTTAAGGAAGATTGTGGGCTATTAAATCTAAGGCTGAAACCTAAAGTCCCTATGTCTAGTTCATTTTAGATTTACCACATTAATCTTATTGGTGATCAGACAACAAGAAGCATTAAGCTTAAGACTTAATAAGTAAACCTTTAAATTACCCAAACTATAAAATAACCACTTATAAACCGGTGATATTAGAATTCATCACAACCCTAGATAACTAACACGTAACTAGGGCTAGTAAAGACTTAAAAGTAAAAGACATAACATAAAAGTGCTGAAAAGTAAAAGACATAAAGTAAAAGCTGAAAAGTAAAATAAAATAAAATGCTAAGGTAAAAGGATCAACTTTTACTATTTACTATTTAGATATCTCCCTTAATATAATATATTACTTGTGATTATTTTACCAACCAGCCATATAGGCGGTAACCTGATTAAGTCAAATTAAGTCCAACCAGCCATAAAGGCGGAACCAAATAAACCTGCCATATAGGCGGTAAGAAAATTTAATACCAACCGACCAATCTGGCGGTATCCTTTTTAAGTCAATATTTTAAATATTTAATATATTATTTTTAAGGGAGATTAATCTAAATAATAACAGTAAAAGAATTACCTTTCACCTAGCTGGGAAGGGAAGTTACCTCCTCATGATGAATAGTAAAAACTATAAAATGTAAGAAAGTAAATTACTATTATTACAAAACGTAATTAAAATTATTTACAAAACTAAAACAAAAGAAATAGAGAGAGAAATTCCCTCTTTACATCAAAGAAGTGAGAGAGAATGGTGTAGGGGTTGGTGCTCAGAGCGCCAATTCCCGGTTGTATTTTTTGTTAAATACTTCTGTAAAACGTTATTATCAGTATAATATATGCAGTTTCTATAATATAATCTAATCTTTTATATGGTAAAGACGTAATGACCTTAGAATGATTAGTCATGGTACAGTTGCAAAAGCGTCGCAACGGACATTGAGTCGTATCATGACGTTGTCATTCTCAGACAGTTCCTGGTCAAGGTTTACTACTTGGTCAGTATAGTAAACCCGTTGAGACCGGTACATGTCGTATACTGGAATATATGATTCCAATGGTTTCTCAATGAACCATAAGTCTTGGAGACTAGTATAGACGTGTAGGTGTTTATAGTGGATAAACACTGAACGACTCACCGAAGATTCTTAATGGATGGTACACCAGCGTCAATAAGAATCTTCTTGGGTTGAGTAGCACTTGTGATTCTTAGACTTGAGATGCCATTGTGGGCACATGAGACATCTTCTACACTTAGACGGCAGTCACGTCACCGATCTATTTAGATCAGACCTCCGCCTGTTCGTTGGGTGTAGATAGATCCTCAGGGTGTCCTATGTGTATCAAGATAGGATCCGTCAGTTCTGTGTACCAGAGCATAGGTAGTCCATATGATTAGCAATCAGATAAATCCATGGGCCCGTGGTAAGTTTAGAAGCTAGTTCTAAACATTCTTTTTGAGATTGCTAATAGAATAGTCGACTGGATAATCCCGATAGAGATTTGACGTTTACATCTATATCTCTGGGATTTATCCGGATACCTGTGACGGAGGAATTATACATTTGCCATGACCTCGACCTGTATGGTTCAGCGAGATTATCCGTGATCGTCATAATCTACGGGTGGATAGATTATGGACACGAAATTAGATTTCGTGACGGATATACCTGAACCTAGAGAGTCTCAATAATGAAACATACTCGTTGAGCACTAGAGCAACATAAATAAATAATATTGATTATTTATAAAGTCGTTTAATGGTTAAACGCAAGATACATGCTAAAGAGACTAGATAGTCATTTCCTTAATTATTGTGTATTTACATTTAATACTTGATTAATTTAAATACACATTAATTAATAGTCAAAATGAGTTATTTGACTTATTTCCTAAATGAATATATGTTTTTAATATTTAATGTAAATATTATACATATATTTAATATATTTGTATTTGATTAATTAATTAATTATTTAATTGTTAAATGATTAAATTAATTAAAATATAAATATCTTACATTAGGATAATTAAAGTAAATGGCATTAGTTGCTTTTGTTGACCAAAATAAATATCTAATAAAGTTTATAAGATATTTGTGCAAGTTGATATAATGATAATTGAAATGAAATTGAAATTACAATTTCTTGCATTTGGTATATGCAATTTCGGCCAAGGCTATTTTTTGCCTTAAGTATAAATTGTTTTCATTTTCATTTTCATTTAGTTAACCTAATACACTTTATCAAAACAAACACCATTGAAGAAACCTAAAGGAAGCTTGAGAAAGAAAGATTAAAATATCAAAAGCTTGGATTTTTAGTAAGTTTTTCAAACTTGCTATTAGTAAGGAATATGTTCCTTAGGTTCTAGGCTTTAATATATGATATTCTTAGGATGTTTATTTCTTTTTTTCTTGTGGTTTTTGATGATGGAAGTTTTGGAGAAGTGTGAAGCATGTGTAATGAAGGAAGTGTTGTGACTATTGTAGTTGTAACTATTCTTTTAAGGTTTTGGAAACCATGTTGCTAATCTAGAGTTGTTGACCCACTCTTAAATGACCTAGATTTTATCTTGAGTTGTTTCATTGTGTTGAGACTTGAATTGGATGGAAGAATGATGATTGAAGTAATTGATTTAATGTAATTAGTCTAATTTGTCCAATTTGAGGAAATTGAAAAATTAGGGTTTTTAACTAATTCCAAATTTGGGGGTTTTCATATATGTTGAGAATTTGGGTGTGTATATGATGCATGCAAAGTTTCATGTTGATTGGATTTCATTTGGATGAGTTTTGAAGCATGAAATGACCAAATGGTCAACTTGGGCACCAAATGGTACATTCGGCCAAGATAAGGAAAATTGGGGATTTTGGTGCTTTGGTGTTTTGATGTTTTGAACATCATAAGTTCATCTTAGAAATGATTTAGAATCATTCAAAATTGATTGGATCAATTTTGGACTAAAACGGACAAAAATACAAAGCAAGGGTATTTCGGTAAATTCACTTAAAATTGTTTTATTGAATTTATTTTCATAATTTGATTATTGGAATATAAATAAATATGTTTATTTAATTTATCCGAGAAAAAGTTTTGAAATCTGAAAATCAGATTTTCACCGCTTCCGCTGCGTTACCGGATTCACCCCCTAAATAACCCCTTCAAAATGGTATCAGAGCGAGTCTGATTCTAGGCCACTTAAAATGATTAGCCTTCATTGAATCAATGTTTAATCATGTTTTCTTGACTTTGTGCATGCTTATTAGGATCTAAACTGGTTAGATTTAGGGTGTATGACACTTAGCGGAAAATCCCTAATAATAAGGTTTAAATGTAATTATGTATTTGATGCATGTTATATGGTCCGTCTTGTCAATACGGTTTATGAATATCTCTTTGTGACTACATCCGAGACCGTGCCTCTGCTGTGAGGGTGTAGCCGATAAAGATTTATTTATACCGGATGTATATCTGATACTAGATAAATTCAAGTAAAAGCGGAATTCTGAACGTGCCCTAGCTTTCAGGATTACGTAAGTAACTTGAGTTTATCTGGGCCTGCCTTCGCAGCGACAACGAGAAACGGCCAGGACCGGATACTTAGGAGTCACTGTTGAGTGATTGACAAATGAGTTGTCTACCTGATGAATATACGTAGGCGAGACCGTGCCTCTGCTGTGAGCTGAAATATATTCACGGGGTCCACCTTTCACTGTTTATATTTAATTTAATTATTAAATATTTGTATTCTGTTTTGGGATTACAGTATTTCATAATTTAGTGGGAGGGGCATATTAGATTAAAAATCCATGATCTAGTTTATGCTTTTGATATTATATGAAACTGCTTATTTTATGCTAACCGTTTTTCGTGATCTATATGATAGATTTGCGATGGCGGGTCAATCCAAAAACCAGTTTGCGCGTATGTTAGATGCGAACAAACTGAAAGGCGCTGAGAACTTTACAGACTGGGAATTGGATTTGAGGATTGTCCTCGATTCCGAAAAGTTGGGTTATGTTCTTGAGGGTCCTTTACCCCTTGCAGTGGGTGAGGATGCTTCGGAGGAGGAACGCCAAGTTTTTGAAACTTGGAAGGATGATGATTTAAGGGTTAAATCATACATCCTTAGTTCGCTCTCTCCGAAACTCAAGCAACAATACTATGGAACATCAGATTCCTATAGTATGATGACGCGATTAAGACAATCGTTCGAGAACCAGGAACAGGTTATTGTTCACAAGGTCGCCATGGAACTGTTCCATGCGCGTCTGGATGGGGCAAAGTGTTAGCCCACATGTTCTTCAAATGATCGATTTGATCGATCAATTGAGGCAACATAATCTCATCTGAATGACATTCTCGGTAGGAGTGTCATTCTTGGTTCTCTGCCAGCTTCATTCCGCCAGTTTGTGATGTACTTCAACATGCACGGACAGTCTGCACCTACCAGGAGCTACATAGGATGTTGCTCACGGCAGAAGAGGATCTGAAGAAGGGAGTACCGACTCGCCCACCTAGATCTACTTCTCTCTCTGCTTCTTCCCAAGGAATGTCCAAGGGAAAGAAGAAGAAAGGGAAGAAGAAGAAGACCTTCGGTCCTCACAGCAGGCGAAGATAGCTAAGCCCAAAAGGGCTTCTGAAGACAAATGCCACCACTGCGGCAAGGTCGGGCACTGGAAGAGGAACTGTCCAGATTACATTGCCCAGCTGAGGAGAGATAGAGCATCTACATCAGGTACTTTTATTTTTCCAGTTATTGATTTATCTTTGGCTTGTGAAGCCGTTACATCCAGCTGGATTTTAGATTCTGCTTGTCCCATTCACATTTGCAATTCGTTGCAGGTGCTGAAGGAAAGTAGGAGGCTGAAGCCAGGAGAGATGCAGTTGCGGTTCGGGAGTGGAGACTCTTTGGATGCAGTTGCAGTGGGAGTATGCGAGATCTCATTGCCGAATGGGACACTTTTGTTATATGACTGTCATTTTGTACCAGGATGTGTCGCTAATATTATATCACTTTTTGTATTAGATACAGAAGGCTTTGTATTAATATTAAGAATAGTTCTTTGTATTTATATGATAAAAATAATATTCAGATCCTTAGTTGTCCAAACCAGCATGGTCATTACACATTGCAAACTTCAAAAGATATATTAAATACTGGAGTTAATAAACGTAGTTTACCTGTAATTAATAATACTGAACTTTGGCATATGAGACTTGGTCACATTGGCGTTAAACGCCTTACCCAATTGGTTAGGAATGGTTTGATATCAGATCTTACCATTGAGTCCTATCCAACTTGTGAATCCTGTATTCAGGGTAAGATGACCAAAGCCCCATTTTCTGGTGTTGGACACCGCGCCACAAACTTACTGGAACTCGTACATTCTGATGTATGTGGTCCACTAAGTCAAACTGCTCACAGTGGTTATTCGTACTTCGTTACCTTTACCGATGATTTGTCACGGTACGGTTATGTGTATTTGATGCGACATAAATCGGAAACCTTTGAAAAGTTCAAAGAGTTCCGAAATGAAGTAGAAAAAACAACTGGTAAATATATTAAATGCCTTCGATCGATCGAGGCGGCGAATATATGAGTGGTGAGTTCATGGATTATATGAAGGAGAATGGGATTCTCGCTCAATATACTCCTCCAGGTACACCACAGCACAATGGTGTATCTGAAGAGGAGAAATCGGACTTTATTGGATATGGTCCGATCGATGTTGAGTTTCACAGATTTGCCCTATTACTTATGGGGCTACTGTCTCTTAACAGCCGCACATCTTTTGAATAAGATTCCTTCAAAGGCTGTTCCTACGACACCGTATCAGATATGGTTCGGTAGGAGACCGAATCTTAATTATATTAAGGTTTGGGGTTGTCCTGCCTATGTCAGGGTAACTCAGCAAAGTAAGCTTTCGCCTCGAGGGCAAAAGTTTAGGTTTGTTGGATATCCCTCGAACACGAGGGGATATCTGTTCTATGATACCGAGCATCGAAATGTGTTCGTAGCTCGCTTCGCAAAATTTCTAGAAGTAGAATTTTTGTCAGAAGGTGGTGATCATAGACAGGTTGAGCTTGATGAAGTCCAACCTGAAAACAACGAACCAACGGAGGAACCTGAAGTTCAAGTAGATGAAGGACCTTCAACACACACACTCCGTAGGTCGGAAAGGGTATCTAGACCTCCTGAACGCTTGTATTTGATACAAGAAAAGAGTCTGGATGTTCTCTTAGTTGAAGAGACAGATCCTTTCACCTATAGAGAATCGATGTTGGACATCGACTCCGTGAAATGGCAAAGTGCCATGAAATCCGAGATAGACTCAATGCATGAAAATCAAGTTTGGGACTTGATTCCGCTTCCCGAAGGAATTGTTCCTATCGGTTGTAAATGGGTTTACAAAAGGAAGCGCGGGCCTGACGGTAAGGTTGAAACTTACAAGGCCCGACTGGTAGCAAAAGGTTACACGCAGCGACCTGGCGTCGACTACGATGAAACTTTTTCGCCGGTAGCAATGCTTAAGTCTATCCGGATTTTGCTTTCTATAGCTGCGTATCATGACTACGAGATTTGGCAAATGGATGTCAAAACGGCTTTTCTAAATGGATTTCTTGATGAAGAAATCTATATGGAACAGCCGGAAGGTTTCACATCCAGCGAAACCTCGGGTATGGTATGTAAGCTTAAGAAGTCCATTTATGGACTTAAACAAGCTTCACGAAGTTGGAATCTTCGATTCGATGAGATTATTAGATCGTCTGGTTTTCTCAAGAATTCGGAAGAATCCTGTGTGTATCAGAAGGCCAGTGGGAGCATGGTCGTATTTTTAGTCCTATATGTTGATGACATCCTAATCATTGGGAATGATTTAGGTATGTTGCAAAGCGTCAAGGCGTACCTCTGTAAGAATTTCTCCATGAAGGACCTGGGAGAAGCTTCCTATGTTTTAGGGATAAAACTCTATCGAGATAGACAAAGGAGGCTGATTGGGTTATCCCAATCAACGTACATAGATAAGATCTTGGAACGGTACAGTTTTGGTAACTGTAAGACAGCAAACATACCGTTCAGACATGGGATTCATCTTTCTAAGAAGATGTGTCCACAAACAGAAGATGAGAAGGTTAGAATGTCTAACCAACCTTATGCTTCGTGTTTGGGTAGCATAATGTATGCCATGTTATGTACGAGGCCTGATATCAGTTTCGCTGTTAGCGTAACTAGTCGATATCAGTCCAATCCAGGTAATGACCATTGGATGGCCATTAAACATATCCTAAAGTATCTTAAAGGTACTAAGGATAAGTTGATAATATATGGAGGAAACGAACTGCAGGTTAATGGGTATACAGACTCCGATTTCCAATCGGATCCCGATGATAGAAAGTCTACATCTGGATTTGTCTTTACCCTTAACGGAGGTGCAGTTTGTTGGAAGAGTTCCAAACAGGGATCGACAGCTGATTCCACCACTGAGGCGGAATATATTGCAGCTTCTGAAGCTGCAAAAGAGGCTGTGTGGATAAAGAATTTTATCACAGAATTGGGAGTTGTCCCAAGTATCGAGAATGCGATTCCGTTATACTGTGATAATACTGGAGCCATTGCGCAAGCAAAGGAACCGAGGGCGCATCAGAAGTCGAAGCATGTGGAACGCAAGTACCACATCATTCGAGAGATCGTGTCGCGAGGGGATATTGTCGTGTGCAAGGTACCGAGTGAGATAATGTAGCAGACCCGCTGACGAAGGCCATACCTCCGAAGTTGTTTGAAACACGTGGAGTCGATGGGTATTAGATACAATCGATATTGGCACTAGAGCAAGTGGGAGATTTTGTAGGGGTTGGTGCTCAGAGCGCCAATTCCCGGTTGTATTTTTTGTTAAATACTTCTGTAAAAATTATTATCAGTAATAATATATGCAGTTTCTATAATATAATCTAATCTTTTATATGGTAAAGACGTAATGACCTTAGAATGATTAGTCATGGTACAGTTGCAAAAGCGTCGCAACGGACATTGAGTCGTATCATGACGTTGTCATTCTCAGACAGTTCCTGGTCAAGGTTTACACTACTTGGTCAGTATAGTAAACCCGTTGAGACCGGTACATGTCGTATACTGGAATATATGATTCCAATGGTTTCTCAATGAACCATAAGTCTTGGAGACTAGTATAGACGTGTAGGTGTTTATAGTGGATAAACACTGAACGACTCACCGAAGATTCTTAATGGATGGTACACCAGCGTCAATAAGAATCTTCTTGGGTTGAGTAGCACTTGTGATTCTTAGACTTGAGATGCCATTGTGGGCACATGAGACATCTTCTACACTTAGACGGCAGTCACGTCACCGATCTATTTATCGTGATCGTAAATCTACGGGTGGATAGATTTATGACACGAAATAGATGTCGGGACGGATTATACCTGAACCTAGAGAGTATCAAAATGAAACATACTCGTTGAGCACTAGAGCAACATAAAAAATAATTTGATATTTATTAAAGGGTATGGTTAAAGCAAGATACATGATAAAGAGACTAGATAGTCATTTCCAATAATATTGTGTATTTTACATTTTAATATTGATTAATGGAAAATACACATTAATTAATAGTCAAAATGAGTTATTTGACTTATTTCCTAAATGAAATATGTTTTTAATATTAATGTAAATATTATACATATATTTAATATATTTGTATTTGATTAATTAATTAATTATTTAATTGTTAAATGATTAAATTAATTAAAATATAAATATCTTACATTAGGATAATTAAAGTAAATGACATTAGTTGCTTTTGTTGACCAAAATAAATATCTAATAAAGTAGTTTATAAGATATTTGTGCAAGTTGATATAATGAAATTGAAATGAAATTGAAATTACAATTTCTTGCATTTGTATATGCATTTCGGCCAAGGCATATTTTTGCCTTAATATAAATTGTTTTCATTTTCATTTCATTAAGTTAACCTAATACACTTTATCAAAACAAAAAACCCATTGAAGAAACCTAAAGGAAGCTTGAGAAAGAAAGATTAAAACATCAAAAGCTTGGATTTTTAGTAAGTTTTTCAAACTTGCTATTAGTAAGGAATATGTTCCTTAGGTTCTAGGCTTTAATATATGATATCTTAGGATGTTTCTTTCTTTGTTTCTTTGGTTTTTGTTGATGGAAGTTTTGGAGAAGTGTGAAGCAATGTGTAATGAAGGAAGTGTTGTGACTATTGTAGTTGTAACTATTCTTTTAAGGTTTTGGAAACCATGTTGCTAATCTAGAGTTGTTGACCCACTCTTAAATGACCTAGATTTTATCTTGAGTTGTTTCATTGTGTTGAGACTTGAATTGGATGGAAGAATGATGATTGAAGTAATTGATTTAATGTAATTAGGTCTAATTTGTCCAATTTGAGGAAATTGAAAAATTAGGGTTTTTAACTAATTCCAAATTTGGGGGTTTTCATATATGTTGAGCATTTGTGTGTGTATATGATGCATGCAAAGTTTCATGTTGATTGGATTTCATTTGGATGATTTTTGAAGCATGAAATGACCAAATGGTCAACTTGGGCACCAAATGGTGCATTCGGCCAAGATAAGGAAAATTGGGGATTTTGGTTGCTTTGGTGTTTTGATGTTTTGAACATCATAAGTTCATCTTAGAAATGATTTAGAATCATTCAAAATTGATTGGATCAATTTCGGACTAAAACGGACAAAAATACAAAGCAAGGTATTTCGGTAAATTCACTTAAAATTGTTTTATTGAATTTATTTTCATATTTTATTATTGGAATATAAATAAATATGTTTATTTAATTTATCCGAGAAAAATTTTTGAAATCTGAAAATCGGATTTTCACCGCTTCCGCTGCGTTACCGGATTCACCCCCTAAATAACCCCTTCAAATGGTACCCCTGAAACTGAAATCTCAAGCTCAATTTATAGGCCTCGGTGGGGTTCCAGCGTCGCGACGCCAAGGCCTTTGGCATCGCGACGCCAGCTTCTGTCGACGTGGCCTCGGTTGCAGATTCTAGATAAGGTGATACGTGGCAAGGCGGTTGGGGCTCAATTATTGTGACACGTGGCGGCTTCCGATTGGTCGGCTCAGATTCTTATCCACCACGTGTCAGATAGGGATAAGAGAGCCAATAATTGATGATGACATGGTGCTGACGTGGCACTGACATGGCGACACGTGGCAAAGTGACTGTCGTCACCATAGAATTACGACACGTGGCACTTCGTGATTGGCTGATGGTGATGTGGCGGTGAGGTGGCATGTTGACTCGGTCAACTGATGATGTGGATGATGACATGGCAATGACGCGTGGTGACATGTGACGACACGTGGCGATGGCGACTGTCGGCACCGTAGGATGATGACATGTGGCACGGCGCATGTTAGCAGATCGGCTGTGATTGTGACACATGGCACGGCGCATGTTAGCAAAGTCAAACTTTTCTCAGATTCTGACACGTGGACTCGGCGCACGTTAGCACTTTTCGGCGCACGTTAGGCATCACGACGCTGAAGGTCTTGGAGTCGCGACGCGGCAAATTACCAAAATGCTCTTTTCGTCTAATTTTCACTGTTTTGGCCCAAATCACCTCCAGAGTATCCTGAAACTTTATTTATCTACAAAATAACACAAAATACATCAAAATATTCACACAACTCAAGAAACTATACAAAATATTAGATTAAATGAGTTCGAAATAATGATATAATTACCACTCATCACACCCCCAAACCTAACATTTTGCTAGTCCTCGAGCAAAAAATAGAAAAACATAAATAGTCTTTAAACCCATAGGTGTCCCTAGTGGACGAGTTGTAGTCTCGTGAGGGTTTACAGCAATGATACTCACAAACATTTTACAAAAGTAAAAAGGTATTTAAACTAATGCACACAAAAGCAAAAAGACAAGCGAAAAGAGAATAAAGAAGTTAGTGACTAATCAGGTGAAATTTCTACTCCAAGTTACTAGTTGTTTTCTTTCTTTCTAAATTATTGAATAAGTAAATTCTCCGATTATATTTACCATTCTCCATATACACAGCCAACAAAATATTAAACAACTCATTTTTGCCCACAACAGTCATAAGTGCAGTTGATAAAAGAGTAATATTTTTGTCCTAAAGTTTTATCGGAATTCACACCTTTTTGTAGCAATGGAATAATTTTTCTGATTTTTCCCTTTGATTTTTTTTATTTATATACAATATCTTCTGTCTATATAGCGAGTGTTGGGTCGGTGGCTCCCAAACCAGTTGGCTTTAGGGCACCAGGTGTTAAGACACCCCTACAGACTTAATTACTCAGACTTCAGATATATATATTTTTGCAGCATCTTTGATCCATGTAGCGAGCTTTGGGCCAGTGACTCCCAAACCAGTTGGTTTTAGGGCACTAGGTGTTAAAACACCCTTACAGACTTAATAACTCGGATCTCGGACGTTTTTTTTTTTACTCCATTGCTTTTTGAGATGCTTCCTCCAATTAAACTAGAGCACTGAATATTACAAACTTTTCAATTTTAGCTCATGTCCCTATGTTACTATGCATGTTGATAATACCTGCCAACTGAGCATATGAAGATCCATTTTAGTCAATTTTATGGAGAATTTACAAATTAAATAATTCAAAAGGAAATAAACTAAAATTAACTTGTTCCGAAATAGGTTTGAGATACGTCTCAGGAGTGGAAACTCCTTACTCAGCTATCTCTTACCAATTTCACCTTTTTAGTCAAAATAAAAACACAAATGCACAAAATACTTTTTGTAATTTTTGAAAATTTTTCAAATTTTTTGTATTTTTCGAAAAATTTTGGACTAAAAATAAAAATAAAAATAACAAGTTATTATTAACTAATCCCCACCCCCAAACCTAAATGAGACATTGTCCCCAATGTCTTAAACAGTAAAAGAAAAGTTTAGAAGGTAGTACCTGGTTAGCTGAAATATAGAAAAATTACCGATTAAGATCTATGTCCAATTTACGCTTCTTACCACGATCGCTATCTGACCAGTTCAACTTGGAAAGAATGGGGTCGAGTTTTGGTTCAAAGGCTAGGATTTGGTCAATTAATTCTTCGGCCTTTGTAGCAGTCAGGAAAATATCTTGAACAGATTTTGTGACGAACTCATGTCTTTTGGCTTCCGCAAGAAATACAAACAGAAAATCGAAGAAATGCTCAATGTTCAGTAACCCAATGGGCTTCCGATGAATGTTTAAGTGTGCCCATGATGCTACGGGAACATTTCTTCAAACGTTCCAAGCCCACCTGGTAACGCAATAAACGCATCCGCAGTATTGATCATTTCATGGATTTGTTCAGACATACCTGATACAATGCGTTCATCTCCATTTGTCGGTCCAATTAATTATTCGTCCGCCAAAGGTTTTGGAATGATTCCAAAACATGACCGCCACCTTCCTGAACAGCTTTTGAAATGCTTTCCCCATCATTCCAAGCTACCACCGCCATATACTAGGTGCATACTTGTCTCTGCTATGACTCGCCCCAATTCTTTTGCAGCCTTAATGAATTCTGGTTTATTACCATAATTGGATCCACAGAAAACACAAATTCGCTTGATTCGCTGCTGTGATGTTGCTTCCATTTTCTTTCTCTTATTTGGATGTATATCTGGATGTGTCGAAGAAAGAAATGTAGAGCTGAATTTATAGAACCTGAAAATGGGTGAGTAATAGTAGCAATATTACCTGCCAAATGACAATTATTAGATGAACATTAAAATAAATCGTGAAAATTTTAAAAAGTTTAGATCTTGTCGGCGAAAATAAAAAACAGAAAAGCAAATCAAAGCAATAATTAAGGCAACGGAATTGTGTACGCAATAAGTCACTCGCTTAGTATAAATTCATTAGGATGCATCTCAAGAATTCATTCTTTACTCAGCCATCTCTAATGAATTGTCTCTCTTCTTTGTGATTGCCAAACACCATTCCTTCTGTCTTAAAATGCTCCGTTTGTGCTTTTCCCTATAAAATAACACACAAAATTAAAAACTCTACAACATGTATACACAAAATTTAAAAATAGAAATTACAACAAAGTGCATGGGTTGCCTCCCTGCTAGCGCTAAATTTTTCGTCTTCAGCCAGGCGTGACTGAAATCTATCTGTCAATGAGGTTTCAGCGTTGTTTTGGATGTCCGATTAAATTTAATCACGTGAGCATTGCTTTTGAAGGGTCTCTTCCAACGGTAAAGTGGCAGAAATTTTTTTGTCCCATTTAGTGCTTGTGCCACCTTTTTGTTATTTGTTGCTGCAGTGGTTCCTGAAAAGAAAGAAATAAAATCAGGAGGTCTCGTATGGTGCTTGACCTTGAATGGAAATTCCATTCTATCAAGCTTCCGGGTGATATCTCTAAATTGTACTCCCCAAAACAGTGATGTTTATTCTGAATGCTCTGGATCTTCAATTTGGTCTGACAATTGCTCCTTCATTTGCTATGTTTCTTGCTCCACCTTTTCTTCATAGATGAATTTTAAAATTTATGTATTCAACTCTTCATCCGTCATCTGTGAAATCCATGCTCCATAAGTATCTGCCTGAGGATGTAAAGATGTTTCTGACATTAGATCTTCATCCTCTGATACGACTGGAATGGATGGTTCAAGTAGATCTTCATCAAACATCATGGTAAAGCATGTTCCAAGATCTTCATTTTGAGGATTGAAATTTTGATCCTCCGTTGTTGGTGCAATTGGTACTAACAGCTCAGCTTCATCCTCGTCAGAATCTGAATAATAAAAATCAAATCGAGACTTTGCCGGTTCGGGCTCCTGAACTGATACCTCTGGTTGTTGATACTGCTCGGCCTCCTCTTCTGTTGAAGTGTCATTATGAACTGATTGGTACTCGAAGGCTTCATCAGTGTCATCTGAAACTGGTTCTTGAGGTATGTAGTTCTGGTTTTCTGTGAATTGTCTCATTTGATCTGTCATCCTCTGTATAGATGCTGTTTGACTCTGAATTTGTGCATCTAATTGAGCTTCCCGTTCTTCGAGCCAATCTTTGAGCATGTGGATCAACTGATCTTCCTCTGATGGTTCTGATTGTTGATGGAGATCGTAGATGTATGGTGGATAAGATGGAAAATATGATGGTTCTTCATACCATGAAGGATCTTGATAGCTCTGCCACCCTGGATGGTAGTTGTATTCGCAATAATCTTTAGGGTGGTTACCGTTACATATGTCACATCTCCCCATTGCGTCTTGTTGAGCAAATGTGGTATTGCTTGGTTCGGGCATCCAGTGAGAATTTTGGGCTGGACAACATGCCTCAGAAAACCGGACTGTTGCTCCCAGATTTAGGGTGTATCTTCTTCTAGTAAAGCTCGTGATCTCTCAATCTCCCAATAATGTTCCATTTTTCAATCACCTGAAAACAAAAGAAAGAAATAAAAATTACAGATAAAAATAAAGAAAATTATATACAAGTAAATTAGATAGCTTCAAAATTAATAACTCAAGAAAAATAAGTCCCCGGCAACGGTGCAAAAAACTTGACCGGCGTAAACACACACGTATAACGCAAGCGTACGTATCGTTCAAGTAGTATAAAAATATCGATCCCACGAGGACTTAATTCCTACTGTTGTTATTAATTGTTGAATCTATTTATTTAAATATATCTAATTATAGGGAGAAGTGAATGATTGCTTGATTGATTTGGTTGATTGTAGATTTGCTAAATAAATAAAAAGACAAAAGAAAATACTAAGGAAAATAACAAAAGACACAAAGATCTAGGGTTGTGAATCTTTCTAATATCTTTTAAAAGATGAAGTGATTATTTTATGTTTGTGTAATAAATCAGTTTACTAACCTGGAACACGAAATTATGCGAAAGCCTCTGTCGATGGTCAGACGCAAATACCCAGTTTAACCCAATTGAACCATATGTCTATGTCAACCAAATTATCTGGATTCATTAAGTTTGAGTTCCAATTATGGTTACCCCCGCCCGACAGGTAAATGTCTATCCTGTAAGGAAATCTATTAAAGGGTTATCTATCATTAAGGAAGATCGTGGGCTATTAAATCTAAGGCTGAAACCTAAAATTCCTATGTCTAGTTCATTTTAGATTTACCACATCAATCTTATTGGTGATCAGACAACAAGAAGCATTAAGCTTAAGACTTAATAAGTAAACATTTAAATTACCCAAACTATAAAATAACCCCTTATAAACCGGTGATATTAAAATTCATCACAACCCCAGATAACTAACACATAACTAGTGCTAGTAAAGACTTAAAAGTAAAAGACATAAAATAAAATTGCTGAAAAGTAAACGACATAAAGTAAAAGCTGAAAAGTAAAATAAAATAAAATGCTAAGGTAAAAGGATCAACTTTTACTATTTACTATTTAGATATCTCCCTTAATATACTATATTAACTTGTGATTATTTTACCAACCAGCCATATAGGCGGTAACCTGAATAAGTCAAATTAAGTCTAACCAGCCGTAAAGGCGGAACCAAAATAAACCTGCCATATAGGCGGTAAGAAAATTTAATTACCAACCGACCAATATGGCGGTATTCTTTTTAAGTCAATATTTTAAATAGTTAATATATTATTTTTAAGGGAGATTAATCTAAATAATAACAGTAAAAGAATTACCTTTCACCCTAACTGGGGAAGTTACCTCCTCATGGTGAATAGTAAGAACTGTAAAAAGTAAAAAAGTAAATTAGTATTATTACAAAACGTAATTAAAAATATTTACAAAACTAAAAACTAAAAGAAACTAGAGAGAGAAATTCCCTCTTTACATCAAAGAAGTGAGAGAGAATGGTACCACTGAAACTGAAATCTCGAGTTCAATTTATAGGCCTCGGTGGGGTTCCAGCGACGCGACGCCAAGGCCTTTGGCATCGCTACGCCAGCTTCTGTCGACGTGGCACGCTCTGGTTCGTCGGTTGCAGATTCTAGATAAGGTGACACGTGGCAAGGTAGTTGGGGCTCAATTGTTGTGACACGTGGCGGCTTCTGATTGGTCTGCTCAGATTCTTATCCGCCACGTGTCAAATAGGGATAAGAGAGCCAATAATTGATGCTGACGTGGCGACACGTGGCACTTCGTGATTGGCTGATGGTGATGTGGCGGTGAGGTGGCACGTTGACTCGGACAACTGATGATGTGGATGATGACGTGGTAATGACGTGTGGCGACACGTGGCGACACGTGGCGATGGCGACTGTCGGCACCGTAGGATGATGACACGTGGCACGGTGCATGTTAGCAGATCAGCTGTGATGGTGACACGTGGCACAGCGCGTGTTAGCAAAGTCAAACTTTTCTTAGATTCTGACACGTGGACCCGCGCACGTTAGCACTGTTCGACGCACGTTAGGCGCCGCGACGCGGAAAATTACCAAAATGCCCTTTTCGTCCAATTTTCACTGTTTTGGCCCAAATCACCTCCAGAGTGTCTTGAAACTTTATTTATCTACAAAATAACACAATATACATCAAAATATTCACACAACTCAAGAAACTATACAAAATATTATATTAAATTAGTGGGAAATAGTGATATAATTACCACTCATCAGTTAGACCCACCGATCTGATTCTCCGAGACAAAATCATTGAGTTGGCTTACTTAAGGATTAATCTGCGAAAGAGCCTTGGCACACACACACTAGGAGTCTAGTTCAGATCAATCATTCAGACGATCAGATTTGAGTAAATTAAGTACTTTTGAAGGTTCTTTGGTTTCAACGCGAAGCATCCGTTGAGGACGAAAATATGTTTAGCTATCAGGACTATCTCGTGAGAGGCAATACAACATGTTGATATGCAACACCACATAAGTATCAGTCAGGGGGCGAGACCCACATCAGTATCAGTTTAGGGGCGAGGCCCCGCATCAGTATCAATTTGGGGGCGAGGCCCACATCAGTATCATTTAGGAGGCAATGCCCATATCGGTATCAGTTTGAGGGTCGAGGCCCACATCGTCAGAATTTTGGAATGAATCCCAGGGTCGAGAACCACATCATCAGAGTTTTGGAATGAATCCCAATGTCAATGACCACATCGTCAGAATTTTGGAATGAATCCCAAGGTCGAGGCCCGCATCGTCAGAATTTTGGAATGAATCCCATGGTCGAGGCCCACATCATCAGAGTTTTGGAATGAATCCGGGAATGAATCCCAAGGTCGAGGACCACATCGTCAGAATTTTGGAATGAATCCCAGGGTTGAGGCCCACATCATCAGAGTTTTGGAATGAATCCGGGAATAAATCCCAAGGTCGATGACCACATCGTCAGAATTTTGGAATGAATCCCAGGGTTGAGGCCCACATCGTCGGAATTTTGGAATGAATCCCTAGGTCGAGGCCCACATCGTCAGAGTTTTGGAATGAATCCGGGAATGAATCTTAGGGTCGAGGCTCACATCATCAGAGTTTCGGGAATGAATCCTAGGGTCGAGGCGCACTTCACCAGCAGTTTTATGAATGAATCCCAGGGTCGAGGCTCACTTTATCAACTCGGTTCGAGGATGGACCACCTATCATCAGCTCAGTTCAGTAGTGATTTCTAAAGATCGCAACATCTTGCAGGGATGAACCTCAGGGGTCGCAGCACCTCACCACCAAATCAACTCAGTTCGAAGCAACAAGCGAGTCAAGCAGCAGCTGGCGAGCCAGGTAAGTAAAAATACATTGCATAACTTTGATATTATTGTCATTGTCTCACACTACACAAGCCCATCAAAGTGGGGGCGACTGTAGGCACTGCATTTTTGCATATAAGTCCCTATGATGAGTCTCACATGGAGAAACTACCTCTTTAAATTGTGGAAGTTGCGGGAAACTGACGTCGGAAGGGAAGAGTCAGAGAATGACATCTTATTGGATTTAATTCGTTTGTTTAGCTTCGGGTTCGCTTGTTGGACCTCTGTTTTAAAACACACCCTTAGCCCAAACCCCCGCAAGTCACACACCAAGCCCACACATCACCAAACCACACACCAAGCCCACCAAAATGGACCAAACTCACGCCCAAAAGAAACCAACCCACGCCCATCACCTTCCAGAATAAACAAAATCACACTTTAAACACATGCTAAAATCAAGACAAATCACCTTCCCCAATTAAAAAATACAAATCAAATCTCATCAAATGCTTTCCTAATTCAATTAAATTACCTTCCCTAATTAAAAAAGATCAAATAAAATAAAATAAAATCATATCCCTAATTAAAGAGATCTTTTCCTTATCACATACTAATTAAAAGATATTTCCCATAATTACAAAATTCTTTCCCTATTCACACAAGGTAAACCCCAACCCTTGCCTATAAAAAGAAGCCTAAACCCAACCATGAAACCCCTAACTCATTCTCACGAAAACAAAAAAAAAAAAAAACCCTATCTCATTGCCGACCAACTCTCCAAGACACATCACCTTCCACTCACGTAACAAGACCAACTGACGCCACACACATTGCCTTCAACACATAGACAAACCCATCTGACGTCCTACACCTCACGCATCAACACCTAGCGAAACCCAACTGACGCCACTCAATTCAGTGAATTACCCCCCTGAAACACAGCTCCCTAACCACCGAAAACTGCACTGAAAATAGCCCAGAACTACCGCAAATCATCAGCCCAAAATTGTCGCATTTCAACCGTGAAAACTACCCGCAAACTGCCTAATTTTTACCGTAAATTCTACCCAGTTTTACCGTGAAAAACCTCGCAAACTTCCTAGTAAAAAAACCCCGCAATCAGTCCAGTTTTCTGCCCCAAAAAACTACATTGTTTTGACCCCTAAGACTATCCAAAACTGCCCCACAAAACTCGCAAACCGTAAGCCAAAACAGTCTCGCATTACCACAAAATAGTAAGCCAAAACCGTGACCAGAAACAGTCGTAAAATAGAGTAAAATAGTGGCCCAAACAGCGAAACAGCGAAGGAAAACGTTGAACCAGTGAACAGGAGGAGTTGCAGAGCATCAACCCTTCCGAAAACCGCGTACCGTACTTCCGAGAGATGACTTAAGAGGTTAGACCTGAGGGCACCCTTTTTATTTATTTATCCTTTATTTTTATTTATTTTCTTACTTTATTTCGCATGAGTATTGTGGATTAGTGTATGATATAAATTTCGGATGAATGGAATATGTGTTCTCTATTGAGGTATATCGGATGGAAACCCGGACGTAAATTCCGTAGCCGAATCTGAATGGACGGTATTGTGGTCTACACTTGGGATACAATACCACGTACCACTTGAGAGACACACATATTTCGTTTCATCCAACCTTGTGTTCGAGCATGATTAGGTCGCCAGTAGATTATTTATTTCTTAGGCATGACTTAGCCGTTAGTACGTTATTCCTTTATGCACGATTTAGTTACTTTCTTTCGCCAAAGGAATTTAATTTACGTTTATGTTTAGGTTGTTATTTATTCTTCGTGTTTGATAATTCAACATTCTCATGAGATTATTGTGTGATATCATATGTTTGCCGTTATGATGACTTACTTTTAAAGCATGCAAACTTAGCTATAGGATTTATTTTCATGAATTCGAACTAGATAGGTTATCTTTGAATATATATGTTGCGTAGATTCGGTTAAGTTATTGCACAAATTATTTCATTACAAGTGGCATAAGTAAGGGACCATTCCGAACCCAACGGTTTGATGTCCTCCCTTGCGAGGGGTGAGTGCGGCCTTAAATCATTTTCCCGGTTCACACCGGGTGGCGACTCCATTATTCTCCGATTTAGTTCCCCGTGGGCTATTCCGTACTCCCGACTAGGCCGCGAGCCTGGAACAACATCATCGATTTCTGTGTCCTACAATGCGGAAAAAGAGTATGTATGTACGTGGATGAATGCTTCTAGATTGGTGTATAAGAGATGCCAGAACTCCAAAGATGTGAGGTTTAGTGTGAAATCGAGAAGATAAGTTCATTTCATAGTTGCTTTCAGTTCAATGAGTAAATTATCCAGGTATAACATTAGTAAACGACCAATCGGGTAATGATGTGATTTATAAGTTTGTGTATTTATTTATGTCTGATTTCTATTTAAGTTCTTATTATCATTTGATATATTTACATAAGACGTGAGTACTTACGGAGCTTTATAGCTCACACCCTGGCTGTTTGCTAGTTTTTCAGGTTCACTTTGGACTTAAAGAGCTAGAAGATTTCCTTTGACGTCTTACAGACAGCAGATCACCCCGAAGCAGTCAAGTCGGTCTTGAGTCTTTGTATGGTTCTGGGATGTGTGATTAGGCTCCCACAGCCTTAGTTTTATTTATTTTTATTACACGTGTAGTTTTAATCGTGCTGAGCATGTAGTTATTCGTAGTTAATTGTTTTATGTCAGGCCGGAGGCCTATTTACTTATGAGTTGAGATTTACTGGGCCGGAGGCCTATTTGCATGAGATGAGATGATTACTTTTGGATTTAATATCAGGACACCTCGAGGTGTTAGACTTGGATCCAGGTTTCATGATTTTTAGCAAAGGTCATGCAGAAAATTTAGTAGAGATAGAGGCTTATGGAGATAAGTTTTCTTTTCTCCTGCCGGTAGCAACCTGGCTTCGGGCAGGATGTTACATGGAAGCATCCGAATATTTAATAAATATGTCAAAATAATGAATTTTTACTATGAGGTCTTAGCGAAATTCCAAGGGCACCAACGAACACCTAACGCTCCCACGAACACATAGGAATCGAAAGAATTCGAATCGAAGCAACCGTACAAATGGGTATCACTATTCACAAATGCGAAATCGAGCACCATTTGACAAAATCATTATTTCCGCCTCATAGTACGTTCCAAGAGTTTCGATTTGGTGGGTGGCTCGACACTTGGATAGAAGTGACGAGCTGGAAACGAGATACGCAAGACAACGCCTTTTTCTTCACGCTTCCGGCCGATTTCGACCACCTCAGGGCCGTCTTCAACCACCAATCAACGTAGGGTGGCCAGACGATCATGGTGGTACTGTCGCTTGCCAGTGGTAGTGGCTGGACTACAGAATGCCACCTCTCATCTCTCTCTCTCTGTTGAAAACAGCTCATGAGGTGTAAGCAAGCATTTGCTTTGCACCGAAAGCATGGCTTTGACAGCCAACCATGCAACGCGTGAAGCAAAACGTGTTGCAACAGTGCACACGTTTTGCTTCACTATAAATCTGAGCTTTAGGATCATTGTTAGAGTATCCCATAAATCCCAGAATCTCAAATGTGAGAATAATAGAGAGTAAAGAGAGTTGAGAGTTTTTTGTAAAGCTTAGTATTGAAGCTTTGTAATTCTTTTGTTTGTGTATAATAAAGAAGAATTTTCTCTCACATCTCTTCTATTTTTGTGTGTTTAATCACAACAAGTGGTATCAGAGCTAAGGTTACTCGGAGGGATCCCGAAACACAGAAACAGAGGTTCGGTTCGGAAAGTCGATTCCGACGAAAGTTGTCAAAAATCAATTTTGAGCATACCATCGGACTTTTCACGGCGAGACGAGCACGGTGGTATTTTCCGGAGATCGGAGGTCAGACGAAGCGTCACGCGCCGCACGCGCCTGGCAGAAGCATCCTCACGCGCTCAACGCGCAGTCACACGCCGCACGAGCCGTCTGAAGGTAGAAGACGACCACGTCAGCGCCACGTCATCCGCCACGTGTCACCCAGTCAGCGCACAGTCAGCGCCACGTCAGCGCACTGTCAGCAGCCCAGTCTGCGCCACGTGTCAGCCACGTTAGCGGTGTCTGGTAAATTTTAGATAGGTCCC
Organism: Zanthoxylum bungeanum; assembly: GCA_019454045.1. Lineage (NCBI taxonomy): Eukaryota > Viridiplantae > Streptophyta > Magnoliopsida > Sapindales > Rutaceae > Zanthoxylum > Zanthoxylum bungeanum. The sequence continues at coordinate 176,526 of SKCR01001391.1, forward strand.
TGAACTTTCTCGAAATTACAATTTAGCCCCTATACTTTCAGAAATTTTCAATTTAGTCCCTGAATTTTTTGGAAATTGCAATTTAGCCCTGAACTTTTCCGTAATTGCACTTTGGCCCCTGAACTTTTGGAAATTGCACTTTGACCCCTGTAATTTTTGTAATTTGCAATTTGGTCTCTGTGTCGGATTTTGACAAACGAAGTGTCATTTCCACCATTTTCGACCATTCCGGACGTAACGGTGAGGTCCATTTTTTGAAATTCTGCTTAGAATTTTTATGATGGATGGGGGCAACGGAAAAATGATTTTGTTAACCAGTACAAACTATTTCACATAGAGAGGAAGGATGAAAGACCTTCTGTATGTGAAGGACTATGATGGATCAGTGTTTCTGGAGCAGAAACCAGAAGGAATGACCGATGGAAAGTGGGCTAATCTTCACCAGAAAACATGCAGTACTATTCGTCAGTGGATCGACGATAGTATCGTCAACCATGTCAGTGAAGAAACAAATGCACGTGACTTATGGAGAAAGCTGGAGGAGCTTTTCCGAGCAAAGACTGGAAACAACAAGCTGTACTACATCATGAAGATGATGGGGTTGAAATACCAGGAAGGTACAGCTGCGGCGGACCACATCAACGATTTCCTCGGAACAATGAAAGAACTGTATGGATTGGGCATAGACTTCGGAGATGAGGTAAATGGCTTAATACTCCTTAATACGTTACCAGAATCTTGGGAAACGTTCAGATCTACGGTGATAAATTCAGCCGCAGATGGGAAAGTCACTATGGAGATGGCAAAGACCAGGATCTTCGAGGAAGAAAAGAGGACGAGAATGCAGGAGTCAGCATCAGCCTCAACCTCAGAAGCTCTAGTGACAGAAAAGAACACCAGAAGGGGGAGGAGTAAAAGCCGAGGCCCAGGTAAATCAGACAAGAACTGGGGGAAATCAAGAACTAGAGATATTGAGTGCTATCACTGCAAAAAGAAAGGCCATATGAAGCGGGATTGCTACAAACTGAAGAACGAGCAGTCCAGGAGAGATGGTCACTCTAACCAAGAAAGAGTTGCCACTACCACCGAGAAAACCTCCAAAGAATTTCATATAATATATGAAGAAGATGTTGTGAATCTTGCCAGCCACGAGACCAGTTGGGTGATAGATAGTGGCGCATCCATACACGCCACATCTCGCAGAGACTTCATTTCATCTTACACACCAGGGGACTACGGTGCTGTAAGGATGGGGAATGACGGACAGTCTAAAGCTGTCGGTATTGGAGACATCTGCCTTGAAACAGAGAACGGGACAAGGCTAGTGTTGAAGGGAGTCAAGCACATCCCAGATATCCGGTTAAACCTGATCTCAACAAGCAAGCTGGATGATGAAGGTTTCTGCAGCACCTTTAGTGACGGATCCTGGAAGCTCACTAAAGGATCAATGGTGGTGGCACGAGGTAAGAAAGACTCAACTCTGTATTTGATGCATGCTAAGATTTCAAATAGTAGCATAAATACAGTTAACAGCAATGAGGCAGCCGAGCTATGGCACAAAAAGCTCGGTCACATGAGTCAAACGGGGATGGAGATACTACACAGGCGGAATGTTCTTCCCGAATTGAAGAACTCACACTTACGGAAGTGTGAACACTGCATGGCTGGAAAGCAGAACAGAGTGTCCTTCCAGAGCTCTCCGCCTCAACGAAAATCGAAGGTACTAGATCTCATACATTCAGATGTATGCGGTCCGGTGCAGACACGAACACTTGGTGGGTCACTGTATTTTGTGACATTAATTGATGATCATTCAAGGAAGATCTGGGCATACACCTTGAAGAGAAAAGATCAAGTGTTGGGAGTGTTCAAGGAGTTTTATGCTCTGGTGGAGAGAGAAACCGGCAAGAAACTGAAGTGCATCAGAACAGATAACGGTGGAGAATACAGAGGTCTGTTTGATCAGTACTGCAAGACGCAAGGAATCCGACATCAAACGACACCTCCGAAGACACCTCAGCTTAATGGCCTAGCTGAGAGGATGAACAGAACCTTGTGCGAAAGGGTCAGAAGCTTGCTGTCACAAGCCAAGCTGCCGAAGACATTTTAGGGGGAGGCACTCAACACAACAGTACATGTTTTGAACATGTCCCCAGCGGTCGCACTGAAAGGTATGTTCCTAACCAAGCTTGGACAGGTAAAGAAGTGTCTTATGAACACTTGCACGTCTTTGGGTGCAAAGCTTATGTACACATCCCAAAGGACGAGAGATCCAAGCTTGATGCGAAGACGCGACAGTGTGTCTTTATTGGCTATGGTCAGGATGATTTCGGCTACAAACTCTATGATCATGTGGAGAAGAAGATTGTCAGAAGCCGAGATGTTGTCTTTGTTGAAGACCAGACCATAGAAGATATCCGGAAGGAATTGAAGACAATGCCCCAGCAATACAGAAATGTGAATCCAGAACCTCATACACCGGTGCCAGTACGAGTTGAAGATGAGGTTCCCAGACATGAGGGTACAGGTGATGAAGCTCCCAGAGATGATGATCATGATCAACCACCAGTATCAGAAGCTACACCAACAGTTCCACAGAGAATGTCTGACAGAGAGAGGCGACCTTCAACCAAATACTCTGTATATGAGTATGTGCTGCTTACTGACGGGGGAGAACCCGAGAGCTACCAGGAGGCTGTGGAAACAGATGACAAAGAAAAGTGGGAGGAAGCCATGCAAGATGAGATGAAATCGTTGCATGACAATCACACTTTTGAGTTGGTGAAATTGCCAAGAGGCAAACGGGCTTTGAAGAACAAATGGGTGTACAGAGTGAAGCAACATGAGCATACTTCACAACCCCGGTACAAAGCCAGATTAGTTGTCAAGGGATTCAATCAGAGGAAAGGCATTGACTTCGATGAAATCTTCTCTCCAGTTGTGAAGATGTCATCCATCAGAGTGGTACTCAGCTTAGCAGCAAGCCTCGACCTGGAAGTTGAGCAGATGGATGTCAAGACCGCATTTCTTCACGGAGATCTGGAAGAAGAAATTTACATGGAGCAACCAGAAGGCTTCAGAGTCAGTAGGAAAGAGGATTTTGTGTGCAGACTCAGGAAAAGCCTCTACGGTTTGAAACAGGCACTGAGACAGTGGTACGTGAAGTTTGAGTCAGTTATGGGGGAGCAGGAATACAAGAAGACCACTTCAGACCATTGTGTTTTCGTTCAGAAATTTTCTGACGATGACTTTATCATCTTACTGCTGTATGTAGATGATATGTTGATTGTTGGCCGGAATCAATCGAGGATTGATAATTTGAAGCAGCAACTGAGTAAGTCTTTTGAGATGAAAGACTTGGGGCCAGCTAAACAGATTCTTGGCATCAGGATCGGTCGTGATCGGAAAGCCAGGAAGTTATACTTGTCATAGGAGGAGTACATCAAGAAGGTACTTCAGAGATTCTAGATGGACAAGGCTAAAGCGGTTAGCACTCCTCTTGCTACCCACTTTAGATTGAGTACGCAGCAGAGTCCCTCTACTGAGACAGGGAAGGAGGAAATGAAACAGGTTCTATACACCTCAGCAGTGGGAAGTCTTATGTATGCCATGGTGTGCACGAGGCCAGACTTAGCACACGCAGTTGGATTGGTCAATCGGTTTATGTCAAACCCAGGACGGGAACACTGGAATGCTATCAAATGGATCATGCGGTATCTTCGAGGCACATCCAAAATGAGGCTATGTTTTGGAAGCAGTGACAAGCCAGTGTTGATGGGCTACACCGATTCAGATATGGCAGGAGATGTAGATACCCGAAAGTCTACTTTGGGGTATCTGATTACTCTCTCGGGGGGAGCTGTGGCATGGCAGTCAAGGTTGCAGAGGTGTGTTGCACTTTCTACAACAGAGGCAGAATTCATTGCAGTGACAGAGGCTTGCAAGGAATTGCTGTGGATGAAGACATTCGTCCAGGAAATGAGTTTCAAGCAAGAGAAGTACATTTTTTACTGCGATAGCCAGAGTGCTATCTATCTCGGTAAAAATTCTACATTTCATTCGAGGTCAAAACATATCGATGTGAGGTATCACTGGATACGGGACGTCCTGAGCTCAAGGCTGATAGAACTCAGGAAAATTCACACCGACGACAACGGTGCCGATATGTTCACGAAGGTTTTACCGAAAGAGAAGCTTGAAATCTGTCGTGCCATAGCCGGGATGACAAAACTCTCCACATAGTCAGAGTGGGGAGATTCAGAGAACTACGATTGGCTTGATCCCAACTCAGGGTACGTAGGTAGTCATACAGATGCAGCCAGGGGTGGATCCTTTGGAGGATCCGATTTGGATGATTGATGGTCGGCTCAGATTTTGGGAAAATCTTCACCGAGGGGGAGATTTGTTGAAAACAGCTCATGAGGTGTAAGCAAGCATTTGCTTTGCACCGAAAGCATGGCTTTGACAGCCGACCATGCAACGTGTGAAGCAAAACGTGTTGCAACAGTGCACACGTTTTGCTTCACTATAAATCTGAGCTTTAGGATCATTGTTAGAGTATCCCATAAATCCCAGAATCCCAAATGTGAGAATAATAGAGAGTAAAGAGAGTTGAGAGTTTTTTGTAAAGCTTGAGTTTGTAAGCTTTGTAATTCTTTGTTTGTGTATAATAAAGAAGAATTTTCTCTCACATCTCCTCTATTTTTGTGTGTTTAATCACAACACTCTCATCGTGGGGGTGCTTTTATAGCAAGTGGGTGGATTCTTCTTTTTGTAAAAAAGATTTTATAGGACGTGAAATAAATATTCAAATAATAAATCAGATCAGATTTAGCTTTTCTGAGTATTGAAATTTAAACAAAGTTATAAATGGATTTGTTTAATCCAGTATTGAACAACTCTTCACTTGCCAAAGAAATTTATTTGTAAGTTAAAAAACTTAAAAATAAAAAAATTAATGACTCAGGGATGTATAATAATGAATGTGAAATGACCTACTTATATAGATGAACATTTTCATGAATAAGAGAGCTAACGTAGACGGAGTAAATAAAAAATATGATTTTCATCTTTTTGCTTATTAATGTAGCTTGATACGAATTTGTATTTAATTTCGATAAATATTATGATGATATATTGGTACGTAATTTTTTTTTTTTAAACACCAAGTCATCAATCAAATAAACATAGGCTTTTGGTAAATTTCTTTAGAGAGAATAATTTCAATCACAGAAATAAATATGATTAGAGATGGCAATTCTCAATTATCCTCGAATATGGATTCGATCCCTAATTATTTTAATTTTTAAATTTTTTTAAAGGGAACAACAATAATAATTTTTCAACATTTGTCCTTGCTTTTACATAATGCTGATGCTATAAGAAAATATTGACAATTGATTTCACTAAGTCTAACAATATTAATTTTGTACAAAGTGAAAAACAATTCTTAACTTAATATAAATTGACAATTCCAATTGGAATGGACCGACAGGTGATCGTCAATGGAAGTCACTTTAAGATTTTAGTATTAGGATGGTAAAAAAGTTTGGGCCCGGCCCGGTCCGGATCGGTCCGCCTAGGCTTTGGCCCAGCTGGGAGTAATAAATCTCGGACCGGGCCCACGACGTAGAGGCCCGGTTCGGGCTCGGGCCCGTGTCAGGCCTAGCACATTAAGCCCGGGCCCGGCCCGACCCTGACATAAAAAAATATTATATATATTTATATAATAAATTAAAAATATATTTAATTTTTTATTAATAAAAAATCGGGCCAAAAAAAATTTGCCGGGCCCGGCCCATTGCCACTCCTATTTAGTATTATCACACTTTAATTTTTCTGTACTCCCAATGAGAGGTAAGAGTGGCCAAAAAACTCGGGCCCGGTCCAGGGGTAAAAAATCACGAGCCGGGCCCGCTAAGTAGAGGCCCGGCTCAGGCTAGCACATTAAGCTCAGGCTTGCCCGTCCCGAGCTTAAAATATATTATATTTACATTTATATTTATATAATAAATTATATATATATATATTTATATTTATATAATAAATTAAAAATATATTTAAAATTTTTATTAATAAAAAACCGTGCCAGATAAAGCCTAGCCCGGGCCAAAAAAAATAATTGATGGGCTCGGACCGGGTTTATCAAAGCTCGGACCCGGCCCGACCCATTGCCACCCTTAATGAGAGGGAGAATATCTCCCTCTGTTTTTTTTTTTTTTTTTTTTTGTTTACAATTCTACGTTCTCTATTAAAAAAAAATATAAAAAAATAAAAAAACTAACTAAAAACTCTTTAACTAAATCTTATTTTAATTAAAGTGATATGTTATCTGGTTTTATTTGAATTTAAATACATTATTTTTATTTAAATCACACTTAAATATTATAAGAAAATCCATTTTTTGAAATAACTAATTAGTTAAATCTTATTTAATTAATTAATTCATGTGATTAATGCAATAACATCTTATGTACATAGAATTTAAACATGATTAAATATTAATAATATTAACAATCAGATTGTCACCAAAAAAGAATCAGTAAAATTACCTAAATGTCCTTGTTTCCATTCAATATCATGGAACTAATTCGGGAATCTAATGGACCTATAGCACTTTTGTTTAATCGCATTAATTTATTAACTTTAGATTACTCCAATAAAAATGTGAATTTGCACTCTAAATTTTATAGATGAATTATATTATGTAGATTAAATTTAGATTGTCCATTTTGATTCTAACCAATAAGATGATCTTTCTCAAGTTGCTCATGATTAGGGTTAAGGAAAGATCCATTACCTCTCTAATTATCTCTTTATTCTTGAGCACCATGAATTCTCTAATGGACAATTAATTCATCATAATGAATTAAATATTTTAATAACCATTATTGAAAGTTTAACTCACCTATGTAAATTAAAAGACATAACTTACAGATAGGAGTTCGTTAATCATTCATGATTAAGATAACTTATATATGATCAATAATTAATAAATATGAAAACTCGATAAGAGCCTCATTTGAGACTCAAATTTATTAAGGTCTAATCTTACTATTATATAAAGCACATCGACTCATTGTCTAACTACATTAATAGTCCAGATAAGACTATTCTGTTCATAATAGAAGTGTATTGTACTGGTAATCTTATTAACATAGTTCCTATCTATATTAAGTTATGAATTAATTTATATCATTATTCTTAAACTCAATCCTCGTGCATATAATAATTGCATGCTTTGTTTAAGATTACATAAATAATATTGAGATTTTTATGATGTTTATCAATAGTAAATGAATATTAAAGTTATTGGAATAGATCGGATTCAGGTCATCCATGATGAGTCAACCTAACCCATCCATATGTCAAACACATGGGGAAGTTTTGTAACTTCCCCATGCAATGGATACACATATGGGGAAGTTTCTTCCCCGTATGTGTGATAGGAATGGGGAAGTTAAGTAATTTTCCCCATCCTCTATAAATATAGCATAATGCTCATTTTCGAATAATTATTTAAGTTTGATTAGGGAAAATTCTGTAAAACTTTAGATACATTGTTATGAAAATAGAATTATTTCATTATGTAAATCAATCCTAAACTATGTAATACATATTTGGTTAAATCTTAAGTGTGTAATTCATGGATTTGTTCCATGTTAATATGGATTTGTTCCTTCAGTTGGTATCAGTAGCCATAAATATATAATTCAAGTCTAAAATACAAAATTAAAATCTAGAAAACTAATATTTATATGTAATTTTTTTACGTTACAAGTATGATTTTTGGCCAACTTAAGCACTGATATCTTTCTGTTTAAAAATGATAATGGCATGTTCTATGTATATTTCGAAACTAGAACATTAGATCTTTGTTTTGACATATCATATACGTAATTTGGATGAAAATGAGAAAGATATAAACTCTTAAAACATTATATCTCTGTAAAATACTTCATCCCTTCTCTTGTAAACATGGTCCATTGATCTGTTGTCAAAGATTGAATAATTCCAAATCTATGGATGAGGTTTTCCTTCATGAACTGGATAACATCCTTCTGCTCCATATTTTTCAAAGGTTTAGCCTCTGCCCACTTCGTAAAGTCGTTTGTAGCCACAATAATAAAATTGTGGGCCTTTGAGGAAGCAGTGTATACTTTTACAATCATGTCTATAGTCTATCCTCGAAACGAGTATGGCTTTACTACTGAGTACAAGTCGCTCACAGGCACTCTTTGAATGGCTCCATATTTCTGGGACTGTTGGCACCATTTTGAGTAACTGATACAGTATTTAAGGATGGTTGTTCTGTAATAGTCATCTTCATTCCTAGCACCACATACTCACTATGTACTTTCTTTATCACCTCCATTATGTCAGAAAAACTCAAACACCTTAGGAGGGCCTCATCAAATCCCTTTATGTATAACTCTCCTCCCAGAAACATAAAATTTTATTGTTGAACTTTAGGCCTGTGAGGAGATTTTGTATTTGGGTTCTCTAGGTAATTTTTGAATTCCTCTCTCCAATCTCTAGTTATTCCTGCATCTGTTATTTTAACAGGTTATTATGTATGTATGTGATGTTATGAGTGTTGGTGATTAAGACCCAGGTTTAGTCTATGTTTAGATAGTTGTTACATGGTCAGGTCAAAGGAGTAGGGAGAGTGTTTGGCCTTCTCCTGCCGATCACGTCCTGTATATACTGCGATATGATAAATATTTAGAACTTCAAAGAAATATTGTACTAGAACTTATATTGAAAATCTTTCAAACTTCATACTATTCTTTACATTTTTTTATATATAAAGTCTTCTGAAAATCGTACATATACTGAACTAGAAATTGAGTTCATAAGGAATACTTAATACAAAACTGAACTTTAAACAAATTTGTAATCGAGAACTTTAATATCCAAATCATATGAATTCTGAAATTAAACTCTTTTAGTATATATCAGAAAATGACACATATTTGAAATATCATCAAATCAGATAGTTTAAGACCTTCTTTCGTAATGACTCAATTACTAATATTTATAAGGAAAACCTTTCAAACTTTCACAATCCAAATTACATATAATTACATGTACAAATTTAGAAACTTAGCTTTTATAGAATCTCAAATCCTCTAATAAAAATTGTACCATAAATTATAGAAGAAAATCGATTAAAGATATATTATGATATATATATATATATATATCACAAACGAAAAGAGAAACTTCCAAAACATACTTACGTAAATCGTATACCGACGCAATCAAGCAAAGCTCGTGCGACATTCATTGCTTATTTTAGAATATGTATGAGATGAATGTCGTTCGAACGTATGCCCTAACCAAAATTACTATGACAAAAACCAAATCTTCAACCAAACTGATCACATATATATTAGAAACACAAATTCCATAAACTCAATCTCATCCATCATCATAAACGAAAAACATAAACTAATTGTTTTAACTCATTTTGTCGAAAATAATATTTTCAAAACATTTTCTTTTTCCAAAAAATAATAAAACAGAAATATCCAAAATATATCGTTAAACTAATCAAGCGTCCAAAATCCAAGTCACACACACTGACTGGATAATATTCAAAAGCTCATGCCAACATAGGGCAATAGGTCCACAACAGATGGACATGACCATATACAAGCACCACGACGATTTCAAAATCCTAAAACTAATAAAACATTGTACGAACATCGTGGCGATAACATATAATATCATAACATAGCGAAATCAAATATATCTCATTCAAAAGCAAATCTTATTGAAAACAAACTTTTTAAAATACTTTTTTCAGAAAATCCATAAAACAAGAGTATCCAAAATATATAATAAAATTAATTTGCTTTAAATGAAATCAAATTCCAAAACAAATATCATCATAAATCTATATCAAGTATCCAAGAACCGACTTAACTGAATGAATAAATCAAGAGTCTAATGTCTGAGTCGCGCGCTTTCACCGAACATTATATGAAAGAAAGATAATGTCGAGAGAGAGTAACGGGTCAACCCATTTCAGATGGCTAAGACTCTATACAAGCACCATGACGAAGTCAAAAATCATAAAATAATGAAAGGCTTAGTTTGACTACCTTGGCGGAAACATATCATATCATACCATCAGCAAAATCAAATACATTTCGTTCAAAAGTAAAAGTTTTCCAAAAATAAATTTTTCAAAATATTTTTTACGAAAAACAAATAAACAAGAGTATCCACACACATATTTGGCATATTACATAACACATACCACATCAATCAACCTTTGACAAATAACTCTTACATCGAGGTACAATAAAATTATATCATATATTGATATAAAATGATTATATCAATATATATATATATATATACACACATATACATAAATATCTTTTCTATAAACAAACAACAACCAATAATTCGGGTATTCTTCGCATGGAATACTTACCTGGTGATGTGAACACACTTGATTCTAGTCAAATCTGTCAAAACAAACGGTGAAACGCGGTTAGAATTGTTGTTACACGAAATTCTCAATTTAACTATAATAAATTTTGAACGTTCCTGAAATGCCCAAATCAATTCTGATTCCAACGATTTCAGTTTTTTTACTCTTAAAACATCTTACACTATAAATCCATGGCATCAATTCACCTTCCAGGATAAAACCAGAAAATTCACTAAAAAGTCCTAAAAATTACGAATGGATCCGGAACTTTTCAGATCCTTCGTGTTTTTTCCGAAACCATTCTAATACTCTTAATACATCAAAATATACCTTTTTAATTTATCCAATTAGCTCAAATCCTCAAATTACGTATTTTCAGAAAAGTTTTCTAAAAAATTTCTAAAAACGCTACGGAAGGATTCTGAACCCTCTGGAACTTTCTAAAATCATATAAACATAATCATATCAACATAACTAACTCATATCTATCATTACTTTCATCAAAGCATCGACGTACACGAAATAGTGTGTTATCGAAAACTCGCATAAACTAGCAGATCAATCTAATTCGTTCCGATTTCATTCAAATTCTACCAACTATAAATATTCAATAAATTCTAGCTCAATCTAATTATTAGACATGAATGCATAACTATACGAATCTATTGGAATGTAATATCCTGAATAATTTCGGAACGGTTCTATAAACTTTTCGAATTGAAGTGTGGAATTCGGAATTGATTGATATTCGAAAATAAGGCTCTAAGTGTTGGAAAATAGATTGGAATATTTTTAAGTGAAGTTTCATCACGTTGGAAAAATACGTGATTTCAAGAACCAGTTACGTAATTTCTGATTTTATTATTATACGCGTAAAAGTTTCATTTTTCGGCTATAAATATAGCAAAAAAACTCCGATTGAGTGGATTTTTAAACCATCGTGCTCGTTTTTCTAAGACGAACAACTTTCGTGTTGAACACTTTTTGAAATTTATAGCAGAAGGGCTTTAAAAATATAATTTCTGTAAAAGCCTCATGACATGGGTCTGACTATAATTTTCGGGGGTCAGATTGTAAATTTTAGAAACTTTTCTATAAATACCCCAAATTTTCAAGTAATCACAAAATGAGCAAAATAAATAAATCCTCTCAATTCACCCCCACCCCAAAATGCGTCATTAGAGAAGCTGGTCCCGCCGGCGGCCTGCCAGCCACTGTCGGCCGATACGACCAGCCAGAGGGGTGTGCCGGCCACCCCTCCACCTTATGGTGGCCGGCAACAGCCCCCAGGTCGCCGAAAAGATGCACTGGAGAGAGAGAAAGTCGCACACATGGGTGTGCCGATCCCGACTCATCGCTTCATTTCACGACCCTAGCCATTCGTCAAATTGAAGCTCGCGGAGAGTACTACAAGATGGCTGTGATGATTTTTCTGATCCGTGCTCGGTTGCAGGTAAAATAAGGAAGGAAGATTCAGATAAATATTGACCCATGGTGAACAGTAACTCTGATCAAAATTCTGTCGATTCTAGCGCATTCGTGGGATCGTTTGGAGTCTGTATATGGCCTCGAAATCTCGGTAAGACCTCCCGATAAAAATCCGCAAATTTCAAGTTTATAGTTAAATGTTCGGATGTATCCAATAGCTTCGTAGAGTAACGTAATGATATAAATTGAGTTGTATGAGCATTAGTATATTGAATATGTGCATTTGGTAGAATTCGATAGAAATCGGAGCTAATTCGATCGATCCGATAAGTAAAGCGAGTTTCCGGTAAAATCAAATTTCGCACGCATTTGTGTTTTGATAAACGTAATTAAGGATATAAGTTAATTATGATGATAGCTAGTATTTGAGTAATTCCAGAGAGGTTCGGAGGGCTTAGGATCCTTCTGCAATGTTTTCGAAAACTTTTTGGAGGACTTTCTAGAAACGTGAATTTTGCATATTTGAGCTACTGGATGGATATAGAACAATGTATAACGATGTATTATGTTTAATGAAAACTGAACTCACTGAAACAGATTTAATTTGGATTTTCCCGGAATGTTGGAGAGTTTATGTTCTAAGTAAGTTTTCCATGATTAACGACCCTCACAGTCCATATTTTGTTTTACAGATGGGGAAAGAGAAAGAATAGCATGGACCCCAAGTAAGTACCTCATTGTGATCTTGCCTTAAGTAGACAAGGTATGATAGCTGATTTAAATTTATATATGTATATAGATATGACTATAGATTTCAGACTCGTAGAAATATGTAGCAGTAGTTATGGAGTCATAGAAAGTATGAACTAAGAGCTTTCAGAGGTACTGTCAATAAGATTCGTAAAAGAGCATGTATAGAAACAGATTTTCTAAAAGTATGCATAGTTTCGGGTTTCTAGATAGCAAGCTAGTATCAGCATGAAATTTTTAGCACAAGCTGTCGTTACATTTTCATAGTTAAAAAAATCTCTTAGTAGAACGTGTTTTCAGTATGCGAGATGTAAAAGTTTTGTTAAGAGTTTTAACGAAGTTTCCAGACTTCAGTTTAGTCCTAGTCTGAGTGTGGAACCAATGTATTAAATGTGTTGATATGTTTAATGACACGTGCGAGTATTTTCCATATAGATGTGTTTGTTGAAATGGGGTACGGGTCCATTTTATATGTATTGGATGAGTGAGATGTCACCAGCTCATAATGGAGTGTGGTTGACTTTGCTGTTGTGTATATGGATTATGTCATTGCATTGCATGACTTACATGATCATAGGGTTGATATGATGATGCATATGTATTTTACATACCCAGAGGGAGACACAGTGCACATTGACAGATACATACCCAGGATCAAGGGGACGGCAAAGCGTAACGCCCCTGGATCCCGGTTATAGTGGGTGGACCTTTCTTTTCAAAGTTCATTTTATTTATATGTCTTGATATCAGACTTATTTTTAAAGTACTTAGGGCGTTAGCCAGATATTGCCTCAGTTTTTTTTTAAAGAAAAACATGTTTCTAAAATATAGTTTTATTACATGTTGAGTTTTTGAAAGAATGATTTTAGAACTTGAGTTTTATATTTTTGAGGTATGGGGGAAAAACCCACCTCAATATATAACTTGATTCATATATGGAATTGATGGAGAGCACATGTGCACATGTAGAGGACTGAGGGGACGGCCCGATCCTAGTTCAGGACTAGGGATAACATATGCCCCTAGATCCTAGATTCAGAGCTAGGATTGTAGCATAGATTTGCACCCCAGTTCTAGTTCAGTGACTTGGGGGACGCCGATACGTAACGCCCCAATGTCATGGATTTGCACTCCTGGCTTTAGTTAGACGTATGAGGGGACGACGATACGTAACGTCCTCATGCGTAAGGTTTTTCAAAGATAGATTCCAGTGACAGGTTTTCAAAGAAAAGGTCTTCAGAGAGGTAATTTTCAGAAATGATAAAATTTATAAAAGAGTTTTCATGAGAATAAATTTTTACAGAAAAACATCATAGTTTTACATAGAAAGCAAAGTTTCTGAGGATAAGAAAAGAGATTTCATAAAATACGACTTTCTTAAGACAATTTCAGCTTTGGATACATGGAGATTTTTCATGATAATCCTTGTGCATAATTGTTTACTTTTATAAAAGAATTGATTTTCAATAGACTACTAAATTGGAATTTCATGTAGAGATATTTTCTTTGATATGGAAGTTCAGCCATACCTAATTCTGATTTGATGGGTAAGATCGTAGTATGCTATAAGTTTGTACCTTGTATAAATTCCATGTGGAGATGCAATGTCGATTTTATAATATTTATGTAAGGGTTGAGTATTGGGTGTTTATCACTTTTAGAATGCAGTTTGTGAGGATTCCAATGAAAGGAATCAAACGTCAATATCTTACATTGTATAGAGGTCTGAGGTTTCTGCTCAGTGTTTTAGTAAAAGGTTTACACCTTATAGTTAGCAAATATTTATGTTTTAGTTCATGTAACTCATATGAAGTAACCAGCCATAGTTTAAGCTAACTAAACCACCACAGGATTGGGATGGCCTTAGCCGCGGGTTTGGGTGGTTTGGTAGATAATAAGTTAGTTCCGGTTAGAAGAAAATTTGATGTTGCTAGTATATAAAGTATAGCTACAGTGCGGAAAAAGAATATGTTTGTATGTGGATGAATGTTTCTAGATTGGTGTATGAGAGATGTTTGAACTCCGTAGATGTGAGGTTTAGTATGAAATCGAGAAGATAAGTTCATTTTATTGTTGCTTTCAGTTTAATGAGTAAATTATCCAGGTATAACATAAGTAAACGGCCATCAGGTAAGGATGTGATTTATAAGTTTGTGTATTTACATAAGTCCAATTTCTATTTAAGTTCTTATTGTCATTTTATATATATTACATAAGACGTGAGTACTTACTGAGCTTTATAGCTCACACCCCGACTGTTTGTTAGTTTTGCAGGTTCACTTTAGACTTAAAGAGCTAGAATATTTCCTTTGACATCTTGCAGACGGTGGATCACCCCGATGCAGTCAAGTCGACCTTGAGTCGTTGTATGGTTCTGGAATGTGTGATTGGGCTCCCACAACCTTAATTTTATTTATTTGTATCACACGTGTAGTTTTGATCATACTGAGCACGTAGTTATTTGTAGTTAATTATTTTATGTCAGGACATAGGCCTATTTACATATGATTTGAGAATTGTCGGGCTGGATTCCTATTTGCATGAGTTGAGATGATTGATTTTGGATTTTTTATCAGGACACCTCGAGGTGATGGATTTGGATCCAGGTTTCATGATTTCTAGCAAAGGTCATGCCGAAATTTTAGTAGAAATAGAGACTTATGGAAATGGGTTTTCCTGTCTCCTACAGATAGCATCCTGGCTTCGGGTGGGATGTTACATGAAGTTGCACTCTAAATTTTATAGATGAATTGTATTATGTAGATTAAATTTAGATTTTTCATTTTGATTCTAAATGATCTTTCTCAAGTTGCTCATGATTAGGGTTAAAGAAAGATCCATTACCTCTCTAATTATCTCTTTATCCTTGAGCACCGTCAATTCTCTAATGGACAATTAATTCATCATAATGAATTAAATATTTTAATAACCATTATTGAAACTTTAACTCACCTATTAAATTAAAATAAATAACTTATAGATAGGATTTCGTTAATCATTCATGATTAAGATAACCTATATATGATCAATATTTAATAAATATGAAAAGTTGATAACAGCCTCATTTGAGACTCAAATTTATTAAGGTCTAATCCTACTATTATATAAAGCACATCCACTCATTGTCTAACTACATTAATAGTCCAGATAAGACTATTTCGTTCATAATAGAAGTGTATTGTACTGGTAATCTTATTAACATAGTTCCTATCTATATTAAGTTATGAATTAATTTATATCATTATTCTTAAACTTAATCCTCGTGCATATAATAATTGTATGTTTTGTTTAAGATTACATAAATAATATTAGGATTTTTATGATGTCTATCAATAGTAAATAAATATTAAAACTATTGGAATAGATCGGATTCAGGTCATCCATGATGAGTCAACCTAGCTCATCCATGTGTCAAACACTTGGGGAAGTTTTATAACTTCCCTATGCTATAGATAGACATATGGGGTAGGAATGCGGGAAGTTAAGTAACTTCCCCCCATCCGCTATAAATATAGCCTAATGCTTATTTTAGAATAATCATTTAATTTTGATTAGGGAAAATTCTGTAAAAATTTAGATATGCTGTTATGAAAACAGAATTATTTCATTATGTAAATCAATCCTAAACTATGTAATATATATTTGGATAAATCTTAAGTGGGTAATTAATGGATTTGTTCCATGTTAATATGAATTTGTTCATTTAGTTGGTATCAGTAGCCATAAATATATAATTCAAGTTTAAAATACATGATTAAAATCTAGAAAACTAATATTTATATGTAATTTTTTGACGTTACAAGTATGATTTTTGGCCTACTTAACCCTGATATCTTTCTGTTTAAAAATGATAATGGCATGTTCTATGTATATTTCGAAACTAGAACATTAGATCTTTGTTTTGATATATCATATACGAAATTTGGATGAAAATGAGAAAGATATAAACTCCTTAAAACATTGTATCTTTCTAAAATCCTTTATCCCTTCTCCTGTAAATATGGTCCCTTGATCTGTTATCATAGATTGAGGAATTCTAAATCTATGGATGAGGTTTTCCTTGATAAACTGGATAACATCCTTCTGCTCCTTATTTTTCAAAGGCTTAGCCTCTGCCCACTTCGTAAAGTCGTTTGTAGCCACAATAATAAAATTGTTGGCCTTTGAGGAAACATTGTATACTTTTACAATCATGTCTATAGCCTATCCTCGAAACGACTATGGCTTTACTACTGAGTACAAGTCACTCACAGGCACTCTTTGAATGGCTCCATATTTCTGGCACTGTTGGCACCATTTTGAGTAACTGATACAATATTTAAGGATGGTCGGTCTGTAATGGTCATTTCTCCTCAAAATCCATCTCATCTTCATTCCTACCTGGTGAGCACCACATACTCCCTATGTACTTGCTTCATCACCTCCATTATGTCAGAAAAACTCAAATACCTTAAGAGGGGCCCACCAAACCCCTTTTTTATATAACTCTCCTCTCAGAAAAATAAAATTTTATTGTTGAACTTTTGGCCTATGGGGAGATTTTGTATTTGGCTTCTCTAGGTAATTTTTGAATTCCTCTCTCCAATCTCTAGTTATTCATGCATCGATATTGAAGACTCCACATTAATTCCTCTCTCTTGGATGGAAGGATGTGTACGCTTATGTATGAGAACTAGCTTGTGTGTGAGCTCTTCCAACATTTTCATGCTAGAAGCAATTTGTACTAGCTGATCCGCTTCCCAGTTCTCTTTCCTTAGAATGTGTTAGAATGTTACTTCCTCTAAAGACTCTGGGATTTGTATGGCTGTTGTGAAGTATGGAGCCATTGACAAGCTGTTACACTTGTATTCTCCAACTATTTATTTCAAGACAAGTTGTTAATCCCCTTTGATCAAGAGAATTGTTGCTCTCAATTCCTTGAGGATTTCTAGCCCAATTATGAGTGCTTCATATCTTGCTTGGTTGTTAGTGCATTCAAACTCCAGGTTGAAGGGTAATGTTGTTTTGGCTACTATCAGAGAAATTATAATAACCCCGGCCCTCGCGGAACCTTCCATACTGGAACCATAAAATTGCATAATCCAAGAAGCCTTTTCAATTATATACAATTGAAGCTCCTACTCATTTTATATGTCTAAATGAGGATGGTCAGCCAGAAAATCTGCGAGAGCTCCCCATTTTACCGACTTTCGAGAAAAATAAATTCAAATGAATTCAGATAAAGTTAGGGACCATTTACCAATCCTTTCGGTGATCAATGATCTATTGAACATGTATTTCATTAGATCTATCTGTGACACCATATACACTCGGGAGGAAATCATGTAGTGTCGTAGCTTATTGCATGCGAAGTATAGAGCCAGACACATCTTATCAATTGAACAGTAGTTCACCTCATTGAGGGAGAAGTTACTAATAAAATAATAAATAGCCCGCTCATGTCCTGTTGAATTATTTTGGGCTAACGAGCAACCAATCGAATCGTGAGCGGCTGATACGTATACTTTGAGATGAATTAGTTCACTTAACAGTAAAAGTACAAGAGGCTTAACCAAATATTCTTTTATCTTCTCAAAGGCATGTTGATTCTTCTCCTCCACTTGAAGTCCTTCTCACTTTTCAGCTTTAGCAGGTCCGAATATTCTTTGGACTTTCCTGTAATATTTTCAACGAATCTTCTGACATAATTACTTGCTCAAATAACCGCTGTAACTCCTTCTTGCTTTGAGGGGTTGGGCTTCCACGAATTTTTTTGTCTTATTCTTTTCAATCTCGATTCCTCTCTAGTGAACCAAAAATCCCAAATTTTTTACTACTTTAACACCAAAGGCTCATTTGATAGGGTTGAGTTTGAGCTTATGGTTCCTCATTCTTTCAAAGCCTTTCCTCAAGTGGTCCACATGATCAGTTTCTCTTTTAGATCTCACAACAATATCATCCATGCACGCTTCTATAAAAAGACCAATCATGTCATGAAAGATAGCATTCATTGCCTTTTGGTAAGTGGCTCCAGCATTTTTGTGCCCGAAAGGCATGAGCACCCACTCAAAGATTCCAATTGAATCGTGACAACTAAAGGTAGTCTTGGAAACATCCTCATTTGCAATAAAGATTTGATTATAGCCTGGAAAACAATCCATAAATGACAATAAAGCATGTTTATCAGTAGAATCAATTAAAGTGTCAGCTATTAGCATTACATATACATCCCTAGGAGTGGCGGCATTTAAGTCTTTAAAGTCAATACACACTCTTAATTTCCCATTCATTTTCACAATCAGAACTATATTTGCCAGCCCCTGGGCATACGTACTTGGCCCGATGAAACCAACCTTGAGTAGCTTCTCAATCTCTTCCTTTACTTTGAGCTCCACCTCATTTGACTTTCCTCTTTAAGGCTGGTGATGTGGAAGGAAGTCTGGTTGGGTTGAGAGACGATGTTCGAAAAAGCTCCTACTAATGCTTGGCATTTCCTTATAACAACATACGAAACAGTCTTTATACTTCTGCAAAACTTCGCAAATTTTAGTTTTAAGGTCATTTTGGAGGAGCACACTGAAATACCCCACTCTTGGGTTCTCTGGAGTCCCAAGGTTAATTTCTTCCAAATGATCCAACACTTTTGCTTTATTATCCTCCATTTTTTGTGGAGGTGGATCCCAGTCCTGCAATTGGATTTCCTTAACTTCATCCTCTGGTTCCTTTTCAAAAATTACTTCTGCTTCATAGGTGTATGAGCGATACAAGATTTCCCGCTATGCCTTTGACATCGACGACCACGATACTGTTGAGCTCGCAATTCGTAGAGAGTACAATTAGCCCACTGGGACTAATCAGAGAATTAAGGAGTCACCACCCATTATAACACACTCGAAATGATTTAAGGCCATAACATACCTCTCGAAAGGTTAACCTTAAACTCGTTTGGGTTTGGAACGATCCCTTACTTATGCTAGTATAGTAACAAGGTTTGAAGAGAGATATCACTATATCTTTTAATGCAAAAGCACACAATGTAATTGGAAGGCACACAAAAAACATAAAAATAAGAACAATAATTAAAATCATATCCAATGAGGAGTACCACAATAATGCACTAAAAAATGAAATTAGCTTCAGTAATGTCTGATCGAATTTATATTTTAAGGTGAATGTCCGGCCGGATTTACTAGGAATTTGGTCAAATGTGTAGTGTAACCAGAATCACAGAATCATAATAATATGAAGATTAAATTAAAAAATAAATGGGAGAACTCATACAAATTAATATGAAAATAATAAAAGGACAAGTTAGCCAAAATAAATAAAATGACTATTCTTTTCTTGGTACGTGGAGTTGTATCCCAATTACAGCCCGCACTATTGTACATTCGGATTCGGCTATATAATTTACGTCTGGGTTTCCATCTTATATATTATGGGAAAGTTTTCTACTACATGTAGCCTTATATACGGCTGAAGTTAATAGATGACTGGTATATGTCTGACCAGACGTATAATATGTCCGACCGGAGATGCTGTGTCAAAACAGTAAATATGAAATTAAGTGATAAGGGTCCTCAGGTCTTACCTTAGGTGTATCTCATCTCTGAGAACACGTTTGAGAGTCTTAGTCGGTTGTTGGCTTTTTCTACCAGAGAGATTAAAGGTGGTTTGTGAGTTTGCTATTATGTGTGTTGTTTTCTTTAGTTTTTAGCAGAATACCAGTGGAAAACTTCATAATTCAGATCAAAAAAGTCTCTCTATGTAATAGGTCTCATTGTAAAATTTTTCTTTTACAGTGATGGTTTCTTAGTAAAGAATGAAATAATCTCCTTTAAAAATGAAATTATTAATTAGGCAATTGGTAGTTATGGAATATGTTAATATGGAAAAGGAAGATAATTGGAAAGTGTTTTAAGATGGAAAAGATATAGGTTTGTGGAAGTTGGCTAAGAAGGAAAGAGATTGAGTTTTCAGTAAAACTAAAAATACGACGCATGTCCGACTAGATATGTGGGTGTTGTTGGAGTTGTTGGACAATTATGACCCATAGCGTCACTATTTGTACATATCATGGTGTTGCTGTACAAATTAACTATGTGACAAAAGAGATTGCTCTCTTATCATTTGTGATTAGATCAACAAGATATATAAATGATAGGAGGTCCTTATGATTTGTTCCTGGATTGAGATGATATGAGACAGTATCAATCCACGAAGGATAAATCATTAAATATCCCTAGTCAGAGTATTATCGAGATTGGACATCGATAAATACGTAAAAGACTAGTATTACACTTGTGCACGTTGTGAGGGCACAACGTCATAGTTCTCATATATTTGGGTATAGGATACTCGTGCAAGTGTAATAGGAGGTTGTGTTTTACCGATGGTACGGGAAACAGCTTCGCTCTGGATAGACCCCCTCGGAATTCCATTGGTAGTATGACTATGTGTCTATGGAAGTCCGAAATCAGGGTAGGTGTATTTGGTCTTAACCTGAGACTTGCACCGCTAATACTTGCGACAATCAATATGCTTTGGTTTTGGTCGTCCAGGGCTTTAACAGGTTCTATGTACGCCTATGTTGGGTATATTGAGAATCGTAGTGTGTTGGGTGTGATGTCAAGACGAAATTATCACTTCAGTCATATGGAGATGATGGTCACGTAGGATACGGTACTAGTACTCTTATGTACTGCAGTCATCGGGATAAAATGACAAGCTCATGTTTATCCGATTATAGAGACTAGTTACCAGACATCCGACATGTGCTTCGTGCGGGGCAGACACAATTCCAGCCCCAGGCCTAGCACGTGACATCCGATACTGGATCGACATACACAATACTAGGTATACTACGCCTGATATAGATCGCTTATTTCTGTAAGCATGTTTCTGGAGAATTGGGTAGGCATGGCGCTTTGCTAGAAGCCAACCTTGTCTTATAAATCGGTAAAAGCGTAGTACTAGGTACTTATGTGTTCGGATAGTCCGACGACCGAATTTACTGCCAATATATCCGGGGATCTCATGGGTCGCTTCCCGAAGATTCACCGATGACGTATGACTCGCACTTTTATTAATCTGGGATTAATTAATGATGAGAGAGAAAATTAATCTGGGATTAATTGCGGAGATATTTTATCTGGGATAAAATATCAATAAAGAGAGAGAACGATTAATTTGGAATTAATCGATAAAATAATATATTTGATATATTATATGAAATTGGATTTCGACGTAGAATTGAAATTAGATTTTAATTCGGGTGAACGAGTTAATTTAGAATTAATTCGTTAGCGACGTGAATAATGATTTCGCTAGGCATGATCATTTAATTACGTTGCAACGGAAAATTCGTTAATTTGGAATTAGCGAACCCGAGCCCGGGATTTTTTGCGAGCGCATTCGTATTTCAAATTCGAGTGCGGCACGCAAGTCAAATCAAGCGTCAAATCGCTAGTCGCATCTAGCGTCACATCATTCGTCAATCAAGTGATAAATGTCTTTCACTTTGAGTGATTGACGCCAGTCACTATTCATTGATTGATGTGAATGATGGAAGTTGTTGGCATAGTTGCCTTTCACTTTTAGGAAATTGAAAAATGGTATATGTTAATTGATTTTGGAAATTAATTAAACATTACACATTTTTCTTTTCTCTCTCTGGGTTCACGTTTTGGAGCCAAATTATGCTCTCTCTCTCTCTCTCGGCCTTAGAGGCATTTTCTTCTTCTGTTTTCTCGGCAAAACCGTGGATGATGGGAAGCAAAGTGTGGTGATTTTGTGGCAAAATCATCAAGAGCTAGCACTCCGAGAGACATGAAAAGGTGATAGGGAAGTCCACCCATGAGCTTGGGATCATTTGACGAAGCTTGGAGCTTGACGAAGAACCACCATGGCCGAATCCAAGGGAACCAGTGCAGCTCACTACCGAGAGGTCCAAAGGGCAGAAAAGATTTTTGTTGCCCACCGCGTCGCTCAACCGATCGATGTAAGTATTCCGTAACTTCCTCGATTTGTATTCGCGCATGTTATTTTCATTGCTTGATTTGACCTTGGGATGCTTAGAAAATTCAAACAGAAGTCTGTACTTGGAGCGCCAATCCGAATAATGAATTGTACATTATATTTTATTATTTACCAATAAAATAATTATATTTTCATTTCAACCTTGTTAATGGTAATGTCATTATGCATATTAGTTTAATATATAAATATGCTAAGAATGGCATCGAACTTAGAATAGTCATGTAGTAATACTGGACACTGTGTGGTTCGATATTAGGATAGTATTACTATTATAAACTATTCTTAAAGTAAATATTCCTAGTCATTAGTTTAATTCCTATAACCTAAAAGACTAGCATATGTTGTATATTGGAATTAGAGTTCCAATGGTTTATCTCGATGTATCATGAGCAAAGGAAGCTCGTATAGACATGTGGGTATTCGTTGAAGCGGATACTAAATGACTCACATGTGATTTCTAGTAGTTGGAAGTACATAGCATCGTCAATAGGAATATCCTCGAGTCGAATACCACATGTTATCCTTTAACTATAGGATTGTATTGATTTTGTGTTTTATCCTCCACACTTTAATGCCATATATGTCATAGACCTTTCATAGTCTGACCTCTAGATGTTTTTTGGGTGTGGACCGATGCACTCATTAATTAGGTGCGTCCAAGATAGGATCTGTCGGCCCGTATGTGTACCATAAGTGGTTAAAGTATCTAGATGATTAGTCACAATTCTTAAGACTTTAGCCAAAGTCGATCACCTAGGGTGGATCGCATATATCGGAATGGTGTTCTGATTAGTTATGAAAAGTCGTGGACATGTCGATAATATGATATGTGTGCCTCAAAAAATTGACGGTGTAATTTATGTTTCCTAAGCACAACTTGGATAGCTTATGACGGAGGGATTGTTAAACATATATGATGACCTCGACTTATATAGTTCAGAAATGTCGTTTGTGTTTTTCATAAATTCGGAGGTGGCCGAATTGCGTACATATAAGTTAGGCTTATATAACAAACTCCTGACTTAGAGAGTCCCACAATATGAAGTCTACTCATTGAGTACTTGGGTAGTCGATAATATTTGATAATAAATAATATTTGATCTTATAAATATTAATTAAAATAACTAAGTGTTATTGGATCACATTATTTATTTACCTTGACCCAATTGGATTAATTGGATTAATCTAAAATCACACAAGAGTTTTGTTGTAATTTCATAAATATCTCTACTATTAGAGGATATTTTAGTAATTACAAATATGTAATAATAGGTGTATTTCTCTTGATTTAATTGGATTAAATCAAAGTGGTAGACAATGAACTAATCAATTTGATAAACTTTAGCTTGATTTAATTTGATTAAATCAAAGTGGTAGACAAAAGTGATTAGTCACACCTAATTATAAATATTTAGACAAATTGGATTAAGCCCACCTAAAAGTTGATTAGAACTTTTATTAATTAAAAATTTCATAACCTTTTCTATAAAAAGCAAGCTTTAGCAAGTTTTTAATCAATCTAGAGCATAAGAAAATTAAGCTTGTGAAAGCTAAATAAGCAAGAATGAGAAATATTAGCTTAAGTAAAAGAAGTGTTTAGAGAAGTTTTGGAAGTTCTCTACAACATTTCAAAAAGGATAAGAAGATTGGGTATTTCCATCAAGCTTGCTAGCATTGGAATCAAGATTGGATTTTGGAATCCAGTTTGCTAGTTTTGGAAGTTCTCTACAACATTTCAAAAAGGATGAGAAGATTGGATCTTGGAATTAAGCTTTCTAGGTAAGTTTGATATTCTCTAAATCTATGTTTTCATCAGTGAGTTCTTTTCATTAATGAAGCATATAGTGATGTATTATGTATTTGATACATAATAACATAGCTTGATGTTAAAATTAGGCTAATGAATTATGTATGGATGCTTTGTAAGCATAAACGCAATATGCTTTTGATTGGGTCAAAATGTTCATGTTGAACATAAACATAAAATTAGAGTTTGGAACTCTATATGATAGTTTGGAGCTATGTCTACCATTCTAGAATCTCTTGACCATCTTTGAGTGACCTAGAATTGTAAATGAGTCACTTCATTATGGGATTCTAATTTGGTTTGTGTTTTGATTCAAACTAATACATATATGTATTTAGAATACATGTATGATTATTATATAATATGTTTTGATGTTGGTTTTGATGCTAAAATTGGATTTTAGGTGTATTGAAGTGTTTGGAGAAAATTGGAAATATTTTGAATTAGATTCAAGGCAAATTTGCTCTTTGCCAATATTTTACATAGGGCAACGTCTCGACTCAAATATCTGGCATCACAACATTTAACTCTCAGAACTGCGGGCGTCACGATGCTCACCCTTACCCATCGCGACACCGAGCATTCACAGATTAGGCGTTACGACTCCCAAGCCTACACGTCGTAACACACCGAGAGCTGTTGCCAATGAGTGCTGAAATTTTATTTTCTCAATTCCAAAGTTTCCAGACTTCGATTTGCCCCCAAGTTTTTCCTACGGACTCGTAACAGAATATATTATTCCATAAAATAATTTAAAAATACACCCATGCTTGATATCCATAGGTTAGACTCATTTCTGCCCCAACAGAATGTTATCAGAGTAGGTCATAACCAAACACCACATGTTGCATGATTGTCATGTATTTGAATGTATGCCTCTGTAATTTTAATTTAATTTTGTATAAGTCATATTAGACATGCATTCCATGTTTTAAATTAAAATATTTATTTTGACCTAAGCATGTTAATGACTTGATTATCATAAATCTCTCGTGATTAGGTGATTACTTTATTGTAAGTAATAATATTAATAATATTGGAGCATTTTTGGATGGTTCGTCTTGTCAATACGGAGATGAATATGTTCTTATTACTTATGCCCAATATTGTTATTATTGTGAGGGTATAAATAGTTGGGACTGAGGTCGCTCCGGTAAAATATTAGACGCAGCGTGATGAGTTGACGTAGTCATTCAATACTGTCATTATTGTGAGGTTGTACTTACGAAACTCATTAGTGCACATTGACAAGCATACATCCAGAACACGTCTTAATCCAATATCGTCATTATTGTGATGATGGATGTGATTGAACTTTGAGGTCTACCTAATGGGTTTATGAAGGCCAAGACTGTCATTATTGTGAGGCTTGAATAAATGTAATGGGATCCACTTCATGCTATGAAATTTTGATAGTCAAATTTCTATTTTTCCATTAAGGGAGTTACAGAATTACGTAAAGTAGTGGGAGGGCAGTAATAGATTTAAAATCCATAATTATATTAGCGTTTTTATATTGAAATGAAAATATTATGTTAGTATTTAATTATTGTCTTATAGAAAACTATCGCAAATCCATTAGCATGACTTTTAGATTTCAGTAAACTGAAAGGAGCATTGAACTACTTAGAGTATGAAATGAACAATCACCTTATCTTGGAGTCAGGATGATTGAGGTATGTTATGCTCAATCCAATGTCTTTCAAAATTATTCCTGATTTGCTTAGACGGTACATAGATTTACCAAATGCTTAAAGCATTATGAGAACACTCAATGAGTTGTTCGAAGAAAATCAAGAAATTGAGATATGTCAGAGGTCTAAGGAATTGTTCCATGCTAAACTCAATGATGAAGGAGCGGTTAACATTCATATTTTGAACATGATTGACCAGATCCGATATTTGGAATGACTGGACATTATGATATATAAGAGGCTAGGCTAAAATCTGATTTTGTCTTCTTTACCTAGTATATATACTGGCTTTATAATGCATTCGATGCAAGCCACATATAAAAATCTTCACAAATGTTACGCTTGGAGGAAAATGATTTGAAGAAAGAGAATCCCACTTTGTACCTCCAAGGTCGAGTAAGCTCTTCAAAGACTTTTACGAAGTCTGAGACGATTAAAATGGGAAATAAGAAGAAAGACTTCTAGAAACAAATTGCAAGACCACGTGTAGATTGTGATGCATGTCTACATTGCAAGAAGTCTGGACACTGGACACGTGATTTTCCAAAGCTGAAAGGAAAAGCAAGAACCTTAGGTACGCTTTATATTTTTGCTATTATTGACATCTCATTAGCCTTAGATACAAATAGTGGTTAGATGTTAGACACTTGTAGTCCCACTCATATTTGAAACTCCGTGCAAGCCATGAGAGTTAAAAGAAGGCTCAACAAATAAGAGATCCAGCTTAGAGTTAGCAATGGCAAGACATTGGATCTCAAGGCCATATGAACAGTTGTTATAGATCTCCCTAATGAATGTAAGTTAATTTTACATGACTATTTTTATGTTTCATCTCTTATCGAGCAGTTAATATCGTTACTGATATTGGATAAAGAGGGATATAAATAGACATTAAAGATAATGTTTATGTTTATATGATAAAGATAACTATTTGAATGTTCTTTATCTAACGATCATTATGTTTTGGAAACATATCGAGATGTCTTTAATGTAGAGGAAAATACAAGTAAAAGATCTAAATTAGATAATACTGAAAGATTAGGCCACATATGTGTTAGAAGCCTATCAAAATTAGTTAAAGATGGTTTGACTGAAGATCTTACCTTAAATCCTTATCCGATTTGTGAGTCATGTATCCAAGGAAAAATGACAAAAGCCCAATTTCTTGGTGTTTGACTCCGTGTTGAAGATTTATTGGAGCTAGTACACAGTGATGTGGATGGTCCATTAAATCATGTCACTCATGATGGTTTAACATACTTCATGACTTTCATGGATGATAAGTCAAGTTATGGATATGTCTATTTGATAAGACATAAATCGGAAGCATTTGAAAAGATCAAAATATTCTAAAATGAAGTAGAAAAATAAACGGGTAAATTCATTAAATATCTTCGATCATGTCGAGGTGATGAATTCATGAGCGACGAATTCAGAATTTATTTAAGGGATGATGGGATTCTCACCCAATATAGCCAACGAGGAATTCCTTAACACAATGGTGTGTTTAAGCAGAGAAATCGTACTTTATTGGATATGGTACGATATATAATGAGCTATACAAATATTCTATATTACCTTTGGGGTTACATTTTACTTACTACTGCTCACATACTTAATAGAGTTCCATCAATAGTTGTTTCTACAACCCCATATCAGATACGGTACGATAGAAATCTAAATCTTATTATTTAAAGATTTGAGGTTATCCCACGTACGTTAGAGTGCGCACCGGGATAAACTAGCACCCAATGGTATAAATATAGGTTTGTTGGATATCCTGAAAATTCTTTGGGATATCAATTCTACGATTCAAAGCAACGAAATGTATTTATTGCTCTTTTTTCAACTTTTCTTGAAAAGGAATTTCTGAGAGAAAGTTGGAATTATAGAAAGATTGAACTCGATAAGTTTGATCCCAACAGTGAGAAACCTGAGATGGAACAAGAGATCCAACTAGGTGAAGGATCATTAGGATTCTCTTAGTCATTGATTCATATCATGATTATGAGATATGATAGATGGATTTGAAAATCGCTTTCCTAAATGGATTCCTCGAGGAGGATATCTAATGGCACCTCAGATTGGGGAAGAGAAGTTAGAATGTCTAACTTGTCATATGCTTCTTGTATTGTAAGAATTATATATGATATGTTATATACAAGACTTGATATCAGTTTTGGCGTTAGTGTTACTAGCCAATGTCAATCTGATCCAGGAAATGATCATTGGATAACCGTGAAACATATCCTGAAATATCTTAAGGGTACTAAGGATAAATTTCTCATATATGGAGAAGATGAGCTACAAGTTAAGGGTTATCAGACTCTGACTTTCAAGGAGATATGGATGATAAAAAGTCTACATCTGGATACATATTTACCTTTAATGGTGGTGCGGTTAGTTGGCGACATTCAAAGTAAGGCTCAACAACTGATTCCACAATTGTGGGGGAATTTGTAGCAGCTTTGGAAGCTGTTTGGATGAAAAATTTTATCACATAACTTGGCACTCTGCCAAGTATTGCGGATTCGATCCCACTGTACTGTGATCATACTGTAGCCATTGCATAGGCTAAGGAGTCGAGAGCGTATTCTAAGTCTAAACACGTGGAAAGGAAATATCGCGTGATTAGAGAGATTATTGAACGAAAAGACATAATGGTCTTAAAGGTTCAAGGACAATACAACATAGCAGAGCCACTTACTAAGGACTTACCTTCTAATTTATTCAATAAACATGTGGAAGAGATGAGACTTCGGTACCATCCGGATTGGCACTAAGTAAGTGGGAGTTTGTTGGAGTTGGTGCTTGGAGCGCCAATCCGAATAATATATTATATATTATATTTTATTATTTAACAATAAAATAACTACATTTTCTTTTCAACCTTGTTAATGGTAATTTCATTATACATATTAGTTTAATATATAAATATGCAGAGAAGGACATCGACTTATAATAGTCATGTAGTAATACTGGACACATGGTTGTCCGATATTAGGATAATATTACTATTATAAACTATTCTTAAAGTAAATATTCATAGTCATTGATTTTGGAATACGGTCAAATTCCTATAACCTAAAAGACTAGCATATGTCTGATGAGCGAAAAATATATCAATATTTACCGCCCCTTTTACTTAATATTTTATTTAGTTTCTCGGGTTTGATGAATGTTTTGATGTGTTTTAGTTTATTTTGCAGATAAAATAATATTGGGACACAATGAAATCATTTAGGAAGAAATGTGGGTCAAATAAGGGCAAAAATTGTACTTGACATATTAATTTTGGAGATTGGAAACTTGAAAGGGCGTTTTAACGAAGTGCAGTTTTGGAAATTCTAGTTTTGCGCATCTGTAGTATTTTGGGCATAACGTTTTACTCCGATATCGGATTGAGCTGATTCAAGTTCCAGATTAAAGAAGACTCAAATATCTACAACTGTGAAAGACAAAATAATTTCGAATTCTGAATATTTCATGTCCGAAATAGATGAACCATCCAGACGTGTGTTGTGTGTAATTATTAAAGTCATTTTCAATCATTTTCAAAGCAAAAAATAAATTAATAAATAAATAATAAAAATTATCAAATCACCACCAAACATGATAAGAAATTAGTGGAGCAAATAATAATGGATTTGGTGGAGCAATTAGTGGAGCAATCAATAATGGATTTGGTGGATGATTTGATGGAGGCAAAATTTTGCCTATAAATACCAAGCCATTTCATTTGTAAATTCATACTTTCTTCTAAGGAATTCCTTAAGAATACTAAGAAGATTGTATCTTGTTTGTTTATTTACAGCTTTCAGTAATTAATTTATGCTTTCGCACTTTCTTTTCTTTACTTTTCAGTTTTTACTTTCCTCAATTTACTTTTATGCACAGTACTTTTCTTTCTTTAATTTTCAGTTCTTACTTTTCAGTAATGAGGAGGTAACTCCCCTTTGCTGGTGTAAAAGGTAAAACTTTTATTACTAATATTTAGATTAATCTCCCTTAATTATAATATATAAACTAGTTAAAACCTGACTTAATGAGGATACCGCCATATTGGTCGGTTGGTAATTATTTAAATTGGTTTTAACTTGACTAAATTGGATACCGCCTGATTGGTCGGTTGGTAATTAATTATTAATTTGACTTAATCTGGATACCGCCTATATGGCTGGTTGGTAATTATCATGCAAAGTTAATATATTATATTAAGGGAGATATCTAAAATAGAAGTAATAAAAGTGGATCATTTTACCTCAGCATTTTCTTTTATTGTATTTTTACTTTATTTACTTTTCAGTAATTTACTTTTCAGCATTTACTTTTCAGTAATTTACTTTTCAGC
This sequence comes from Zanthoxylum bungeanum, assembly GCA_019454045.1. NCBI lineage: Eukaryota > Viridiplantae > Streptophyta > Magnoliopsida > Sapindales > Rutaceae > Zanthoxylum > Zanthoxylum bungeanum. Next base: position 207,020 of record SKCR01001391.1, read on the forward strand.
ATTTACTTTTCAGCATTTAATTTTTCAGTATTTAATTTGAGCATTTACTTTCCGTCATTTACTTTTCAGCATTTTACTTTATGTCTTTTATTTTATATAAGTTTTTACTAGCCCTAGTTATGTGTCGTAACTAAGTTAGTTATCTGGGGTTGTGATGAATTCTAATATCACCGGTTTATAAGGGGTTATTTTATAGTTTGGGTAATTTAAAGGTTTACTTATTAAGTCTTAAGCTTAATGCTTTTTGTTGTCTGATCACCAATAAGATTGATGTGGTAAATCTAAAATAAACTTGACAAAGGAATTTTAGGTTTCAGCCTTAGACTTAATAGCCCACGATCTTCCTTGAGGATAGATAACCCTTTAATAGATTTCCTTACAGGATAGACATATACCTGTCGGGCGGGGGTAGCCATAATTGGAACTTAAACTTAATGAATCCAGGTAATTTGGTTGACATAGACATATGGTTTAATTGGGTTATACTGGGTATTTGCGTCTGACCATCGACATAGACTTTCGCATAATTTAGTGTTCCAGGTTAGTAAACCGATATATTACACAAAAATGAAATAATCACTTCATCTTTAAAATGATATTGGAAGATTCACAACCCTAGATAGTTTCCTAATATTGAATTTTCTTAAACCTACTTTCGCGCAATTTTATTTACTTATTTTTAAATTCAAAATCATCACCATTTCAAATCAATCAATCAACCTGTTAGATACTAGTAATCATTTGACCTCATAAAATTAATAGATTATGTATTAAGTCCTCGTGGGATCGATACTTTTTATACTACTTGAACGATACGTGCGCTTGCGTTATACACGTGTGATTACGCACCGGTCAAGTTTTTGGCGCCGTTGCCGGGGACTTATTTATATTTCACTATTAGTTTTGGGGTTAGATACGTTACTTGTATGTAATTTATTTTTACTTATTGTTTTTGTTTTCTTGTGTTTCAGGTTCTCAGAAACTACATGAGATGAACTAGAAAGCTTTGAACTCCGACCGCTTGACCAAGAAATTGAAAGAACCATCAGACAGTTGAGAAGGGAAAGGCGAGAAGGCCAATAAGCTTTAGTCAACATGGAACCTGAACCTTTGGAAGTTGCACCACCGATACCCATTCGAGACAGAACCATTCCGGTGGTCGATGGCTTCATTTCATGTATTGTACTTCCTCATTTACCAGAAAATACGTGTGACATCAAAACATGCATCCAGATGATTCAGCAGTCAGTACAGTTTAGGGGAAATGCAACTGAAGATCCTAATTCCCACATCAGCAACTTCCTGGAAGTTTGCGGTACTTTCAATTACAACTGAGCAGCTGAAGAAGCAATGAGACTGCGTGTTTTTCCATACTCCTTGAAGGACAGAGCTAAAGCTTGGCTACATTCAGTACCAGCAGGTTCCATCACAACTTGGAACACTCTAGCCACCAAATTCCTTGCAAAGTACTTTCCACCAGCCAGAACTGCAAAGTTGAGGAATGACATCACATCCTTCGTGCAACAAGATTCAGAATCCCTTTGCGAAGCTTGGGAAAGATTCAAAGATTTACTCCGGAAATGTCCTCATCATGAGATCGCAAAGTGGCTACAAGTCCAAACCTTCTATAATGGACTTTCTGGAATAATGAGAACCATAATTGATGATGCTGTTGGAGGAGCTTTGATGGCAAAAGGAGAAGATCAGGCTTGGGACTTAATTGAAGAAATGGCCAACAACAATTCTTTATTGCCAATAGAAAGGAGCATGATCCAAAGAATTGCAGGAATTTATGAAGTTTGAGCCAACACAGCACCGAATTCCAAGCTGGATGTGATTTGCAAAAATATGGAAACCCTTAACATGAAAGTTAATGGTGGATCCACAAGTTCACCATTTGGAGGAGTACCTCAGTCAGAATCTTACAACCAACAAGAAGAGACAGTGAACTATGTCAACAATTTCAACAGATAGGGGAACAATCCATATTCCAACACCTATAACCCAGGGTGGAGGAATCACCCCAATTTCGTATGGAGCAACAATTCAGGGCAAAAGAACTACACACCACCTGGATTCCAACAACCAAATAAAAGCCATGAGCATGAAAAAGATTCAGGAATAATAGAAGTGCTGGCCCAGTTGAAGAAGCAAAATACGATGCTTTAGCAGCTATCGTTCAAATACAAGTAGCATTGAATCAAAGCCATTCAGCCTCTATCAAAGCACTGGAGAATCAAATGGGACAACTGGCCAATGCTCAGAGTTACAGACCGCCAGGTAATCTTCCCAGCAACACAGAACCAAATCCAAGGAACCGAGGGAAGGAGCAATGTCAAGCCATCACCTTGAAAAGCGGTATTGAAATCAATAAAGATGTTGGAATCAAGGAAATAATTGGGGAAGTTTCAAAAGATACAGTGCCACATATGGAGGAAAAAGAAGCAAAGGAAAAAGAAAAAGATCAGATCACTCCACCTCCACATTTTCCACAGTGACTTCAGAAAAACAAACTAAACAAGCAGTTTGCTCGATTCCTGGAGGTATTCAAAAAGCTTCACATCAACATTCCATTTGCAGAAGCCTTGGAAGAAATACCCAGCTATGTAAAATTCATGAAAGACATTCTTTCACGAAAACGGAGATTGGGAGATTACGAGACAATAGCATTGACGGAAGAATGCAGTGCTATTATTCAGAGGAAACTTCCCCCAAAGTTGAAAGATCCTGGCAGTTTCACTGTCCCATGCACCATTGGAGAACACTATATCGGTAAGGCCTTATGTGACTTAGGTGCAAGTGTTAATTTGATTCCTTTTTCTATTTACAGGAAACTGCAAATTGGAGAAGCAATGCCTACCTCAGTCTCATTACAACTTGCTGATCGAACGCTCGCATTTCCAAGAGGTGTTGTTGAAGATGTGCTGGTCAAAGTCGACAAACTCATTCTTACAGCAGATTTCATTATCCTTGACATGGAAGAAGACAAAGATGTACCTATCATCCTTGGAAGACCATTCTTGGCGACATGACGAACTGTGATTGATGTACAAAAAAGAGAACTGACCATGAAAGTTCAAGACCAAGAAGTTACCTTCAATGTTTCAAAGCCATGAAATTCCCGAGCGATGAAAAGGAAGAAGAATGTTTCAGAATTGATGTTGTTGATAGTATCATTCAGGATACTGAGCCAAATCCCTCGGATACACTTGAAGCTTGTATCACCAACATGACTGACAGCGAGCTAGATGCTGAAATCCTGGAATGTATCAACTACCTTGATAAACCATTCTGATTAAAGCGACACCACAAGTGGAAAGCCTGGAACTCCCAAAGAAAGATCGAATCAAGCCTTCAATTGAAGAACCACCACAGTTGGAGCTGAAGTTACTTCCGAGCCATCTCAGGTATGCATTTCTTGGGAACTTTTCTGAATTACCTGTTATTATTTCTTCTTCTCTAACATTGGAGCAGGAAGAAAAGTTGTTGAGAGTATTACGAGAGCATAAAAGAGCCATTGATTGGACTATAGCAGACATTTCAGGCATTAGTCCATCATTTTGCATGCACAAGATCTTGATGAACGATGAGTCAAACCCACAGTGAAGCATCAACGGAGACTCAATCCAATCATGAAGGAGGTCGTAAAGAAAGAAATCATTAAATGGTTGGATGCTGGCATCATTTACCCCATCTCAGATAGTACTTGGGTGAGTCTTATGTAGTGTGTGCCGAAGAAATGAGGAATCACTGTAGTTACCAATGAAAAGAATGAGCTAATCCCAACCAGAATGGTGACTGGATGGAGAGTATGCATGGACTATCGAAAGCTGAACAAAGAAACACGGAAGGACCATTTTCCGCTGCCATTCATTGATCAGATGCTGGACAGACTAGCGGGACATGAGTTCTATTGTTTTCTGGATGGATATTTGACCGGTGCTTACACACGCGTATAATGCAAGCGCACGTATCGTTCAAGTAGTATAAAAATATAGATCCCACGAGGACTTAATATCTAATCTATTAATTTTATGAGGTCAAATGATTACTAGTATCTAACAGGTTGTTTGATTGATTTGAAATGGTGACGATTCTAAATTTAAAAACAAGTAAATAAAATTGTTCGAAAGTAGATTTTAAGAAAATTCAATATTAAAAACTATCTAGGGTTGTGATTTCTTCCAATATCATTTTAAAGATGAAGTGATTATCTTAAAGTTGGGTAATATATTGATTTATTAACCTGGAACACTAAATTATGTGTAAGCCTCTGTCGATGGTCAGACACAAATACCCAGTTTAACCCAATTGAACCATATGTCTATGTCAACCAAATTATCTGGATTCATTAAGTTTAAGTTCCAATTATGGCTACCCCCACCCGACAGGTATATGTCTATCCTGTAAGGAAATCTATTAAAGGGTTATCTATCCTCAAGGAAGATCGTGGACTATTGAGTCTAAGGTCTTAAACTTAAAATCCCTATGTCTAGTTCATTTTAAGTATCCCAGTTCAATTTTATTAATGGCCAGTTAATGAAAAAGCATTAAGATTAAGACTCAATAAATAAATCTTTATATTACCCAAGCTATAATCTAACCCCTTATAAACCGGTGATATTGGATTTCATCACAACCCCAGATAACTGGCTTAGTTACGACACATATTTACGGGTAGTAAAAAAAACTTAAATAAAATCAAAGACATAAAGTAAAATACTGAAAATTAAATACTGAAAATTAAATACTGAAAAGTAAATGCTGAAAGTAAATGCTGAAATTAAATACTGAAAATTAAATGCTGAAAGTAAATTACTGAAAGTAAATTGCTGAAAGTAAATTGCTGAAAGTAAATTGCTGAAAGTAAATTACTGAAAAGTAAAAACTGAAAATTAAAGAAAGAAAAGTTCTGTGCGTAAAAGTAAATTGCGAAAAGTAAAAACTGAAAAGTAAAGAAAAGAAAGTGCGAAAGCGGAAATTAATTACTGAAAGCTGTAAATAAACAAACAAGATACAATCTTCTTAGTATTCTTAAGGAATTCCTTAGAAGAAAGTATGAATTTTACAAATGAAATGGCTTGGTATTTATAGGCAAAATTTTGCCTCCATCAAATCATCCACCAAATCAATTATTAATTGCTCCACTAATTGCTCCACTAATTGCTCCACTATTAATTGCTCCACTAATCTCTTATCATGTTTGGTGATGATTTGATAATTTTTATTATTTATTTATTAATTTATTTTTTGCTTTGAAAGTGACTTTAATAATTATACACAACACACTTCTGGATGGTTCATCAATTTCGGGCATGAAATCTTCAGAATTCGAAATTATTTTGTTCTTTAAAGTTGTAGATCTTTGAGTTTTCTTTAATCTGGAACTTGAATCAGCTCAATCCGATATCGGCGTAAAACATTATACCCAAATTACGACAGATGCGCAAAATTGGAATTTCCAAAACTGCACTTCGTCAAAAACGCCCTTTCAAGTTTCCAATCTCCAAAATTAAAATATCAAGTCCAATAATTGCCCTTATTTGACCCATATTTCGTCCTAAATGATTTCATTGAGATCTGATATTATTTTATCTGCAAAATAAACTAAAACATATCAAAACGTTCATCAAATCCAAGAAACTAAACAAAATATTAAGAAAAATGGGCGGTAAATATTGGTATATTTTCCGCTCATCACACCCCCAAACCTAACATTTTGCTAGCCTCGAGCAAAACAATAAAATAAAATACAAGAAACAATTAAAATTAAACTAAGCCACTTTCGTAGGGATCACGGTTGCATTTAGCATATGCAACAAACGTTTAAACCCCTAGGTGTCCCTAGTGGACGAGTTATAGTCTCGTGAGGGCTTACAGCAACGATACCCACAAATGTTTTACAAAAGTAAAAAGATAATAAAACTAATGCACACAAAAGCAAAAAGACAAGAGAAAATAGAATAAAGAAGTTAGTGACTAATCAGGTGAAACTTCTACTCCAAGTTACTAGTTGTTTTGTTTCTTACTAAATTGCTGAATAAGTAAATTCTCTGATTATATTTACCATTCTCCATATGCACAGCCAACAAAATATTAAACAACTCATTTTTGCCCACAACATTCATAAGTACAGTTGATAAGAGAGTAGTATTTTTGTTCTAAAGTTTTATCAGAATTCACACCTTTTTGTAGCAATGGAATAATTTTTCTGATTTTTTTTTATCTTTTATTTATATACAATATCTTCCGTCTATGTAGCGAGCTTTGGGTCGGTGACTCCCAAACCAGTTGGCTTTAGGGCACCAGGTGTTAAGACACCCCTACGGACTTAATTACTCAAACTTCAGATATATATATTTTTGCAGCATCTTTGATCCATGTAACGAGCTTTGGGCCAGTGACTCCCAAACCAGTTGGTTTTAGGGCACTAGGTGTTAAAACACCCTTACAGACTTAATAACTCGGATCTCATACGTTTTTTTTTGTTTTTTGTTTTTTTTTTACTCCATTGCTTTTTGAGATGCTTCCTCTAATTAAACTAGAGCACTGAATATTCCAAACTTTTCAATTTTAGCTCATGTCCGTATGTTACTATATATGTTGATAATACTTGTCAACTGAGCATATGAAGATCCATTTTAGTCCGTTTTATGGAGAATTCACAAATTAAATAATTTAAAATGAAATAAACAAAAACTATCTTGTTTCGAAATAGGTTTGAGATACATCTCAGGAGTGGAAACTCTTTACTCAGCTTTCTCTTACCAATTTCATCTTTTTAGTCAAAATAAAAACATAAAAACACAAAATATTTTTGTAATTTTTGAAAAAATTTCAATATTTTTTTTTGTATTTTTCAAAAAAATTTGGACTAAAAATAAAAAATAACTAACAACTAAAAACAAGATATTAATCAACTAATTCCCTCCCCCAAACCTAAATGAGACATTGTCCCCAATGTCTTAAACAATAGAATAAGAGTTTAGAAGATAGTACCTGGTTAGCTGAAATTCAACAGGAAATTAAAGGTTAAGATCCAGATTAATCCGACGCCTCTTACCACGATCGTCCTCAGACGAATTTATCTTTGAAAGGATAGGGTCAATTTGTGGTTCATAGGCTAAGATTTGGTCAATTAGATCCGGAGCAGATCTGGCAGTGAAGAGGAGTTCTTTTAAAGGTTTTGACACAAACCCATTTCTCCGGGCATCATCAAGAAACACACAAATAAAATCATAAAATCCATCAACGTTAAACAGCCCAATTGGTTTCTGGTGTATGTTCAAGTTTGCCCAAGATAGCACTATAAAAATTTCCTCCAATGTACCCAAGCCACCTGGCAAAGCAATAAAAGCATCAGCACGATTAATCATTTCTACCAGTCGTTCAGACATACCTGGGACAATCAGTTCCTCTCCGTTTGATGGTACAATAAGATTTTCTTCTGCCAAAGGTTTTGGGATGATTCCCAAAACGTAACTACCTCCTTCCTGTACAGCTTTTGAAACGATCCCCATAAGTCCAAGATTGCCTCCGCCATATATTAAGTGCATATTTCTTGCAGCTAAGACTCAACCCAATTCTTGTGCTGCTTCTACGTATTGTGGCTTAACACCAACACTACTACCGCAAAACACACAGATGTTTTCAACTCGTCTTCTTGAAGTGGCTTCCATTTTTTATATGTATTTCTTTCTCAACTCTGGATGCCTTCAAAAGTGAAATGACGGGCTGAATTTATAGTACCTGAAAAGGGTGAGTAAAAATAGCACAAGTATCATCCAGAGGACGATTAGTAGCGAAATAATATCGTGATAGTCAAAAAGGTTTGGATCATGTCGGAGAAAATAAAAGAAAACAACAAAACAAATCACAATTATTAAGAAAGACAAAGAGATATAATATTTACAAGAAAAGTAATGGCTTGATTGATGTCTATGCGTCAGGGACAAGCTTCCCATCCAATTTTCTTATAAAATGGCAAACAGGGTCTTTTTGAGTCAGATTCCCAAGACTTAAATGTTGTCTTTCTTTTTGGAATTGTGTATGTAATTTGCGAATGGCTATGTGAACATATCCACTGGGATGCTTCTCAAGAGTTAAAGATATATCATCTAAAGACTCCTTACTCAAGCCATCCCTAATGAATTTAATTTTGTCTTCGCGATTATCAGACACTATTCCTAAAGAACGACAACGAGTATTGCAATTCCAGCGTGCACATTTGTAACAAACACCCATTTGTTTAGCTCTATGTTTCTTTGCATAGGTGCTTCTTCCAAAACCAGGCAAATCTGAAATAAAAGAGTCACAAGACTCACCTGCCAATCGGACTCGTGCTTCAATTACCCAACGAATGTCATTAGGAACACCATGGATTGTTAGTAATCTCATCTGTTCGAAGCGAGCTTTGTAGACTTTCATCAGAGAGTTTTGAGAGAGAGAAGAAAATTGCTTGTGAAAATTTGCGAGAACTTCTTCCATCCTGAAATGTCTTAATCTTAAAAACTAAACACACAAAATTTAAATCACACCAAATCACAATATATACAAAAATTGTATGAGTTGCCTCCCTGCAAGCGCTAAGTTTAGAGTCGTCAGCCAAACTTGACTTCTCGAACGTTAAGCTGGATCTGAAAGTGTAACACTTTCTTTTTGTCGCTCAAATGATTCTCCTGAGTAGTGCTTGACACGCTTGTTTTTAACCTTGAAAGTCTTGTTGGAGTCAGGATCATGTATCTCAACGGCTCTAATTGGTAAAACTTTGGTGATCACAAATGGACCTGACCACCGTGATTTTGGCTTCCATGGGAATAATTTCACCCTTGATTTGTTTAACAATACCTTCTGCCCTGGTTCCAGTTGTATGCGCACTAACTTCTCATCTTGCTCTTCTTGCCCTTTTCTTTGTGTACAATTTGGCATCCTCAAAAGGCTGATTGTGAAATTCCTCCAATTCGTTGAGCTGGTGGAACTTTTTCTCTTATGTTGCTTGTAGTGCAAGAATTGGCTTCTTCAGTACAAAAGACGCTTTATCTTTAGGCTCCACAGACAATTGACATGTTTTAAGTTTGTCAGTAGAACTTTGACTTTCATCAGAGTTCTGGATGGTACTGTGTATCACATCAAGTCTGAAACATTCCTCCTTCTTTTTATCATCTGGGAAATTCATGGCTTTGAAAACATTGAAGGTTACTTCTTGGTCTTGTACCCTCATGGTTAGTTTTCTCCTTTTTGTACATCAATAATGGTTCAACCTGTAGCCAAGAATGGTCTCCCGAGAATGATTGACACGTCTGCGTCTTCTTCCATATCAAGGTATATGTCCAATTATGGCTACCCCCGCCCGACAGGTATATGTCTATCCTGTAAGGAAATCTATTAAAGGGTTATCTATCCTCAAGGAAGATCGTGGACTATTGAGTCTAAAGTCTTAAACTTAAAATCTCTATGTCTAGTTCTTTTTAAGTTTCCCAGTTCAATTTTATTAATGGCCAGTTAATGAAAAAGCATTAAGATTAAGACTCAATAAATAAATCTTTATATTACCCAAGCTATAATCTAACCCCTTATAAAACCGGTGATATTGGATTTCATCACAACCCCAGATAACTGGCTTAGTTACGACACATATTTACGGGTAGTAAAAAAAACTTAAATAAAATAAAAGACATAAAGCAAAATATTGAAAATTAAATACTGAAAAGTAAATGCTGAAAGTAAATGATGAAATTAAATACTGAAATTAAATGCTGAAAGTAAATTACTGAAAGTAAATTGCTGAAAGTAAATTGCTGAAAGTAATTGCTGAAAGTAAATTACTGAAAAGTAAAAACTGAAAATTAAAGAAAGAAAAGTATTGTGCGTAAAAGTAAATTGCGGAAAGTAAAAACTGAAAAGCAAAGAAAAGAAAGTGCGAAAGCGAAAATTAATTACTGAAAGCTGTAAATAAACAAACAAGATACAATCTTCTTAGTATTCTTAAGGAATTTCTTAAAAAAGTATGAATTTTACAAATGAAATGGCTTGGTATTTATAGGCAAAATTTTGCCTCCATCAAATCATCCACCAAATCAATTATTAATTGCTCCACTAATTGCTCCACCAATCAATTATTAATTGCTCCACTAATCCCTTATCATGTTTGGTGATGATTTGATAATTTTTATTATTTATTTATCAATTTATTTTTTGCTTTGAAAGTGACTTTAATAATTACAACAACACACACACTTCTGGATGGTTCATCAATTTCGGGCATGAATCGTCAGAATTCGAAATTATTTTCTTTAAAAGTTGTAGATCTTTGAGTTGTCTTTAATCTGGAACTTCAATCAGCTCAATCTGATATCAGCGTAAAACGTTATACCCCAAATACAACAGATGCGCAAAATTGGAATTTCCAAAACTGCACTTCGTCAAAAATGCCCTTTCAAGTTTCCAATCTCCAAAATTAAAATATCAAGTCCAATAATTGCCCTTATTTGACCCATATTTCATCCTAAATGATTTCATTGAGATCCGATATTATTTTATCTGCAAAATAAACTAAAACATATCAAAACGTTCATCAAACCCGAGAAACTAAACAAAATATTAAGCAGAAGGGGCGGTAAATATTGATATATTTTCCGCTCATCAATATTCAGGGTACAATCAGATTGCCATTGCACCAGAAGATCAGAAGAATAATTTTTTACATGTCCCTATGGTACTTTTGCTTTCCGCAGGATGCCATTTGGATTATGTAATGCTCCTACCACATTTCAGCCTTGCATGATGGCCATATTCTCAGACATGCTGGAGCAGAGTATGAAGGTTTTCATGGATGAATTTTCTGTGTTTGGAGAATCTTTTGACCATTTTTTGTAAAATCTGGAACAAGTATTACAAAGATGCGAAAATACCAACCTGGTACTCAATTGGGAGAAATGTCATTTCATGGTACAGGAAGGCATTTTTCTTGGACACCGGATCTCACAAAAGGGAATTGAGGTAGACAAAGCAATGATTGAAACAATTGAAAAACTACCTCCGCCGACATCTGTCAAAGGGATTCGGAGCTTTCTCGGACATGCAGGTTTTTATAGGATATTTATCAAGACTTTTCCAAGATTGCTAAACCTCTGTGCAATCTTCTGGAGAAGGATGTGCCTTTCAACTTCACCAAGAATGCCAGGAAGCTTTTGAGATCTTAAAACAAAAGCTGATTTCTGCCCCATCATTGTAGCACCAGACTGGACCCTTCCATTTGAAGTAATGTGCGATGCTAGTGATTTTTGCTGTAGGTACAGTTTTGGGACAACGCAAAGCAAAGATTTTCCACACCATTTACTACTCCAGCAGAACTCTGAATGAAGCTCAACTCAACTACACAACCACTAAAAAGGAGTTTCTCGCAGTTGTGTACGCTTTTGAAAAATTCCGCTCCTATCTGCTGGGTCCCAAAGTGGTGGTCTACACAGATCATTCAGCAATCAAATATCTGATCACGAAGAAAGATGCCAAACCCAGATTGATCCGTTGGATACTTCTTCTACAAGAATTTGACGTGGAGATCAGAGACAGGAAAGGGATAGAAAACCAAGTGGCAGATCATCTATCGAGGCTCGAGAATGGAGAAACAGCTGGCAAAGATTTATCAATCAAAGAAACTTTTCCAGATGAACAGCAGTTTCCCATGAAACAGCAAGATGCCCCTTGGTATGCTGACTATGTCAACTACATTGTGTCAGGAAAATGGTCGTTGGAATGGACAACTCAGCAACGGAAGAAATTCTTCAAATAAGTCAAGCATTATGTCTGGGATGAGCCGTACCTGTTCAAACGGTGTGCTGATCAATTATTGAGACGGTGTGTTCCACAATAGGAGGTCAACAGTGTTCTGCAACACTATCATTCGTCACCATACGGCGGACACTTCAGCGGAAATAAAACTGCAGCCAAAGTTCTACAATCAGGTTTGTTCTGGCCCACTCTTTTTAAATATGCTTATCTTTTTGCTCTTCAATGTGACAGGTGCCAAAGAATGGGGAATATTTCGAGGAGAAATTAAAGACCGTTGCAAAACATTATGGAAGTGGAGATATTCGATGTGTGGGGTATAGACTTCATGGGACCCTTTGTTCCATCATTCGGAAACTTGTACATCCTGGTTGCTGTAGACTACGTCTCCAAATGGGTTGAAGCAATTGCACTACCATCCAATGATTCAAAAGTGGTGATCAAATTCCTGAAAAAGAACATTTTCACTCGGTTCGGAACACCTCAGGTAATTATCAGTGATGGTGGCTCACATTTCTGCAACAGATATTTTGATGCACTCCTATCCAAATATGGAGTTACTCACAAGGTTGCAACTGCTTATCATCCACTGTCAAATGGACAGGTTGAAGTTTCAAACAGAGAAATCAAAAGAATCTTGGAGAGAACTGTTGGATCAACAAGGAATGACTGGTCAACAAAACTGGATGATGCATTATGGGCCTACCGAATAGCTTAAACGACACCCATTGGTATGTCCCCATATCGATTGGTATTTGGGAAAGCGTGCCATCTGCCAGTTGAGCTTGAGCACAAGGCGTACTGGGCACTAAAGAAGTTGAATCTTGATCCACAAGTTGCAGGAGAGAAAAGACTCCACCAACTCAACGAATTGGAGGAATTTCGCTTATAGGCTTATGAGAAAGCCAGATTGTACAAAGAAAAGACCAAGAAATGACATGATCGAAAAATATTACACAAATAGTTGGAACCAAGGCAGCAGGTGCTGTTGTACAACTCAAGGTTGAAAATTTTCCCTGGAAATTTGAAATCAAGGTGGTCAGATCCATTTGTGATCGCTCAGGTTTTACTATATGGAGCTGTTGAGTTACTGGATCCCAACACCAACGAAACATTCAAGGTTAACAGTCAGCGTGTCAAGCACTACTGGGGAGAATCATTTGAGCGACAAACAGAAAGTGTCACACTTTCATATCCATCCTAGCATTCGAGAAGTCACGTCTAGTTGACGACGTTAAACTTAGCGCTAGCAGAGAGGCAACCTATGCAATTTGTGTATATATTGTGATTTGGTGTGATTTAATTTTGTGTGTTTAGTTTTTGTAGATTAAGAAATTTCAGGATGGAAGAAGTTCTCGAAAATCTTCAGAAGGAATTTCCTTCTCTCCCTCAAAACTCTCTGATGAAAGTCTACAAAGCTCACTTGGAACGGATGAGATTTCTAACGATCCATGGTGTTCCTAATGATATTTTTTGGATAATTGAAGCACGGGTCTGATTGGCAAGTGAGTCTTCTGACTTTTTTATTTCACATCTGCCTGGTTTTGGAAGAAGTACCTATACACATAAACGTATAGCTAAACAAATGGGTGTTTGTTATAAATGTGCAAGCTGGAATTCCAATACTCGTTGTCGTTCTTTAGGAATGGTGTCTGATAATCGCGAAGATAAAATTAAATTCATTATGGATGGCTTGAGTAAGGAGTCTGTAGATGATATATCTCCAACTCTTGAGACACATCCTAGTGGATATGTTCATATAGCCATTCACAAATTATATACACAATTTCTAAAAGAAAGACAACAGTTGAGTCTCGGGAATCTGACTCAAAAAGACCATGTTTGCCAATTTATAAGAAAATTGGATGGGAAGCTTGTCCCTGACGCATAGACGTCAATCAAGCCGCTACTTTTCTTGTACATATTATATCTCTTTGTCTTTTCCTAATAATTGTAATTTGTTTTGTTGTTTTCTTTTATTTTCTCCGACAGGATCCAGGCTACTTTTTAACCTTTCAAGATTTACTATTTTGCTACTAATCGTCCTTTGGAAGATACTCGTGCTATTATTACTCACCCTTTTCAGGTTTTATAAATTCAACACATCATTGCACTTTTGAAGACATCCAAAGTAAAACATGGAAGCCACTTCAAGAAGAAGAGTTGAAAACATCTATGTGTTTTGCGGTATTAGTGTTGGTGTTAAGCCACAATACGTAGAAGCAGCACAGGAATTGGGTCGAGTCTTAGCTGCAACGAATATGCACTTACTATATGGTGGAGGCAATCTTGGACTAATGGGGATCATTTCAAAGGCCGTACAGGAATGAGGCAGTAACGTTTTGGGAATCATCCCAAAACCCTTGGCAGAAGCAAATCTTATTGAACCATTAAACGGAGAAGAGCTAATTGTGCCAGGTATGTCTGAACGACTGGTAGAAATGATTAACTGTGCTGATGCTTTTATTTCTTTGCCAAGTGGCTTGGGTACATTGGAGGAAATTTTTACAGTGTTATCTTGGGCGAACCTAAACATACACCAGAAATCGCTTGGATTGTACAACGTTGAAGGATTTTATTATTTTCTTTGTATGTTTCTTGATGATGCCCGGAGAAATGGGTTCGTGTCAAAACCTTTAAAATAACTCATCTTCACTGCCAGAACTGCTACGGATCTAATTGACCAAATCTTAGCCTATGAACCACAAATTGACCCTATCCTTTCAAAGATATATTGGTCTGAGGATGATCGTGGTAAGAGGCGTCGTATTAATCTGGATCTTAACATTTAACTTTTCGTGTAGAATTTCAGTTAACCAGATACTATCTTCTAAACTCTTCTTCTACTGTTTAAGACATTGGGGACAATGTCTCATTTAGGTTTGGGGGAGGAAATTAGTTGATTACAAAAATATTTTGCGTTTTTGTATTTTTATTTTGACTAAAAAGGTGAAATTGGTAAGAGATAGCTGAGTAAGGAGTTTCCACTCCTGAGACGTATCTCAAACCTATTTCGGAACAAGTTAATTTTTGTTTATTTCCTTTTAAATTATTTAATTTGTAAAATCTCCATAAAATTGACTAAAATGGATTTTCATAACATGCATGGTAACATACAGACATGAGCTAAAATTGAAAAATTTGTAATATTCAGTGCTCTAGTTTAATTGGAGGAAGCATCTCAAAAAGTGATGGAGTAAAAAAAAAAAAACGTCTGAGATCCGAGTTATTAAGTCTGTAGGGGTGTTTTAACACTTAGTGCCCTAAAACCAACTGGTTTGGGAGTCATTGGCCCAAAGTTCGCTACATGGATCAAATATGCTGCAAAAATATATATATCTGAAGTCTGAGTAATTAAGTCCGTAGGGGTGTCTTAACACCTGGTGCCCTAAAGCCAACTGGTTTGGGAGCCACTGATGAGCGGAAAATATATCAATATTTACCGTCCCTATTAATTAATATTTATATCAAGCCTGTGTCCGGCTCATATTTTATTTTTTCCATGATTCTAGCTACTTTAGGGTCCACCCATTCTTCAAAGTTTACCGCCACTTGGAATCTTGTGA
The DNA here is from genome assembly GCA_019454045.1 of Zanthoxylum bungeanum. Taxonomy (NCBI): domain Eukaryota; kingdom Viridiplantae; phylum Streptophyta; class Magnoliopsida; order Sapindales; family Rutaceae; genus Zanthoxylum; species Zanthoxylum bungeanum. Next base: position 222,373 of record SKCR01001391.1, read on the forward strand.
AAGGCTGTATGTCTAAAGCAGCCACAGTATTGTCTACTTCAACCCTGATGGTGACGACTTCCTCTCCATGTGAGAACTTAATAACCTGGTGCAAAGTGGATGGTACGCCCCCAAGTCTATGAAACCATGGCCTCCCCAATAACAGAGCAAATATAGCTGGGATATCAAGCATTGTGAACTCCACCTCGTCTTCTATCGGTCCCACTTTGACTACTGTGATGAAAATACCTTTGACTCCGCATTTGCTATCATTATATGCTTTGATAGTCATGCTGGAGGGGCTTAAATATGTTGTCTGCATACCCAACCTTGACAGAATCTTCAAAGGGCACACATTGATAGATGAGCCATCATCCACCATCACACAAGATGTATTCTTGCCTCTTACTTCTGCTTTTATGAATAGCGACTTATTGTGATTCCTCCCCTCCATCGGAAGCTCTTCTTTAGAGAATGTTTTCATCTGTCTACCCTCTATCTGTACCGACCCAACGAACATTGTGGGGTTTGCATCTTCAGGTACCATTATTTTGCTCAGAGGTTCTACCATGGTACGTCTGTGCTCTTGAGAGGCGCATAATAACTCTCATATGCTCATTTGTGCATGTGTCTTCTTCAATTGACGCAACACAGTATCCCCTCAGTGTTATCTGTATTCTCCGTCACCTATTGGCCTTTTGTTAGCACTTTTTTTCCTTTCTCTGTTACATCACTGTAAAAACGTCCACTGCGAGTCATCCCATTTACCTCATCTTCGACACTGCTCGAGAAGTTTTCCCAGAAGTCTCTCCCCTGCTCTTTTTCATCTTCACTGTTGTTATCCCATATCCCCATGCAAGAAGCTTGGTGGTTGAGAATTTGGAGGACAAATCTTTCGAGCAGGCCGGAGTTGATCATGTAGGTGGGTGGTAGAACGAAGTTGTAGTTGGGTGAGGGTTTCCGTGTGTGTTGGGTTGTTCTTTTTCCGGGTCGGATATTTTATACGTGTCAATGAGGTCTTGGATCTCATGCCCAAGGCGGGTGCAGTTGTCTGTTTCGTGGCCTTTTTGCTGATGGAAGTGACAGTATGGTTTAGGTCGAGGTGGCGTGGCACAGGGTTTGGAAGTGGTTTAGGTTTTAAGGGTTTTAGGAGTCCTTGCCTCTTCAGCTTTTCAAACACCTTTGACAAAGGTCTACCAAAATTGGAGAATCGCCTATTTCTGATGGCGGCGACCTCAGCAAGAGCGAGCTTGGTCCCTGAAGGCCCCCCAATAGTCATTCTATTCTGGCCGTAAAACTTTCTGTTCTCGGCTTCCACTTCCTCGATATCCATGACAGTTTCTCTTAACTGTCGAAAGTCACTAATCATGGAGGTCATCATTCTCAGCTTGTTATAAATGGAGGACTTGGTGCCTTTAATGATCATCTTAATCTGGTCCTTCTCCGAGGGCCGTGTCTGCATCTTCAAGAGCTGGCTTCTCCAGCGATCCACATAATCTTTGAAGGTCTCTTCTAGCTTCTGTTTGGTGTTTTCTAGGTCTCGGAGTGACAAGTCTATCTCCATGTCCATGACATATTGGTTCAGGAAGGCCTCCGCTAATGCCCTCCAGTCATCCCTGACCTTTCTCTCCAGGCCATGATACCATACTACGGGTGCCCCTTCCATTGACATCCCGAACATCTTCCGCACATAAAGGTCTCTTCTAGCTTCTGTTTGGTGTTTTCTAGGTCTCGGAGTGACAAGTCTATCTCCATGTCCATGACATATTGGTTCAGGAAGGCCTCCGCTAATGCCCTCCAGTCATCCCTGACCTTTCTCTCCAGGCCATGATACCATACTACGGGTGCCCCTTCCATTGACATCTCGAACATCTTCCGCACATGGCGCTTCGAAAATCCCACTGAAACATATTGTCGGAGATTGACCCTAGGATCTCTGTTTTCGTTGAACTTGGCCATGTCAGGCATCTTAAACTGGGGAGGCAGCTGTTCTTCGAAAGTCCAATAGATCTTCATGTTTTCCCTTCATTTTACGGGTAACTGACTCTACTTGTTCTCTGAGTTTCTATAACTCTGCCTCAGGCCCGGCTATCCTTCCCGCGGCATACTCAACCATGTCATCATCAAAAATAAGGATTTCTTCGCTCACCCTATTCGGGGCTCCTCACGCCTTCCATCATTGTTGTTTTATGTTCGCACTGTACGGGGTACTGTCAGATTAGCCACAGCGTTAGTCAAAGCTTGTAGTTGCTCAGTAATTTTGGTGATGTTAGTCACGCCTTCCATGCTTGCTAACCTCTTATTGACAAGTCTCCCTTCTTCTCTAACCCAAGGGATATCTATGATGGCTTTTAAGACTAGGGGTCAGCATGATGTGTGTATGCATGCGACGCATGAGATGCATGTGGTTATCAAAACAACATATACCCTTCCAACCTTATTCCTTCCACACCCGTGGTAAGTCCATTTCTGCCCTAGGTATGACTCATTTTATGCACCAATGTGGGGTACACAAAGATCGTTCTCTCCTATGTTACAGGGGTGAACCTTGGCTACCTCAGTTCGTCTTCATCAGTAAAAGACAAAGACCGCCCATTTACAAGATTGACTAAGCCTATTATAGGGATCGTGCTATTGTCTATAAATGACGAATTAGGCCCTCGGTAATCACAGTTGTGGCAGAGACGGACTTGGAGATATCCAAAATTATACAAATATGTCATAACAAGGTGTACCCTTCCTGGATGAAAGCCATTGCGGATATCGGACTCATGCATCTGGCATATTCGGATCATGTTTGGACCTTCTAAGCCCATCAAGGTTTTCATAAAAGTTGGCCCGTTATCATTTTAAAGCGTTCAATCAGATTATCGCGAGGTGTTAACTTGTCCCAGTTGAAAAAGCCCAACAGGTTTACACTTTCGCGATAAGGTGGCTAAATAACTTCAAATGATAGGGGGCCCAAACACAAGGTGGCCCATCATTACTTCGAAAACTTTTGGCCCAATCATCATAAGATACAAACTCGTCCCAGTTTAAGTGGTCCAACAAGTTCGTATCCTATGACGAGAAGCCCAAATGGATCCAAATGATAATAGGCCCAAACGCAAGCATGGGGGTAGCTTCTATAGGACACATAAATATGGTTCATATGTGGGCTTACAAGGGTATAGATAAGGCTCTCATCAGCGAAGGGTTGCACATAACTAGGTCTCCACAGTCAATGGTTCGAGCGACCAAGTGAGCACGCCTTTTTTATACCCTATGGTACGTGCCAACGAGTGATGGTTATCATCACATAATGATCTACCGCCTTGAGTGAAAGTGACTTCACGATACATGACGCCATCGGGGGTAAGAAGGGTATGCAAAATATATGAGACTTGGTTAACCAAAGCCAAAGCCACGGACACTACAAGGCATTATTTCGGGGTCGATTCTCTATCCCCAGTGGAGTCTCCATATGTAGTAGCGAAGCGGGGTTTACCGTTATGCCTATGATGTTCGGTGACCACGACACTATTGGGCCCGCAACCCATAGAGAGTACGGATTAGCCCGCGGGGGGACTAAACCAGAGAATGAAGGAGTCGCAACCCAACGTGAACTGTGAAAGATTTAAGGCCGTACTCACCCCTCGCAATGGAAGACCTCAAACCTTTGGGTTCGGAATGGTCTCTTACTTATGCCAGTATAATGTACTGGAACATATGCCTAATGCTGAGTCTCTATACATGTAGCGTCGACTGGGACATCCTCTTCAAGCTGAGTCTTTATACATGTAGCGTCGACTGGGACATCCTCATCAAGCTGAGTCTCCATACATGTAGTGTCGACTTACTCATCCTTATCATGCCAAATCTTTCTTTATGTAGTGTCGACTGAGACAAATGGTCTTATTGATCTTTAAGGAAGGCTATTCTCTCCCAAGTTATCATAGCTCTTTCCTTTCAGATTGTCTCCAGTCTACGACTAGGTTTGACCTTTAGGGTATTAATTGGTCTTCATGAGATTTTGGTCGACTGGGCTTGATGAAGGTCAATGAGAGTCTTTACTCTACTGGACTTGATGAAAGTCCATGAGAGACTACACTTCACTAGACTTGATGAAGGTCCAAGAGAGTCTCTACTCCATTATACCAAATGAAGGCATATGAGAGTACGGTCGAATGGATCTGACAAACATCCATGAGATTACAGTCGACTGGAACTGATGAATGTCCATCCATGTAGTGTGGAGAATATGACTATCCTTACATGTCGTATGGATGAGATAACAATCCTTCCTTGTAGTCTAGAGTTGATGGCCATCCACCTTGTCATATGGAGAATATGACAAATCCACATTGTCATATGGAGAATATGATAATCTTTCCATGTATTCTGGAGTAGATGACATTCCTAGAGAATACTTATTATCGATTGGGTATGTTGGAGGATATGAGGGTATTGACATATCGATTGAGAGAAGTATTTCGATTGGGCCAGATGATGGTTTATGTGGTCGATTGGAGCAAATGGGTTTCTCCCTAAGTTGGAGTTTTGTGAAAGATAATTTTTTTTTAAAGTAACCAATGAATACTTATTTGGAAAGCTATAATGTTCCCAAGGTGACAATGGGTGGCCTATGGCTATTTTTTATGGTCCAATTGCATCAAGTGACACCTTATTGAGATATATTACTAGCGAATCATTTATTACGTCGCTTGGGAGAATTCGAGATTCTCTCATTGTAATGGTTGGTGGAAATTTCTCTCTTCTTATTCCTCTTATCTTCCTCCCACCTGATCTCAATTTTCGCTCGAGCCATGGCTTGATCTATAGTGTAGCATCAAAATTTAGTGAGCTTTTGGTAGAGTCCACTTTCTAAAAGTAATCCATTTCTGAATGCTTCCACTGTAGTAGGCTGATGGAGATCTGGGATTGTTATCCTCTCTTTATTGAAGCGAGCCACGTAGCTTTGCAAGGACTCCCCTCTACGTTGCTGGATGGCATTGAGGTCATTGGTGGTCTTCTCAAGCTTGCAAGAACTTGCAAAATGCTCCATAAATTTGTCTGCTAGCTGTTGGTAAAACTCGATGGATCTGTATGGGAGATTGATGAACCAAGTGAGGGCAGGACCAGCTAATGTTTCTCTAAATCCTCTGCACATTCCAGCCTCCCATTGGTGAGGGGCCAGACCTGTTGACATCATCTTGTATTTGTAATGGACAACATGGTCGTCTGGGTCAGTTGGTCCATCATACATCTTCAAATCTGGAGGATTGAACTTCCTTGGTAGTTCGATGGAAGTGATGGTCTTCAAATATGGAGTGTCAGAAATTGTACCGGACCGACTTTTCCTTATTGGTAGCCTGACACCGGGTAGACTGGACAAAATTACTTCTTTGAATTCTAATATTTCCCTGCACATGTTGGATACGACTTGTTGTGCTTGGTCGACTGGGGAAATTGGTTCATTTCTTGGATCGTCCTGGGGGTGATCGTCTGGGGGCGGATCATCATTTGCCACATCATTGAATGCCCTCAAGAGATTGGATGAGAGTGTATGATTGTTGGGATTTTCAGGAGTATCACGTCGTTAGGAAGTTGAGGAGATTTGCTCTAATTAATTCTGGAGGGTTATATTAGAGCTTCGCATTGCTTGATTCTCTTCTTCTAAGGCACGTAATCATTCTTGGAGTATGGCCAGCTGTATAGACATATGATATGGTGTTTACTCACTACTAGAAGCCATGAATGGCTGTGTTTTAGGAATCGTAGATTGAGAGATCTATGTTTGCTATGAATCGCTAAGGCCCCACAGTAGGCGCCAAATTGTGGACGTTGATTTTTGCCTGAGGTCCACAATCGAGAATTTATAGGTTGGGGCACTAGCGATCCTGCAAAACAAAGATAGAATGAAGAGGGAGTACTGCCCACCGGTGTGGTGGGTGCTGTAGGCATTCCGACGCTCAAGTTAGTAGTGAAGACGAGTGGTAAATAATATAAGAACAAGGTCGGAAGTTACCTTGACTTCTGCTGACTGCCGTGAGGGCGATAACCGGTGTTTAGAGAGTAGAAAGCTTTGAGAGATCAATTTTGAGAGCAAAGACTTGCCCTCATGCTCGCTTAGATTACATCATCTATTTATATGCACTTGGGAGGTGTGCATATTTAATACATTAATTGTCTGCTCATTGGATGCTGAGAACGGTTGATCCATGAATGGGGAGAGTTATGAGTTTGAGCGTTTTGTGGGTTGTCAACTGATAAGTTAGGAGGCCATTTTGGTCAGATATTTTCTTGGGCATGGGCTTGTGAAATAACTTGGACCAATATGGGCTTACAAATGGGCTTTCTCTGAGGGTTTTGGGTTCTTTAGACTGACAGGTGATGAATGTTGGGCCTCTCTTTGTGCATGGGCCTAAGAAGGTAGTTGGGGCCCAAGTCTATTCTGGGTATTGTTTGGAGGGATTGGGCTATTACTGATATAGGGCCTGAAGCGAAAAGTCAAAATTACCCTTGGCCCAAATTAGGCCCGTACAACTGTGTAAGTTTAACGGTAAAATAACGCTTGCCAAAGCAAAACCAAAAGGATCCAGGACTCCTCAGAACATAAAAGTGTTCCTGCACACTGTTCCTCCAGTAGATTATCTGAGCTCCCCATTAATTCCTGGTCCTCAGTGGATTTCCTATAGAATTTGGAATTTTCCTTCGTGGGCTCCTTCATCTCCTCCTTCCTCCCCAATCTATACCATTAGTTTCCTGGTCTTACCACTGTAGGGGACACAAAGCTTGGATGTCTCCTCTAGGAAAGAGATGGAGGAAATGGCTTGGATTTTGGAGGAAATCAAGTTTTGATTGTAGGGTCCTTCCTAAAGCTCCATCAAGTTTTATCTTCTTGCAATAAATACTTCTTTGGAACCCAGATATTTGAAATTACCCTTCCCATACGTGTTTCTGTATTCTTTCCTTTGAGCCTTCTTTTAGAATCCAACATCTTCCTCAAATAAAAAGTGGTCGCATTCACATTAGTCATAAGAGGAAAATAGGTCCTCGTCAACCAGCATGATTTCCTTATTCTCAGTGAATTTTCAAATTCTCTTGTTGATTCTTTTCTGCACCACACTTTTAAAGCCCCAACAAGAATTAGTCGAATGATTGTAAGAGTTGTGATACTTACAATACTCATTTCCTTTGAGCTCTTCTTTGGTAGAAATTTTGTGTTTATGAGGCAGAGTCAAGAACTCCTCATTCATGAGGAAGTCAAAGATTTCCTCGGTCTTGGTTAAGTCAAATGAGAGACGAGTAGTATTGGAATTTGTTGCTTTCTTTCATGCTTTTGGTGCCTTCTTAATTATAAGAGGACATACACAGGATCCCGAACTGTTGAGATCCGCTACTGCAATTCCTTGTGCATCTGCTTCCTAATAATAGAACCCCATGGCTGTTTTCCTCCAAAGGATTTCCTCCCTCAATAGCTCTTTGTATTTAACCACTTTGGTAGATAATTCATAACAGTTTCTGAATTCTATCCCTTGGAATTTTTTCCTCTGTTCTATGTCCAAACATATTTATGTTATTTTTACGAACTCTATTTTTGGTAGGTAGATCTTACATCAGTTCCTCATCTTCTTTTAACAAATAATGAAATGGTATGTCATTTCTCCACTCCTCTACGTCACCCTGGATAATTCAGCTATGCATAACTCTGGCTCGACTCTAAAGGATTGAGTGTGAAACTGCCTCTTCATCTCCTGCCAGGTAAAGATTGAGTTCCTCGACATAGTGGCATATCAAGTAAAAGTTGTTAATGTCAAAGAATTGTGAAACAATCTTAGCTTAAAATTTGAAAGTTGTCATAATTCACCAGATCCCCACATTGGATGGTGAATCTGGCAATGGCTTCAGAGAGGATTGGTCGGCCTCTCAATAGTGAAAAATGAGGAATCATATATGCCTTATGATATGGATTTTCTCTGTCAACTGTATCAGGATATGACTTGTGAAATTATGGATGACCAATTGGCCTCAACCCGGTCCATAGAGTTCGTGCACCACCTCAATTAATGTTTCTGCATCTAGGTGTTTGGGAATATGCACTGGATGATTATTTCCTCTGTTGAACATTGGAGGATTGCTCCCCGGGCCTATTTGCAGGATAGTTGTTTGGATTTGTGGCTCCGAAGAACTGTTTGTTAGGTTTATTCTAGGTCCCAAGATCAAACAAGACATGAAATCATGTGTGAATACATCAACGGAGGTAGCGGAATAGTCACATCGATCGGTTGAGACGAATCGGCAACAAACGAAGTTGATTTTTCCCTTGCAAAAAACGCAACTGCAGTTCACTGCCCACAAAATCAGATTTTTGAGTTGAAAATGGAGCTCCAAGCTTCATCGAATGGTTCCCGGCTCATGGGTGAACTTCCCTACCACCTTGCAAGTCTCTCGGAGTGCTAGCTCTTCTTGATTTTGCCACAAAATCAAGCACATTGCTTCCAAACTCACGCCCAAAATGAAGAAAACCAGTGAGCATTTTTTACTGCCCATTTGGGCGTGAATGATGATGGAGAAAGAGAGGAGGGAAAGTGTGTATTAGGTTAGTAAATGATTCCAAAATCACTTAATATTTTTCATAAAAATATATCAAACAATTACTAATCAATTAATTAAAATCAAAAAGTAAATGCTTTACAACCACCAAACACTATTCCAACAACACACATCAACTATTCATTTTACTTTAATAAAGTGATGTGTGTCTTTCAATCAATCAATCACATCAATCAATCACATCACTCAAAGTGACATTTGATTTGACGCTTGATGACGAATGATTTGACGCTTGATGTGACTTGCATTGCCGCACTCGAATTCGAAATACGAATGCGCTCACAATCACACTCGGGCTCGGGTTCACTAATTCTCAATTAGCGAATTTTCCGTCGCGTCGTAATTAAATGATTACGCCTAGCGAATTCACTATTCACATCGCTAACGAATTAATTCTAAATTAATTCGTTCGCCCAAATTAAAATCCAATTTCAATTCTGCGTCGAAATCTAATTTCAATTAATATATCGAATATATTAATTTAATTGATTAATTCTGAATTAATCGTTTTCTCTCTTCAGACGATATTTTATCCTAGATAAAATATCTCCGTAATTAATCCTAGATTAATTTTCTCTCTCATCAATTAATCCCAGATTAATAAATGTGCGAGTCATACGTCATTGGTGGATCACTGGGAAGAGACCCATGAGATCCCCGCATATGTTGGCAGTAAATACGGTCGTCGGAGTATCCGAATCACGTACGTACCAAGTACTACATTCTACCGATTTACGAGACAAGGTCGACTTCTAGCAAAGCACCAAGCCTACCCAATTCTCCGGACATATTCTTATAAGAATATCTGAGGATCTATATCAGGCGTAGTCTACTAAGTATTGTGTATATCGGCCCAGTATCGGATAGTCACGTGCTAGGGCTGGGGCTGGATAAGTGTCTGCCCCGTCCGAAGCACATGTCGGATGTCTGGTAACTAGTCTCTATAATCGGATATGCATGACCTAGTCATAATATCCCGATGGTTGCGCAACACTTAAGAGCACTAATACCATATCCTGCGTGACATCATCTCCACTATGACTGGAGTGATACTTCCGTCTTGACATCACACCCAATACTCTACGATTCTCATATACCCAGCATTGGCGTACACAGAACCGTTAGAGTCCTAGACGACCTCAACTAAAGTATATTGATTGTCGTAAGCATTAGCGGTGCAAGTCTCAGGTTAAAACCAAATACACCTACCCTGATTTCGGCCTCCCATAGACACATAGTCATAATACCAATGGGATTCCGAGGGGTCTATCCAGAGCGAAGCTGTTTCCCGTACCATCGGTGAAACACGACCTCCTATCGCACTTGCATAAGTATCCAATACTTATATATATGAGAACTATGCCGTTGTGCCCTCACAACGCGCACAAGTGCAATACTAGCCTATTCCGCATTATCGATGTCCAGTCTCGATAATACTCCGGCTAGGGATATTTAATGATTAATCCTTCGTGGACTGATACTGTCTCATATCATTCTCAATCCAGGAACTCATCATAGGGACCTCTCTTCATTTATATATCTATGGTGATCTAATCACAAATGATGAGAGTGCAATTTCCTTGTCACATAGTTAATTTGTTACAACAACACAATGATCTGTACAAATAGTGACGCTATGAGTCATTTTGTCCAACAATCTCCCACTTGGCACATAGCCAGTCACTCAAGTGTCCCACACCCGAACTATGTACGGTTCACTCAAATTGCTGAGGAAAAGTTTTCGTCTGCGGATTTGTTTGATAATCGTCTGACGCGATTTATACGATCATCACATCGCCACGATGTATGATCCGAACGAATCAGATGATATAGAAGTATATATCTGGATCGTCGATGAGACCTTTAATTCCTTAGCCTGTGCTGACGCCTAGCTCAGCCGCTAACAGAACTATATCTAATCTGATTAGATTTATTTTCGTCCCAAATGGCTTCTATTGCTGCCTCAGCTGCAGCAATAATCCGTATTTGTTGTTTATTCGGCAACAGTTATCTTGCTAGGAATATTTCCAGCGCACTGTCCCGTTATTCAAACTTTATAGTACCGCAGTATTTACCGGTTTGGAAACTTGCAGCAGTGATCCTAGTCACTTCAAGTTCTCCTACTCCATAATTTAAGACATCATCTTTAGTTCTCTAAGATACTAACAGATGTTCTTAACTTCAATCCAGTGACTATCACTTGGATTGTCCTGATTGTGACTCCATATGCTCAAAGCGTATGAGACACCAGGTTACGTACATTATTCAATGTACAATTTCTCAGAGAGTGTTAACAACTCAAAATCTAGCCCAGTAGATCTTATTCCTTGAATAAAGGTTGTTACTCCCAAGAATTCTACGGAGAATTTCTATGAAAGAATATTTATGAAAGCCAAGCTTTCACCAATTGCTTTATTGGGAATTTCACTGTCAGTGCGCTCCCACTAACCTCCTTATATACACAAGAATCATTTCGTTTTGAATTAAATCATAAACCATTATGATTACATCAAAACGTCAGTTCCAAGAACCTTATGCTTGCTTCAATCCAAACATGGATCGAATAATCCGCAAACCTTGTTTGTCGGTTATACAAAATCGTCAGGATGTTGTAAGAATCCTCCAAGAGGTTCCTTTTCAGGAAAGCGATTTTGATCTGTAACTGACACATTTCATAAATGAAATACGCAGTTATCAACAAGCATCTTCAAAATGGATTTACCATGGCAACAGGTAAAAGGATGAACCGTTATTAACACAATGTTGATAACGATACCTTTCCGTCATAAGCCTAGCTTTGTACGTTGGTATGTTGCCATCCATATATGTCTTCCTTGAAGACACTTACGGTACCAATAGGCACAATGCCTTGTAGTACAACAACTAGTATCCAAACATAGTTGTTATACATGGAATCCATTTCGGACTCATGGCACTTTGCCATGAAAGGGAGTTGATACCTTGTATCATTTCCTCGTACGTAGTCGGTTGGTATTCCTCAATAAGATTTACATCTTTAAGGGGTTACATCAGAAACCCATACCCTAGGTTGTTTTCTGATTCTCTCCGATCTACGCGGTTCTTGTTTATTTGAAGATTAATGGTTTAGTTTCATCCTTGATGAACTATTTATGTTCCATTATGGACTTCGTGCCTTGAACAGTATTACTCCGATTTTCATCGAGTATCACTATCCTCCCACTGACCACTGCATATCGGTATTCCTCTCAGGAAAACCGCATGGTGAGCAACAATCATATTGTTCTCATGTGAGATTTATAAGTACTATACTTAAGGTTTCCCTTAGGATAACCTATATTGGCACTTATCCAATTTGGGTTCTTAGTTTGGTATCATCCAAACGTTATGCCTGGCATACCCAAATATTAGGAGTGAGAAACCCCGTTCTTTCCTGTTCATATCCTATATGATATCTGTCAAACAGATTTATATGGAACCTTATTCTAAATAAGTTTTGTACTGTTAATACATATCTTGTTTGAAGGAAATGATAGCTCAGAGCGACTCGTGATAAACCTTATCATGTCCAACAAAATTCGGTTTTTAGTTTGGACACACCGTCAAACTGACGTGTCTCGGGAGGAGTCCTCATCTGAAAGAATACTGTACTCTTTCATGTACGTATGAAACTTACTGCTTAAGTATTTTCCATTACGGTCTTACCGTGGCGGCATAATACTATAGTCGATCTGTTTTTCTACTTCGTGTCGAAACTATAAAAGTTTCCGATCTGTGTTCTTCAAAAGAAACACATAACCATAACGTGATGCCACATCCGTTAAGGTCACGAAACATTCATGTTCACATCTAGCCTAGCTAGATATGGGCCCACTAACTTCACCATGAATAGGGCTAACAGATCGGTGGCACTTACACTATTACCAAGTAAACAGTGTTTTAGGTACTTTACCTAACAAACTAGATTCGTAGACTTTATTTGAATAGTCAAATCAGTCCTAGTACCCACTCTTCAAAAGTGCGGATATACGAGTCTTGTTTATTCTGTCCTAGACAACAATGCCACAAATAAGTCTCTACTTGATCAAATCAATTTGAGCTATTTATTTGTCATTTTATATTGTTTGAGATTTTAATTATATTCAAAATATAAATTCTGTTATTCACATCTAATGTGTTTATCTCAGTATCATCTTTATATAATGAAACACTTAGTGTTCTAGAATATAAAGGTTTATCCACAATGGATTAAACACTCATATAGAGATAATGTCTATAGTCAAACTAGTTACATTATAACAGTTCCTAATTTAAGTACACACCCAAAGGGTAGTTCATAAACTTAGGTATCTACGGTCGAAACAGCGACTTCGTCCCGTTTCCGATTCGTAGAGCAATCTCTCAGCTTGAAGTCAGTATCCTGCTCAAAGCAGATTCTGAACATCAATACATATATTTTATGTACCACACATAAGTATTTAAAATCTAATTTCAATACTAGTTGTGAACATAACTTTGACAAATTTTTAAAGTCAGAGCCTTGCCCTTTCTTTAATTCCTTCGTGTCTGCCATATCCAAATGGTAGTCACTTTGGTATATGTCAATTATCCTTTTCAATATTTTAGGAACCTTAGGCCAAGCCTTGGGTTTTTAGAATATCGAAACGATGTGCACCTCGGCTACATGCCCATTGCAAACTTTGACTTTATCTCCTCTAGAATAGTAATTCAATAATTTCTCCAAGAATTATAAATTACAATTTTAATACTTCTTAAATCTAAAATTAGATTTATGACAAGTATATTAAATTAAGCATTAAAGTCATCATCACATAAATCTTCCAAAGATTTTATGCTCTACTTATTTTGCTTAATTTTGGGCGTAAGGTATAATAAGTTATTTTATCAAATAAAGTAACCTATTATTATTCCCAATTTGAAAATTAAATCATTTAAAATATTTTAATCCCAGATTATATTTTAAATATCCAACTTTTCAATTTTATCTTGATTACAATAGTCCAACTATTTAATCAACGATTAGTGGTACTATATATATTATAATGATTATAATAGTCCAACTATATAATCAAATATAATCCAAATTAATTAACCTCAATTACTTGATTACTATAATCCAATTATAAAATCAACTGTAAACTGAAATTAATTAATTCAAATATATTGATTAATATAATCCAATTATATAATCAAGTATAATACAGTCCAACTGTTTATTAAAACAACAATTTAAATATTAGTCCAACTAACATTTAATATTACGACGAAATAATTTGAATGAGCGCGTATGGCGAGTAATTGAACGAATATTGCAAATTCAATTCTTGCCTCCCACTATTTTTCGTCGAGCCTCTAACCCTCTGTCGAGTACTCGGGAAACCGTGTTTCCTAGTGGGCTAGGATCCCGTTAAATATCACACAATCTTGACTTTGGCCAACAAATTGTATGATAATTAACTAGGTAGATCTCTAAGATCAATTGGATCCAATCCAATTCCTAGATCCAGTAGGTGGACATCCAAGTCCTAAACATATATCATATATATGCCTATATATCCAATATATACCCTAACCTATTTCCTCTGAATCAACTAGGCCTTGGCTTTGGCACAACAAACCTAGTGATCCCAGTCAAGCGTGGACCCATTGACCATGGAAGCTTCGTAATCAATGTCGTTGGACAAGAAGTGGTCTTGACTTTGGCCAACAAACCACAACTTGGACAAGACGCCAATATGGAACAAAGCCTCGTGATTCAAACACATCATCGCGACAGACAAGGGCTTGACTTTGGCCAACAACCCATGCCAATCTAGGATCTTGAGCAAGAATCATTCAATGGAAGGAAAAGACGCATGATATTTGATGAGGGCTTTTCGCGTGCAAATTGGCTACCAATTTCATTATCTTTGTTAAGGTCTCATCATCATACACCCTTAAACATGCATTCTAAATACATAATAAAGCGAGTATGAAAATAAATAATAATGATATGCGGATGGATACTTTACATTGATCCTAGATCAAATCTCTCCCTTTCTCACTCAAGCTTGCACTTGTACTACTTCTACCCGTTACACTACACTCTAAAGAAACCTCATTTACATTGAGGGGAATAGGTGAGAAGAGAATACAAAGAGAATAGAGGTGATAAGGCTGGACACGCAGGTCTAATTTAATAAATCGAATTGATTACAACAATTTCCAAAATTGCCCCACCCGACTAATATCCATCCGATATACATTATTCATTCACACAACCATGTATTCACACATAAGCATGTTATCAATCAATCTAATCTAATCAAATTAATTAATCTGATAATTATGTGATCATCCAATGTTCAAACAACGATTTGATTTTGCTCGAGTCAAACTCGTTTTTGCGAATAAGTACTCAAAGTACGAATTCATGAATTAAATTAAACTACATCATTAAATCAATTTAACATGTATTTAATACTAATTCACTATTCAATTCCAAATTAAACATTACACATTTATTAAAAACCTTTTATGATTTAAATTCCAATTTAATCGTACGCGTCTCAAAGACCGATTAACGTCCAACGTCAATTCAATTAAGTCCAATGGACTTTTAATTGATTTCTTAAGGCGTGGACTTTTGGTCAACTCGTGTCAAACCGAATAACCAAAATCCAATCCGGTTTACCCCATAAGCCCATAAATCAATTTAGGTCCATTAGGCCCAATTAAACTTTAAAGGTTCATTAAGTCGCATTTGGGCTTAACGGAAGTGGCTTTGGGCCCAATTGGATCCATCCAATTTGCCCAAATCCAACTTTGTACAACAAAGCCCATAAGCCCATTTACAACATAATAAGCCCAAATCCAATTTAAAGGCCTAATTCATTAAATTACACAAATCCAATTTCACAATTTAATTACCTAAAGTGCATTACATGATTAACCAACTAAATCAATATTTCCAAAACACTAAATTAGTCCAATTAATCATGTTCATTATCATCATCACATGTCCAACACATAAATGAAAAAATCAAACCCATTACATGCTTCTCGGCCAAAGGAGGGATTTTGTGTCCGATTTGGATTCAATCCAATCAAACCCACAATCGACATTAAATCAACATCCTAATGATTTCCAATACATCCAATGTCCTAAAATCAAAATACCAAGACATTCAAGGGCATAATCCAATTCGGCCAACATGAGAACTTTTGGGGATTTTATGTTCAATTCAAAATCCAATCCAATTCGATTCAAATTAACATTATCCTATATGATTCTAACTCATCCAATGAATCAAAATCGAAAAATTCCAAATTACCAAAATTCCAATTTACATTCGGCCAAGGTATAATTTTTGGGGAAAATAATTCCAAATCATTTTTCAACAAATTGGTCCAACCAAAATGCAATTAGACATGTTATAAGCACTCAAACAATCAATTTATTCAAATCATGCTCAACACAAATTTACCCAAATTTTAAGCCCTACATTTTCATGCTTGAACCTATAGCTCTTGATGCCATTGTTAGGTTTATTCTAGGTCCCAAGATCAAACAAGACATGAAATCATGTGTGAATACATCAATGGAGGTAGCGGAATACTCACATCGATCGGTTGAGACGAATCGGCAACAAACGAAGTTGATTTTCCCTTGCAAAAAACGCAACTGCAGTTCACTGCCCACAAAATCAGATTTTTGAGTTAAGAAATGGAGCTCCAAGCTTCATCGAATGGTTCCCGGCTCATGGGTGAACTTCCCTACCACCTTCGCAAGTCTCTCGGAGTGCTAGCTATTCTTGATTTTGCCACAAAATCAAGCACATTGCTTCCCAAACTCACGCCCAAAATGAAGAAAACCAGTGAGCATTTTTTACTGCCCATTTGGGCGTGAATGATGATGGAGAAAGAGAGGAGGGAAAGTGTGTATTAGGTTAGTAAATGATTTCCAAAATCACTTTATATATTTTTCATAAAAATATATCAAACAATTACTAATCAATTAATTAAAATCAAAAAGTAAATGCTTTACAACCACCAAACACTATTCCAACAACACACATCAACTATTCATTTTACTTTAATAAAGTGATGTGTGTCTTTCAATCAATCAATCACATCAATCAATCACATCAATCAATCACATCACTCAAAGTGACATTTGATTTGACGCTTGATGTGACGAATGATTTGACGCTTGATGTGACTTGCATTGCTGCACTCGAATTCGAAATACGAATGCGCTCGCAATCACACTCGGGCTCGGGTTCACTAATTCTCAATTAGCGAATTTTCCGTCGCGTCGTAATTAAATGATTACGCCTATCGAATTCACTATTCACGTCGCTAACGAATTAATTCTAAATTAATTCGTTCGCCCGAATTAAAATTCAATTTCAATTCTGCGTCGAAATCTAATTTCGATTAATATATCGAATATATTAATTTAATTGATTAATTCCGAATTAATCGTTTTCTCTCTTCAGACGATATTTTATCCTAGATAAAATATCTCCGTAATTAATCCTAGATTAATTTTCTCTCTCATCAAATTAATCCCAGATTAATAAATGTGCGAGTCATACGTCATTGGTGGATCACTAGGAAGCGACCCATGAGATCCCCGAATATGTTGGCAGTAAATACGGTCGTCGGAGTATCCGAATCACGTACGTACCAAGTACTACGTTCTACCGATTTACGAGACAAGGTCGACTTCTAGCAAAGCACCAAGCCTACCCAATTCTCCGGACATATTCTTATAAGAATATCTAAAGATCTATATCAGGCGTAGTCTACTAAGTATTGTGTATATCGGCCCAGTATCGGATAGTCACGTGCTAGGGCTGGGGCTAGATAAGTGTCTGCCCCGTCCGAAGCACATGTCGGATGTCTGGTAACTAGTCTCTATAATCGGATATGCATGACCTAGTCATAATATCCCGATGGTTGCGCAACACTTAAGAGCACTAATACCATATCCTGCGTGACATCATCTCCACTATGACTGGAGTGATACTTCCGTCTTGACATCACACCCAATACTCTACGATTCTCAATATACCCAGCATTGGCGTACACAAAACCGGTTAGAGTCCTAGACGACCTCAACTAAAGTATATTGATTGTCGTAAGCATTAGCGGTGCAAGTCTCAGGTTAAGACCAAATACACCTACCCTGATTTCGGCCTCCCATAGACACATAGTCATAATACCAATGGGATTCCGAGGGGTCTATCCAGAGCGAAGCTGTTTCCCGTACCATCGGTGAAACACGACCTCCTATCGCACTTGCATAAGTATCCAATACTTATATATATGAGAACTATGCCGTTGTGCCCTCACAACGCGCACAAGTGCAATACTAGCCTATTCCGCATTATCGATGTCCAGTCTCGATAATACTCCGGCTAGGGATATTTAATGATTAATCCTTCGTGGACTGATACTGTCTCATATCATTCTCAATCCAGGAACTAATCATAGGGACCTCTCTTCATTTATATATCTATGGTGATCTAATCACAAATGATGAGAGTGCAATTTCCTTGTCACATAGTTAATTTGTTACAACAACACAATGATCTTTACAAATAGTGACGCTATGGGTCATTTTGTCCAACACTGTTGAGGAGCCATAGGCCTGTTATTTCTAAATGGCGGCTATTGGTAGTAAGAATCATGTTAAAACCTCCCATTTGAAATCCTCCAACTTCTTCTCTCATGTGATGAGGTTGGTATCTGTCTTCCATTGGGGGGAGGAGGAGGGTGGGGATTTGGTACATAATGACAATGTGTCTCATGAGATCCTCTAGAGGATTCCCCCCGAGTTCTTCCTATCTTACTAGCCTAGAAATCACTTCATGGCCTTCATTCCTCTCATTTCTGAAGTTGAAAGTGTGTCCAAACATGTGTTGTTCTATTCTCTCTAGAGCTTGTAAGATTTTTTCTTGGCTCTTTGTCATTGTATCTTGGCTTGCCTCCATCCTTCTGGATATCATATTTGCAAGAAGTCATATCAGTACTGAAATTATTAGGTGAACTTGTATCATCTAAGGCTATGAGAACAAGTCTTGCTAGAGTTTGATTTTCTTGATTATGAATTACAAGAGGAGATATGTTCCTCTCAATTTTCTTGATTGAGTTGTAATGACTCTTGATCTTTTTTATTGCATTTCCTTTGCCATTTATATTTCCTGCAACAAACTGCTCCCTCCAATCCTGCAACCATTCCATTATGTTCTGCATTTACGCCTAATGGAGGAAATTGAAGCATAATGATAGAAAAATACGTGTTATGGAGGAATTCCTACATATATTTTATTTTTTGGAGCAACTGACAAGGCTTATTTTGTCCAGCTTGGGTTTGGGTCAAACTTTATCTTGCCAATTGGATTGGGCCTGAAATTATTTGGGTGCAAATTATATTCATAATTTGTGACTGCCACAATAAAGAGTAATAATAGTGCTCTCAAATACTAGTATTAGTCAAACAATAATTTATATATATGCAGGTTGAAATCATCTAATTCGAATGAAAAATTTATTTAAGACATGTTCAATAAACTCATCCAATAAATATATATTATGTGTTAATTAATAATTTTCTCTTTCCATTGTAATGATTAATTTTTAATCTAATATATATATAAATATTATTGGATAGACATATCATAATATTATTGGATAAATATATCATGTCATTCATATATTTACCTCATACAAATCTTTCTCCTAGTCCTATGCACTGCTCATCGTTTTACTTTTAAAAGAAGCGTTGGATGTTTATACCGTTGGTCGTTGTTGAGAATCTGGAAGAAAACAATAGATGTAACGATCAAATGAATATCAGTGGTCGATATTTGAAATTCAAATAGTAGCTTTTTGGAGGGAAGTTCAGATATGCTCGTTCGGGGAACCCTTTGCCTTTGGGATTCTAGGGCCCGTGATGATGTTAGTGGGACCCATATAACGATCTACGTCGTCGTTTTTTTTTTGTTTTTTTTTTTTAAATATAATTTAGATTTTAGATTAAGTCCAAAGATTTTCATATGAGCCGCGCCTCGTCTCGATTTCATGCACCATGGCTCTAGTTTTGCATATTTCAGAAAGACGGAAATACCCTTGTATTCGAAAAGTTACGTTTTACACCCTTCTGGCAATTGTGTGTAAAAAGGACGAACTCCTTAGGGGTGAGCATACCCGAACCGATTGGAACCGGATAGGAAATTCGGGTTTGGAATCGGAATCAGTTGTAATCGGTCTAGTTCCGATTCCAAATATAAGGAACCAGTTGTAACCGGTTCGGTTCCGATTTTAGAATAACCGGAACCAGAACCGCATTTGAGAACTGGATTGATTACTGAGTCATTTGCTATATTCACACATTCATGTTCTGTTATGCGATAGAAATGGAGAACGTGCTTAAGTGCACCGTTAAGTTGTATGCCTATAGAAGACGCTCACTTGCATTAATTGAATAAAGTAGTTCTTGGTTGCATTTCTCTCTTACTGTTTATTCTTTGCTGAGTGAACTCATCTTCTTAATTGTCTTTATTATTGTTTGCAATCCTCTGGTGTTCAACATAAGCTTTTGTATTCTCTCACTCATTCAGAGAATTAAAAAAAAAAAAATCAAGCCTTACAAACAAACTGTAATTAAATAAAATGGAAAAGAGCATGGATAAAATTGAGTTATGCTACAAAGCTTATTTAATCGCTTACTTGCTATTAAATGACAATGTTATATTAATAGGGTAATACGGAATCGGACCGAAACCAGACTGAAACCGAATTGGAATCGAATAATAGGGTACCCTATTTAATTGGGTAGGTTCCGATTCCACTTAATTATGAATCAATTTTTTCCGGGTAGGTTCCGGTTCCATGCAAAACCGGAACCAAAATCGAAACCGGTTTTGCTCACCCCTAGACCTCGTGACCAAATGAATTACGTGGGGGTAATGACCCGTGAAAGTAATTTTTGGTCTCAAATTAAGAAATAGTTCTCAATTTTATTTGGTATAATTTTCTTCAAGCAGATTTTTTTTATTAAAAATCATAATAATTATAACAAAACTTTTATTAAAAATAATATAATTATTTTAGTAGACAGATTTTTTCAAGTTATATTATGAATGGAATGAAATAAATTAGTGAAATAAAATAAAAACATTTTAGATAATTTTATTCCAGAAAAGGTCTACAACATATGTCCCTAAAAGCTTAAAATTTGAGTTTCTCCTAGTTTATGTAGACATGACTACGGTTCAATTTGTTGTGATTCACCGATCACTTTAGAGAAGATTTGAGGAAAAACCGAATTGTATTTATTACTACAAGTTTACAACTAGAAACTTAACAAAAAACCTCACACTCTCTCAAGCTCTCTACTTGGAGCTTACACACTTTTTGGGATACTAATAACAATGATTTTGAGGCTCTTTTATACTGTCAAAAAACGCGTGCACTGTAGCACACGTTTTTGACAGCTTTGCCAACTCACACACACACACATTTGCTGGCTTCCTTTCACAGCTTTGAGTTTGCTGTGATACAAGCATGTTCCATCATGCTTTCGGTGAAGGTGTGCTGTCTTCAACTACAAATCTCCCCCTCGGTGAAGATTTCCCAAAATCTGAGCGACCATCATCATTCAAATCGGATCCTCCAAAGGATCCTCCCCTGGCTGCATCTGTATGATTGCCTACGTACCCTGAGTTGGGATCAAGCCAATCGTAGTTCTCTGTATCATCTGACAGCTATCCCGGTTATGTCTCTGCACAACTCTAGCTTGTCCCGAACATTGTTCCTTTGTTGACATGTCGGCTGTGTCTCTGCACAGCACACTTCACTGCATCTCTGTACAGTATTCTTCTGCTATGTCTCTGCATAGTACAATCCATTGTGTCTCTGCACAGTAATCTTCTGTTGTGTCTCTGCACAGGTTTGCTGCCATATTTCTTCACTCATTTGTTCCTCAGTGCCTTCTTGCATTTGGGAAACTCTCTGGCTCCCTTACATCAGTAAGCAGAATATATTCGGATCCCGGATATCTGGTTGATGGAATCCTGCCTCGTTCAGATCTTCTTGTCTGAGGTCCACTGGTTTCAGGAGGTCTATCATCATCCATCTCTGTGAATGATCTTGTAGCTTCTAGTGGAGTGGGTTGCGGCTCCCCCTGCTCAACACTTTCTTCTGTAATCTCCGATGGAACAGTCTGTGTCTCCCCCTGCTCAACATCTCTATCTGCCTCCTCTGGTTCTGCTTCTGGAATTTCCTCGTGCACCATATCTGTGGCCAATTGTGCTGGTGCTGGGTCTGGATTCTTGTTGGCACTGGTATTGGAAGACATTCTGGGCATTTCAATGTCTTCAATTGTTCGGTCTTCAAGAAACTCTACTTCCTGGCTTCTGATGACCATCTTCACCTTCGTATCCCATAGTCTGTATCCAAATTCTTTATCTCCATGGCCTAGGAATATACATGGAGTTTTCCTTGCATCGAGCTTCTCCCTGAGCTCATTGGATACATGTACAACGGCTAAACAACCGAATACTCTAGGGTGAGTGTAGGAGGGATTCTTACCAGACCACACTTTCTCCGGAATCTCCATGTTCAACGGTTCAGATGGTGATCTGTTGATCAGGTAACAGGCAGCACGAACAGCTTCTCCCCAGAATGGCTTTGGCAGCTTAGCCATACTGATCATTCCTCTGACTTTCTCCATAATGGTGTGGTTCATGCTTGCAGCGACACCATTATGTTGTGGAGTATGTGTAACAGTTCTCTCATGTCGAATGCTATGTCTCATGCAGTAGGCTTCGAACTCCCTGGAACTGTACTTGCCTTCATCGTCTGTGCGAAGGCACTTCAGCTTCTTCCCTGTTTCATGCTCTACCATGGCGTGGAACAACTTGAATTGATCTAGGACCTGATCCTTCGTCTTGAGGAAATACACCCAGATTTTCCGTGAAGCATCATCGATGAAAGTCAGAAAATACTTGTTACCGCCTAATGAATCAACCTCCAAGGGACCACAAATATCAGAGTGCACCAGACTGAGCAACTCTGATCTTCTCTCTGAAGAGGAATCAAACGAGACTCTGCGTTGCTTACCAATCAAGTAGTGGTTGCAAGGACCTCGTGCAACATCCTTGGTAAGCTCTTTCTTGTTCAGGGTAGACAACCCTCTCCTACTCATGTGTCCGAGTCTCTGGTTCCACAGATTTTGAGAAGCCTCTTTTTCAGCTACATTGAGGCTGTCTGCACAAATCTTCACATGAGTCTTGTATAGTGCGCCGCAAGCAAGTCCTCGGGCGACAACCATGACACCTTTCGTCATTCTCCATGTGCCATTTCTGAAGTGATTTTCATAGCCCTGTTTGTCAAGAGCTATCCCCGAGAGTACATTCAGCCGAAGTTCTGGAACATGCAGGACATCCTTCAAGATCAATGTACACCCGACATTTGTCCGCAACTGAATATCACCCATTCCTACTATCCCAGAGGAACTGATATTTCCCATCTTCACTGCTCCAAAGTCTCCCGCTTTGTATGTTGTGAAGAAATCTCTGTGAGGAGTGACGTGGTAGGATGCTGCAGTATCTACCACCCACTCAACATTTGGGTTGCGTTGTGAAGGCATGTCTCTTCCTGTATGGAGCATATTGCTACATCTGCTTGGACAACGACCAGTGTCTCTCCTTCGTCATTCTTCGGCTGGTGATTGCCTTCTCTCTGCTCTCGTTGCAGTTTTCGGCAATTCTTCTTTAGGTGGCCTACAATGCCACAATGATAGCACTTATAGGTAGGCTTCCTTCTATCTGAGGATCTACCCCTGATTGTGCTTCTGCCTCTTTCTCCGTCTCTTCCTTGATGTCTTCCTCGAGTCTCTGTGACGAAGGCTTCTGTCTATTCTGAGCCAACATCTTTTCTCCTGGACTCCTCATTCGACAGGGCATCTTTTACCATAGGCATGGTAACTTTACCTCCTGGAGCGGAATTGCTGAGAGTAACCACCAATGTCTCCCAGCTATCAGGAAGGGAACTGAGTAGTAAGAGGGCTTGTACTTCATCTCCCAACTGCATGTCTACTGCAGACAACTGGTTCACCAGGCTCTGGAACTCGTTGGTGTGTTCTGCAACGGAAGTTCCACTCCGTAGCTTCAGGTTCACCAAACGCCTCATTAAAAACTTGTAGTGATATTTTTGTATCATACCGCAAGTGTACGGTGTCAAGTTTTAGTATAAATGAGTTTAGAGTGTCGAACCCACAGGGATTGCGTTAACTCGCACTAAGTACTACAATTGATAATCCTAACTTTATTTAGACGACAAATAATAGAGATTTTTTATAAATAAATAAAATATAAAAATATTTTGATAGGAGGAACTAATACGATAGAGATTCTGGATCCTGATTTCACCTAGCTGTCTCCTATGTATTTGTCATGCCAATTAATCTTTGTTCAGTTATATTATTTATAAGTCAAGATCCTAAAATATTCACTCCCTCTCTCGAGTGCCGAGTGAAAATATTATCAACTATAGACTTCGATATCTCTATAAAAATCCAATAATTAATAACTCATTACGATTTGTGATTCTATGTTAACGACTTCAAAGGACTATAGATTCTCTCGAACTCTATAAAATCCTAGGTTATATTCTCTAGATCTATTCAAAATCCCCTCTCTCGAGTGATAGATTCTAAACATTCATCATCTTCAATTGTGGCCAGCAATCAAGAAGCATTAAACTCAAAAGAATATAAATAATTAATAAAACTTCATTACAAAACTGATAAACAAAATACAAGGTTCAAGCATCAATTACAATCGTTCTCCAAAATTAAGGAGTAAATTCATGACAAAAGATAAAACAATAAATAATCAAGCCACGAATTTAATGGAAATCATTAGAGTTTTAAGAAAGAAATAAGAAGATAAAACCCGAATTGAATCTCTTCCTCTCCGGATATTAAAACCTTTGTCTCCTCTTGTCGCTCTTCAATCCTCTCATTGGATCTCTAAAAATATGTATTTCGTGTTTTGCGCAGTGTATTAGCCTCCTCTTTAATTCTGGACGAACTGTTATATTTATAGTGGAGGCTGGGAGTCATTGGGTATCATTAGGGATCTAAAAAGCCCTAAAAAATAAATCCTGAAGTGTGTAGGTTTCTTATCTTCCGCAGCGCCGTGGCTTTGCAAGTGGGCGTCTGGGCGCTGAACTCTCGGGAAATTTTATGGACATTATGTAGACTTGAGGCGCCATGGCGCCATGTATTGTTGGAATTAAAGGCGCCAAGGCGCCACCTTCTTTAATAAGCCATCTTTTTGCTATTCACGTGCATGCCTTTTTGTCCTATTCTTCATTCTCTCTTTTTTTTCTCTTGACACCTCACGCCACTGGTCCCACTTGTTTTCTTCCTCTTTGCTTTTAGATTTCAAACAATCAAACAACAATTTTGCTAAGCTATGGCCCACGTTGATGGTTTTCTTTCAATACTCACGTCACTCTTCTCGTTTCTGGGCGCTGCGGCGCTAAGATTTGGGCGTCGCGGCTCCGGTGCACATAGTTGGATAGATCTCCTCGAGTAAATGCAAATCGATATATTACGGGTCTCGTAACTCTTTCTAGATCAAAAGTTATAGACTTTTTAATTTCAGTGCGCAGCTGATGCTGGTTTTTACTGCTCCTTGAGTCTGATGATCCCAATAGGTCCCGAAACACACGTAATTGATCCATTCTTCATGTTCTAATGCTTCCTACAAATAAAATATAAAATAAACTATAAATGACATTAAATAATATGGAAACTAACAAAATAATAATCTAAGAGTACAAGAATAAGTGGGTATAAACCACACTTATCAAACACCCCCAAACTTAAGGTTTTGCTAGTCCCGAGCAAAAGATAAAATAAAAACTAAATTCAAATAACAAATAAAAATTACTAAATTAACTAAGTCACTTTCGTAGGGATCACGATTGCATTTAGCATATGCAACAGCCTTTAAACCCCTAGGCGGCCCTAGTGGACGAGTTATAGTCTCGTGAGGGCTTACAGCGACGACACCCACAAACGTCATTCACACACAATCATGCAAAAAAATAAAAATATCTCGATAGTTACGCATAATATATCCTCAAAGAAAGCTTTAAATGAAATTATAGAACCTTCAAAGTACGCAATTGCAACTCGAATCCAATTTCTTGAATAAATTATCTAAGTTAGACTCACGGTGTGTGTGTGTGTAAAGGTTCATTCACAGCTTTGATCTTAAGTAAGCTAACTCAATGATTTCGTTTAAAATTAGAATCGATGGGTCAAACCAACCTAGATATCTCAATTATGCTATGTAATTGCCTTATTTTGTGTTCGGTATGGTATGGTTTTTCTTTTATTTTCTTGTCTCTTTTTCTTTTCTCATTTTGCACTTTTTTTTTTCCAACTCACCTACCCTTTAAGGTAGCATTTCTCCTCATGGTGGTCCTAATACTCGCCCATGGGTAGCTTCACGCTTATCGGTTATAGGTGGTTTATTTCTTTCTTTAGAGACATTTTTCTTTTTCTTTTTTTAGCTATACCATACTTCATAACACTAGCAAATCAAGATAGATATCTAAGCAAACGGTCATTCATCGACATGCAATTTCTTCAACTGACCACCTTGTCAACTACTTAAGTTTTACTGCTAAAAACCTATTTTTAAGTGCTTACGAGTCTAACATAGATCAATTATTCAAGGCATCAGATAAAAGTAAATTTGGCACTTATCATTTCTAAAATTTCACCCATAAACAAACAATATTATCACAAGATTTATGCTTTACTATCAAAGACTAAAACAAATTTTTTTTTTTTTGTTCAAAAAAAAAAAATTAAACAACTAAATAGCAAGTAAACAACATGCACACACCCCCAAACTTAAATTTGCATTGTCCTCAATGTAAGATAAATATCAAGAGCAAGAGTGAGGAACAACACTACCGTGCATGGAGTTGATCAGACTCTTGCTGGTTGGAATTTGGTTGCGCGGGCGTTGTGTGTCTCGTGCTACCTGCATAAATAACATGCAAATAAATAAATAGCACACAATAAAATAAAAATTAAAAATAAAGGAAATGATTGTAAAATAAATGCAAGGGTTGCCTCCCCGCTAGCGCTAAGTTTAACGTCTTCAGCCAGACGCAACCACCCAAATGGTTATGGTGGCTTAAAAGTAGTGAACCGGGTAATCTCATATGTTTTCTTCTTTGGTATCCACCGGTTCTTATGACATGAAAGAGATAGCTTGGCAGGCTGTGGTGATTTATCTATATACTCGTCAATGATAAACTCAAGTTACTTACGTAATCCTGACAGCTAGGGCACGTTCAGAATTCCGCTTTTACTTGAATTTATCTGGTATCAGATATACATCCGGTATAAATAAATCTTTATCGGCTACACCCTCACAGCGAGGCACGGTCGGATGTAGTCACAAAGAAGTATTCATAAACCGTATTGACAAGACGGACCATATAATATGCATCAAATACAAATTACATTTAAACCTTATTATTAGGGATTTTCCGCTAAGTGTCATACACCCTAAATCTAATCAAATAGTTCCTAATAAGCATGCATAAATGTAGAAAACATGATTAAACATTGATTCAATGTAGGCTAAGCATTTTAAGTGGCCTAGAATCAGACTTACTCTGATACCATTTTGAAGGGGTTTTATAGGGGTGAATCCGGTAACGCAGCGGAAGCGGTGTGAAAATCCGATTTTCAGATTTCAAAACTTTTTCTTGGATAAATAAATAACATATTTATTTAATTACCCAATATCAAATAATGAAATAAAATTTCAAATGAATCAAATTCAAGTGAAATTACCAAATTACCCTTATATGGTATTTTGTCCATTTTAGTCCGAAATTGATCCAATCAATTTTGAATGATTCTAAATCATTTCTAAGATGAACTTTGCATGTTCAAAACATCAAAAAACACCAAACACACAAAATCCCAAATTCCTCTCACTTGGCCGAGAGCACCATTTGGTGCATTTTGGTCATTTTGGTCATTTCATGCTTCAAAACTCATCTTAATGAAATCCAATCAACATGAAACTTTGCATGCATCATATACACACCCAAATGCTCAACATATATGAAAACCCCCAAATTTGGAATTAGTTAGAACCCTAATTTTTCAATTTCCACAAATTGGACAAATTAGGCTAATTACATTAAATCAAATGTTTCAATCATCAATCTTCATCCAATTCAAGTCTCAACACAATGAAACAACTCAAGATCAAATCTAGGTCATTAAGAGTGGGTCAACAACTCTAGAATAGCAACTTGGTTTCATAAACCATAAAAAGAATACATATAACTACAATAGTTACATCCTTTCTTCACCATACATGCTCAACACTTTCAAACAAATTTCCATCATCAAAAAACACAAGAAATAAAGAAAAGAATAACTTAAGAAACTCATGAGAGGTAGCCTAGATCCTAAGGAACAAATTCCTTCTAATAGTAAGTTTAAGAAACTTACAAAATCCAAGCTTTTTCTTTAAGTTTATCTTTTTCTCCTTCACTTTCTTTCTTGTCTTTCTTCAATGGAGTTTTGTTTTTGGTAAAGTGTATTAGGTTAATGAAATGAAAAATGAAAAAACAATTTATATGTGCAACTTTTGCACTATGGCCGAAATTAGCATACCAAATTCACCAAAATTGTAATTTCAATTTCATTTGCATTATTAGTAAATCAACTTGCATAAATATCTTTTATAACCTTTATTAGATATTTATTTTGGTCAACAATTGCAACTAATGTCATTTACTTTAATTATCCTAACATAAGATATTTATATTTTAATTAATTTAATCATTTAACAATTAAATAATTAATTAATTAATCAAATACAAATATATTAAATATATGTATAATATTTACATTAAATATTAAAAAACATATATTCATTTAGGAAATAAGTCAAATAACTCATTTTGACTATTAATTAATGTGTATTTAAATTAATCAAGTATTAAATGTAAATACACAATAATTAAGTAAATGACTATCTAGTGTCTTTAGCATGTATCTTGCGTTTAACCATTAAACGACTTTATAAATAATCAATATTATTTATTTATGTTGCTCTAGTGCTCAACGAGTATGTTTCATTATTGAGACTCTCTAGGTTCAGGTATATATCCGTCACGAAATCAAATTCATGTCCATAATCTATCCACCCGTAGATTATGACGATCACGGATAATCTCGCTAAACCATACAGGTCGAGGTCATCGCAAATGTATAATTCCTCCGTCACAGGTATCCGGATAAATCCCAGAGATATAGATATGAACGTCAAATCTCTATCGGGATTATCCAGTCGACTATTCTATTAGCAATCTCAAAAAAGATGTTTAGAACTAGCTTCTAAACTTACCACGGGCCCATGGTTTTATCTGATTGCTAATCATATGGACTACCTATGCTCTGGTACACAGAACTGACGGATCCTATCTTGATACACATAGGACACCCTGAGGATCTGTCTACACCCAACGAACAGGCGGAGGTCTGATCTAAATAGATCGGTGACGTGACTGCCATCTAAGTGTAGAAGATGTCTCATGTGCCCACAATGGCATCTCAAGTCTAAGAATCACAAGTGCTACTCAACCCAAGAAGATTCTTATTGACGCTGGTGTACCATCCATTAAGAATCTTCGGTGAGTCGTTCAGTGTTTATCTACTATAAACACCTACACGTCTATACTAGTCTCCAAGACTTATGGTTCATTGAGAAACCATTGGAATCATATATTCCAGTATACGACATGTACCGGTCTCAACGGGTTTACTATACTGACCAAGTAGTGTAAACCTTGACCAGGAACTGTCTGAGAATGACAACGTCATGATACAACTCAATGTCCGTTGCGACGCTTTTGCAACGGTACCATGACTAATCATTCTAAGGTCATTACGTCTTTACCATATAAAAGATTAGATTATATTATAGAAACTGCATATATTATTACTAATAATAATGTTTTACAGAAGTATTTAACAAAATACAACCGGGAATTGGCGCTTTGAGCACCAACCCCTACAGTTGAAATACTGATTCACCTTGTCTGGTTTCAACTCCCTTTTCTACTGTATCTATCATGTGACAGTCTGCATCACCTTGAGAACTCGACATGGCTCTGAAAACACTGAAGGTGATTTCTTCATATTGACCTCTCATTATCAATTCACCTTTGTTCTCTTCTTCTATTACTGTTTCCTCATGAAATACCATTTCATTTTCTTTACTGCCTAAGTCCTGAGAGGTGTCTTTAAACTCTTTTCCGCTCCTACAGGTTCTAATTTGACATTGCTCATTGGGGTTGACTTCAGTATCACTCGGAAAATCCCATGTCTGTTGATTGGCCATGGAAGAAGCAAGCAACCCAATTTGTGCTTCTAAAGATTTCATATTTGCCTCTATATTGCCCATTCGTGTTTCGATATTATCCAGCATTGACTCATTCTTCTCAAACCTCTCTGAAGCTGTAGCTACAAACGTGATCATGAGGTCTTCTAAGGAAGGTTTCTGCTCAGCTTTTGGATAATTGAAGCCATGAGGAGGTTGCAAAATGTTCTCCATACCAGCATATGAAAAATTCGGATGATAATAGTTAAGCATATGACTGCCTCTACCGTTGTTGAAGTTCCAATTGTTCACATACTGTACTTGTTCAAATCTTGTTCCTCTGTTGGATAAAAACATTCCATTAGCAGAAACAGCTTCAATAGACGGTTGACTCATTTGATTTATCAATACTGCTAGATGAGTCGTGAAGGACGATACTTCAGCTATCAGTGCACTAACAGGATCTGCCATTGGTTCTTTTCAAACTCACCTCGTAAGAAAAAAATAAAACAAAAATCAAATCAAATCAAATCAAATAAAAAAAAAAAGAAATAATAACAAAAATAAAAATAAAACTTAAGACAAAAATAAAGGAAATAAAAATAATAAAATTAAAATTAAAATTAAAATTAAAATAAAATTCTAAATTAGAGCTAAAATTACTTGGTAGTAGTATTAATGTGAATTAAACAAACAATCCCTGGCAACGGCGCCAAAAACTTGTAGTGATATTTTTGTATCATACCGCAAGTGTACGGTGTCAAGTTTTAGTATAAATGAGTTTAGAGTGTCGAACCCACAGGGATTGCGTTAACTCGCACTAAGTACTACAATTGATAATCCTAACTTTATTTAGACGACAAATAATAGAGATTTTTTTATAAATAAATAAAATATAAAAATATTTTGATAGGAGGAACTAATACGATAGAGATTCTGGATCCTGATTTCACCTAGCTGTCTCCTATGTATTTGTCATGCCAATTAATCTTTGTTCAGTTATATTATTTATAAGTCAATATCCTAAAATATTCACTCCCTCTCTCGAGTGCCGAGTGAAAATATTATCAACTATAGACTTCGATATCTCTATAAAAATCCAATAATTAATAACTCATTACGATTTGTGATTCTATGTTAACGACTTCAAAAGACTATAGATTCTCTCGAACTCTATAAAATCCTAGGTTATATTCTCTAGATCTATTCAAAATCCCATCTCTCGAGTGATAGATTCTAAACATTCATCATCTTCAATTGTGGCCAGCAATCAAGAAGCATTAAACTCAAAAGAATATAAATAATTAATAAAACTTCATTACAAAACTGATAAACAAAATACAAGGTTCCAGCATCAATTACAATCATTCTCCAAAATTAAGGAGTAAATTCATGACAAAAGATAAAACAATAAATAATCAAGCCACGAATTTAATGGAAATCATTAGAGTTTTAAGAAAGAAATAAGAAGATAAAACCCGAATTGAATCTCTTCCTCTCCGGATATTAAAGCTTTTGTCTCCTCTTGTCGCTCTTCAATCCTCTCATTGGATCTCTAAAAATATGTATTTCATGTTTTGCGCAGTGTATTAGCCTCCTCTTTAATTCTGGACGAACTGTTATATTTATAGTGGAGGCTGGGAGTCATTGGGTATCATTAGGGATCTAAAAAACCCTAAAAAATAAATCCTGAAGTGTGTAGGTTTCTTATCTTCCGCAGCGCCGTGGCTTTGCAAGTGGGCGTCTGGGCGCTGAACTCTCGGGAAATTTTATGGACATTATGTAGACTTGAGGCGCCATGGCGCCATGTATTGTTGGAATTAAAGGCGCCAAGGCGCCACCTTCTTTAATAAGCCATCTTTTTGCTATTCATGTGCATGCCTTTTTGTCCTATTCTTCATTCTCTCTTTTTTTTCTCTTGACACCTCACGCCACTGGTCCCACTTGTTTTCTTCCTCTTTGCTTTTAGATTTCAAACAATCAAACAACAATTTTGCTAAGCTATGGCCCACGTTGATGGTTTTCTTTCAATACTCACGTCACTCTTCTCGTTTCTGGGCGCTGCGGCGCTAAGATTTGGGCGTCGCGGCTCCGGTGCACATAGTTGGATAGATCTCCTCGAGTAAATGCAAATCGATATATTACGGGTCTCGTAACTCTTTCTAGATCAAAAGTTATAGACTTTTTAATTTCAGTGCGCAGCTGATGCTGGTTTTTACTGCTCCTTGAATCTGATGATCCCAATAGGTCCCGAAACACACGTAATTGATCCATTCTTCATGTTCTAATGCTTCATACAAATAAAATATAAAATAAACTATAAATGACATTAAATAATATGGAAACTAACAAAATAATAATCTAAGAGTACAAGAATAAGTGGGTATAAAACACACTTATCAACAGGGCTTTATTCCGAGCTGTCTTGGCCTGGAACATGTCTTCCAGCTTTATCCACATCCCGTAAGCATCTGAATCCTGTGCTACGTGGTGGAAGACACTGTGACCGATCCACTGCCTTATCTGACCCAAAGTTCTGTTGTTGAGTTTATTCCAGTCATACTCCTTAACAGACTCTGGTTTCACTCCCTTCAACTCGATGACATCAAACAAATCTTTGCAATGCAAAAAATCTATCATCCGAGGTCTCCAGAGGGAGTAATTAGTTGCAGCCAGTTTAATCATTACACCAGAAGACGAATCTCCAATTTCCATTTTAAGTTTTAAAGTTTAAAATGTAATTACAATAAAATTGGGGCTGAATTTCACAAATCCGAGGTCACCGTTGCGTCCGGAACGGTCGAAAATGGTGGAATAGACACTTCGTTGGTCTAAATCCGACACAGGGGCTGATTTGTAAATTCCTAAAAGTTCTAGGGCAAAACTGTAAATTTCAAAACTTCAGGGGGCTAAATGAAATTTACTAGGCTGCTGACGTGGCGCTGATGTGGCAGTGCTGACGTGGCAAAGTGGGACCGGACTGCTGACGTGGCGGACACGTGGCGGCTGACGTGGCGCTGACGTGTCGGCTGACTGTGCGCTGACGTGGCGGATGACTCAGCGCTGACTGTGCGCTGACTGGTGCTGACGTGGCGATGACGTGGCGGCCACGTATATCGTCTTCAACCTTCAGCGCGCGTGAGGCGCGTGTCTGCGACTGGTGGCGCGTGGAGATCTCTCTGCCTGGCGCATGCGGCGCGTGAGGGCTCCCTGGACCTCCGTTTGATCGCCGGAAAATACCACCGTGCTCGTCTTGACGTGAACTAGCTGATGGTATACTCAAAGTTTATTTTTGACAACTTTGCCGGAACTCAAATTTTCTGAACCGAGCTCCGTTCTTCGGTTTTTCGATCCCAATGAAGAACCAAAGCTCTGATACCACTTGTTGTGATTCACCGATCACTTTAGAGAAAATTTGAGGAAAAACCGAATTGTATTTATTACTACAAGAATAAATACTACAAGTTTACAACTAGAAACTTAACAAAAAACCTCACACTCTCTCAAGCTCTCTACTTGGAGCTTACACACTTTTTGGGATACTAATAACAATGGTTTTGAGGCTCTTTCATACTGTCAAAAAACGCGTGCACTGTAGCACACGTTTTTGACAGCTTTGCCAACTCACACACACACACATTTGCTGGCTTCCTTTCACAGCTTTGAGTTTGCTGTGATACAAGCATGTTCCATCATGCTTTCGGTGAAGGTGTGCTGTCTTCAACTACACAATTCAGTTCAATAACTGAACTGAACCGTCCGATTTTACGGTTCCAGTTTTTTGGAACCGTAGAGTCAGATTGAATCTTAAGGTTACAGTTCCAAATTATATGGAATCATAACCAAACCGAAATGAATTTTAATTTGGTTTCGGTTGTGGAACCGAAATCATGGAACTGTAACCTTTATATTCCATCTGATTCAATTTCAGTTCGACTTCGGTTCCGAACCGAAACTGTTATTGGGTCTAAATATAGGTGAAGGTGTAAAAATTTACTTTCACTACGATATGGATTTGTTGTTGAATTTCGATGGATGGTAGAGAGTACGCTCAAGTCATGGATGAATATTTATGGAGGAGGAGAATTAATTGTATCTATTAGAATTTTAGAGCTACAACGCTTTATTGATGTTTAATCACATAATTTCAACGATTCGATTGTGATCATATTAGATCAACACCGATTTTTGGGTGATCTTAACTGATTTATAGGCCGATTTTTATTTTTTTATTTCTCAAAAATTGTTCGATTTAATTTTTTAATCTATTTTTAATATTTAATACTTTTGGAATTTTGATTGTGATTTTTGTGTGAAAAAATGATTTCGTCAAAAATGATGAAAAATGACGAATTATTACCGGGATAATTACACAAATATCCTTAATCAATTATATTTTCTTAAAATGCCATGACCGACTGTCATGATGAAAAATGACGAATTATTACCGGGATAATTACCGTAGATGTCTGGGTGTGCGATAATTATATGTATTGAATATCCCAGTAGATTTCAGATTATATATCTATAGAATTGTAATTCAAAAAAAAAATTATATTTTCTTAAATAAAAATAAGTTTTTTTATATCAAAATTATCCATATTCATATTGATCTAATTAAATAATCTTACATTGTTAGTGTTTTTTAATCATAATTGAATAATTTTTAGTGAATTTTTCTATTATCAACCATGCTAAATGTCACATGTGTGATTGAGTTACCTCCTTTCTATGCTGCAACGGGCACAAATTAGGTATATAAAATTATATACTCATTGATGTGTATAAATATGAAAAGTGAAATATGCTCCAAAGAGTAATTCAATCAGGAAAGGTCTTACTCTGGAATATTCCAGAGTTCGTTGGTGCATATCTTTATAAATGTTATGTACCTTGATTTCTTTTTTTTTAGTAATATCTTCGATAATTTAGGAGCAGCTTGAGTTTGAGGACAAATTATATATGATACCAAGTCGCTAGAGAAGACATTATTAGGGTTACGTGACAACCAAAATCTCTACCCAAATCACTGTTAGGGTTGGTGTTCAGAGTGTCAATCTGAATTGTATTTATATCCGATTCATGAATACGATCAATTCTTTTTTCCATAAAATTACTTATTTAATGGTAGTGCATATTGTCTTTTATATACATACTCGATCTAATTGCGATTATATATCTAATTATGATTAGATTGAAACAAAATCTGATTTAGTGATACGTGTATATTAGATAAAGACCCTAGGATTTACAACGTAGTGCGCAGTTACAACGTAGTTTGTAATTGAAATTGGGAAGCGTCACTATAAGTTGTATATCCTTAAATAAAGTTCCTGGTCAAGATTTGTTAATACGGGTCGGTTAGTAAAATCCGCTGAGACCAATACATGTCGTATATCGTGACTTGGTCCGATGGTTTATCTCAATGAACCATGAGTCTCGAGAGACTCGTATATACATATATGTGTTTATTTGATAAACACTGAATGACTCACTGAAGATTTCCTAATAGATGGTACACCAACGTCAATATGAATCTTCTTCAGTTGAGCGAGCACATAGGTCCTTCGACTTGAGTACCACAGTGGATATATGAGTTATCCTCCACACTTTGATGACAGTCACATCACCGATCTATTTAGATCAGACCTCCGCAAGGTCATTGGGTGTGGACTGATGCTCATGATATCCAGTGCGTATCAATATAGAATCCGTCAGTCATGTGATGGAGGGATTATATGTATGCAATGACTTCAACTTGCATAGTTTAGCGAGATTATCTGTGGTCATCATAATTCATGAGTGGTGGATTATGGACACAAATTTGGATTATGTGACGGATAAACCTAAGCTTAGAGAGTCTCGCTATATGAAGTGTACTAGTTGAGCACTTGGGCAACACTTTATGAATAATACAAATTATTCATAATACTTCCCCGGATTAAATGAGTTAATTCGAATCGTTTAAACGGTTAAACGAAAACACATGCATAGGGGCATTTTTGGTCAATCTTAATTATTGTAGATTTGTATTTGATACATAATTTGATTAGATACATATTAATTAATTGTCAAATGAGACTTTGACATATGTCATTAATATATGTATTTGTTATTTAATGTAAATTAAAATACATATATAATAACAATTATATTAATTAATTATTTAGATATTTAAATGTTAAATATTTCATTATTATTGGTTACAAATGGCATGATTTTATTAAGCTTTAAGTGTGCAAATTTGATTTGTCAAATTAAAGCTTATTATATTTAATTGAATTATATTGGCAAAAATGACAATATTGCCCTTAAAAGTCGGTCATGGCATTTTTAAAAAGAGGGAAATTTTTCTTTTCTTCTTGCTTGCTCATCCATGGCCGAACCAACTCCATCAAAAACTCTTAAATTTTTGTTTGAAGAAACAAAAGAAGAAAGTGAAGAAAATCAAGAAAAGCTTAAGGAAACAAGGAGAATTAACAGTAATTCTTTATATCCCTAAGCTTGGAAAGCATGTTTCTTATTCTTGATTTACTAGAATGGTTATAGGGTTTACTTACTTCTTAGAAATTGAGGCCTTTTGATTTGAAGGGTGGATTTGAAGGCTTGGTGCATGTGTGAAGTTGATTTGAATGATATTATTGTAATAATTATTCAATTTGATCATTTGATGATATGTTACCATTCTAGAGTGTTATGAACACTCTTGTAATGCCTAGAATTGTTCTTGGGTGCTTTATTGGTGGTGACTTGGATTGGTGTTGTGATTAATGTTGAAAAAGTTGGATTGAAGCATGAAAAATTGATATTTTTGGTTTCTGGATCAGATCTGGAAATTCTGGGTTTATGGTGATGAAAATGATGTCATATAAATGTATTGGATGTGTTTTGGGTTTTGGAACAATTTTCAGAAACTGTTTCAGAGTTGAAATATGCGAAAACGGCGAAAAACGGCGTTACCAGGTGACTTTTGAGCCAACCGGGTGACGGCTGCCCAAATAGTGAATCGGTCACTATTCAGGAAGCCCATGAACTGTCCTAATACTCTTGGGGCTGACCTGGGCAGCCCTCATTTGTATTGGGTGGTCGGTTCGGTCAAAAATATGTTTTATGCCATTTTGCGAAAAAATATTTTCATAAAAGTTTCGCGATGTTTCTTAACTATTTGTGTAGTTATTTGATATCGAATAAATATTTTTAGGTGAAATATGAATGAATTATTCATATTGGATATTGAATAATTTATTCGGTAATTTAAAAAGTTTTAAAATTACAATTTCACCCAAACTGCGAGCTTCCGCTGCGCCCGCACCAAAAACCCCCAACAAAAAATGGTATCAGAGCATGTATGATCCTTCATCCTTTTCATTTGTCATGCTTGATATATGATATATAATCCAATTTTGATGTTTGCACATGCATGTAATTTAGATATTTCTTGACTTTTCGGTTCTACGCAAACGGGAAGCGTAACAGAAATTTAATGGTTAAATTAATTTATGTTTTCTAAGGTGGAATTGAACTTTTAGGAAATTGATCTAGATTGAAATTCTACATTTGATGTAGAGCAAAGCTTTCTTGAGGAATATCCCCGTTTAAATAAGGCAATAGAGTGACATGTATTGGATGCATGTTTCTTGGTCCGTCTTATCAATACAGTTTATGAGTATCTTTCTATGGCTACATCTGAGATAGTGTCAAAGCAGTAAGGGTGTAGTTGGTAGAATTTTATCCATGCCTGATGTATATTTGATACTAGATAAATTCAAGTGAAAGTGGAAATCCTGAACGTGCCAAAGCTGTCAGGACTACATCGGTAGCTTTAGTTTGTCATTGGCAAGTGAAGCCTTGATACGCCTCCTTGTGAACGTGCCAAAGCTGTCATAACAAGAAACGGTCAGGACCAAAACTATGAGTCACAGTGAGTGTGATTGACAATGAGTTGGCTACCTAATGAATATAAGCGAGATCATGTCAAAGCCGTGAGTCGAAATATATTCATGGGGTCCTCCTCTCACTATGGAATTAGATTTAATTATTGAATTCCCGTTTTCCGTTGGGGATTACGGTATTATGTAAAGTAGTGAGAGGCACTACTGGATTAAAAATCCATAACTAAAGCAGTGTGTAATTTTATGGAAATTGCTGCTTTTGTTTTCCTTTATTATATATTGTTAATAGAATTTAAACTTCTAATCCACTGCATGCATATTATTTGAATATGTTTTCTGACTTCTCTTATGGTTGCGTATTTCTAGAATAGGTTCTAGAATGTAAGTAGACTTGGATATTGTTAGATTAGTCAAAATCATCGGGAACTATTGTTCCGATTTTCTTGAAAATCAAGATGGTTCATGACTTAGTTACTAAGTCACGATAAGTAATCTAAATAGATATTTATTTTAGGATATAATTGTCTAGAGAGAATAGTTTCTTGTGTGGTAAGAATTGACGTGAATTAGTTCATGTCTCGAGATTCCTGACTGGCATTAAGAAAACCCCATTGGGTATTTGTTTATCTTATAATGACAATTCTTGGCTTTAGTGACTTTTAGAAGTCAATTGTTTGACACAGTTTGCTAATCAATTATTTGCAATTGTTGTGAATAATTGAAGGCAAAATTATAAAGCTAAAGAAATGAGATGTGTATAGTTGTATATAGAGAATATTGATTCTCACAATACGACAACTGTAGGTATTGGATACCAGATCTCCAATCTAGTTATTTAAAATAATGTTTAATGATTGTTTTGATATTTGATATCAGAACTTGTGACTATTGGATAGTTACTTGTTTTATATAAACAGTTGTTACATATTTTAATATGACTAGTAGTGTTATTCATAAAAAGATAAACATTAAAAAAAATAATTGGTTAACTAAATAACTTAGAACAATGTGTAGGCATTGTATTTTTGCATGTGAAACCTGATGATGAGCCTCATTTGGAGGCACTATCTTTTAAGTCGCGGAAATCGCGGGAAACGGACGTCGGAAGGGAAGAGTCAAGAATTGACGATTTTGTCGGATTTAGTTCACGTGTTTAGCTTCGGGTTCGCTGTTGGATCTCCGTTTTAAAAAAAAAAAAAAAAAAAAAAAAAAAAAACTTAACCTTAGCCCAAGCCCATTAAGTCACATCCAAAGAAATAATTAATATATGTCACAAACCAATAATAATTAAACATTTAAAATATATGTCACAAATTAAATTTAAATTAAATATAAGTAAATTAAAACCAATTAAATTCACAAATTAAAATTAATTAACTCACA
Organism: Zanthoxylum bungeanum; assembly: GCA_019454045.1. Taxonomy (NCBI): domain Eukaryota; kingdom Viridiplantae; phylum Streptophyta; class Magnoliopsida; order Sapindales; family Rutaceae; genus Zanthoxylum; species Zanthoxylum bungeanum. The sequence continues at coordinate 261,653 of SKCR01001391.1, forward strand.
AATGTAAACTAAATTGAAATTAAATAACTAATTAAATAAATGTTAAATCTAAAAATCACAAACCAATTAAATTAATTAAATTAAATTCTAATTAAATTAATTCCAATTCAAATAAATAAACAAATTAAATATTAATTAAACAATATACCAAATTAAATAGAATAATTAATTAAGTCATATACCAAATTAAATAAAACAAATAAAATCTAAATAATCACCTACCAAAATAATAAAAATACTTACCCAAATTAAAGAAATTGCATGCCTAATAAAATCAATCAACAAATATTATTCATAATTAAAATATATTATTCCTAACTTAAAATATTGTATGCCTAATCAACACAAACTAAATATTCAACCTTCCTAATTCACCAAATTTTGTCCCCCCAATCAATCAAATTCTTTCCTTGTTTGACACCAAATCCATGCAACCCTAATGGACAACTATAAAACACACACTAATTGCAACCCTAAGACACACTCTCACCTCACGGTATTATACAAAAAATAATAGAAACCCTAAAGGAGGGACACCATCACGCACAAGCACTCAGGCCAAGCACCTACTCTTCACATTAGCCGAAACCCTAAATCCATAACACCTTCTTCATGCCATTAACAGCCACCTTCAACGCCTAAGCCACTCACACACAAACCTCTCGCCTCTTACACGCCACTAACCACTAAACACGTCCCTGACCAAACAAACGCACTCAACTAGCCACGACCCTCATTCACAGTAAGCCTTCGCCATACACTCAAGCACACAAAGCACCTTGCCCTCACCCCTCACGCCCAGCGTAGCCACACGCACCTTAACTACCACAGCCCCTGATTCATGCCTAAAAAACCCTCACAAGCCTGGACGCATCAGCCTTCAAACGTGAACCACATAGCGTCCTCTATACACAGCCCATCCATTGCAGAGAGAACCCTTGATCAAATAAGCAACTGACCAAAAATAAGCCCTCTGACCAGCCTTCATTCATACGTCAATAACAACCCCCTGACCAGCCTTCAATTCACGCCTGTCACAGCCCCAAATAGTCCTTAAAACCACACAGAAACAGCCCCTATAAACTGCTCAAAACAGTGACCAGAAACTGCTCCCGAAACCCTTCCAAAACAGCAGCCCTTTACCCTCCAAAAACGCATAAAACAGCCTCCAAATAGTGAACAAACAAACCTGAACAGTGACCAGAAAACTGCAAGGAAATAGTAGCAAAACGGAGTGAAAACAGCGGGGAAAACAGTGGAACAACGAGGTAAAACGCAAACCAGTGAACCAGAAAAGTTACGGAGTGATAGCTTTTCCGACGGTTGTAAACGCAAGTCCGAGGACGACTAAAAAGGTTAGACCTGAGGGTACCTTTCACACTTGTTTTTTATTTGATTTTTATTGATTCTTTTAATTGTGTTTTAATTATATATATTGAATATTGTTTGCATGTGATGTGTGTTGTGGCCATTGATTAAAACGGAAAATACGCCGTCTCTCGTGGTATATAGGATGGAAACCCAGACGTAAATTCCGTAGCCGATTCCGAATGGACGGTAGTGCGGTCTGTACTTGGGATACAACTCCACGTACCACTTGAGTAAACGGTGCATCTTTCGCTTTATGTTATTTTGATTATTCGCACTTTATTATTCGTCTTTTGATTTCCGCATGTTATTTATTTATGTTGTGATGCGATCGAGCGCATGGGCTTAGTAAGTCGGATAAAGGTCCCCTTAAAGGGGTTAAAATCCTTTGCCACGATGCTTCGCCGCGCCGGTTGATGTGTGTTCGGTTGGATGTAAGATATGTTCAATCGGGCATACTAAGTTTGATATGATTGTCTTTATTTTTGTATGTATAATGCGATTGAGCGCATGGGCTTAGTGAGTTAGTCCAAAGGTCCTCTCTTTGAGAGACGAAGAGCCTAAAAGGCCACCTTTGTGACACTACTTCGCCGCGCCGGACGAAGTGTGTTTGGGTTGAATGTACGTTCAATCGGGCATATGAAGTCCTACACTTTTATTGTCTTCATTTCATGTATTGTGATGTGACGCGCATGGGCTTAGTATGTTGGTCTAAAGGTCCTCTCTTTGAGAGACAAATAGCCCCAAAAGGCCACCTTTACGGCAGTACTTCGCCGCGCCCCTTTATTTTGTTGTTTAATATGACGTCTTCTTACATGACCATGCATCATATCACATTGCGCATGGGCTTAGTATGATGGTCTAAAGGTCATCTCTTTAAGAGACAAAGAGCCTAAAAGGCCACCTTTACGACAGTACTTTGCCGCACCTCTTTTATTTAGCTATTCGCTTCATAACGTCTCTTCAAAAATTCATGCATCATATTGCATTGCGCATGGGCTTATCAAGTGAGATTAAAGGGTCCTCCACTTTGAGGGGTGAAAATGCTTGAAAGCTACCTTTGCTACAATGATTTGCCGCGCCCCTTAATCTGTTGTTATGTACGAGAAGTCATATATTCATCTGTTCATGTACGTGTCATATTGTTTACTGCATTTTGGAGGTCACTGCTATAACCTCGTTCGAACGCGTTTCGAAACACCGCACGAACGTATGTTTTCTGTCTGATCCCGTTCGAACGCGTTATCAAACGCTATACGAACGCGATCCTTCTGTTTACCGTTCGAACGCGTTTACGAACGCTACACGAACGTGAATACACTGAATTGAGTCATTTTCATCACATGTGCGCCTGTGTCTATATCTATCTTCTTTTGCACCACGTCATAGCATGCTCACTTTAATGCCTAATTGCATCCCTAAGCGTCTTTTTGTATTATGTACTTAGTTGACTCTTTTATTTGGGCATGGACATGTAATGGCTATTTATTTATGATATGTCTATGAAATCACATGTTCACCATCATTTGATTCACCTTTATGTGTGCTTGTGTGGTTAGTATGTGCTTGCGTTTCCATGAATACAACATGCCAATGAAATAGTCTGTTTGTTGATTTAATGTACTTCCAAGTATGCAATATTATATGTGAAATACATGTATATTTAGGCGCATATTTTATTTTATAAATGTGAATTTAGAAGCATGATACCCTTAGAAATAAGTGTTACTTCAGCTTGTTTAAATTATTATATAAATCCTTTCATTACAAGTGACATGAGTAAGGGACCATTCCGAACCCAACGGTTTGAGGTCTTCCATTGCGAGGGGTGAGTGCGGCCTTAAATCTCATTTTCCCGGTTCACACCGGGTGGCGACTCCATTATTCTCCGGTTTAGTAGTCCCCCGTGCTACTCCGTACTCCCGACTAGGCCGTGAGCCTGGAACAGCATGTGTCGTCCAGTTTCTGTGTTCCCACACAATGCTTTATGAGATTTTATCACATAAGCATGAGATGTTTATTCCGTATGGTAAAGGATGGTTCGATACAAGATCACACCACATATTCTTATCCATTTATTGAATATTGTATTCAGGAATGTGATTAAATCTCATTTAACAAATGATCGTCATTGGACCATAGATTTATTAAACTAATACATTGGATGTATGTAGTTTAATGAATTATATATTGCCATGGATAGTTTTCTTTACTTCGTAACTTAGTTAATGAATTGTCATGACTTGGTTACATGTTTCTAAAAGAATATATATTGAACGCCTTGAATGGTTCGAGAACTTTCAATATGTTTCTGATGAAACGCGGATATCATATTTTGAATGGTTCAAAAATATTCTATTTGAAGTGTTGAAAACTATACTTTAAAATTCATCATGAGTCTTTGAATTATTCAAGTATGTTTGATATGATTGAACATATGAATTTATGACAATTAGTTCTAAAGTGATTTAATGAATGTGATTCTTACTCAATATTATTCTTCTACGATTCCATCGTGAAGGAATTGATCAGTGGGAGAAATCGAATCTTATATGATTTGATTCGTTTGATATTGAGTGTTACCGAATTGGTTTTCAATACTTTAGGGGATATGCTCCAGTAACACTAATTCATCTTTTTAATTAAGGTTCTATTAGTTTCTACAGTTACGTATATGATATGTATAAGTAGAAAATTTGAATCTTGAAAAGTTTGAGATTTGAATCTTTCTTTTATATAATGGTTATATAATTGAAAGTACTTGCGCCTTGGAGGTACAAGTCAAAGTTTATCATTTATTCTATTTAATAGAATATTGTATTTTATTTGATAGAATATATTTTCTACGATCCCGAGTAATAAAATTATTTTATTACTTGGAAAGTAACATCAGATGTTACTGATTGTAGAAAAGACTTGACTTCTTGAAGTTAAATATGAGGGTGATAAACTATAGATGGAACTACATAATTAATTAGATGAAATGACCCTACGATATCTTCCGTATAAGTTCAATAGAATGTCTAAATCATTTGCAAAGTATTTGATACTTAATGGTTCTGTTGTTTTCTTATCGAAGAAAATTATCCTATAATTTATAGTGGGAGTGATATTTGATATCGATTTCGGAAGTTAGCATTGAACCATAGATCTAAAATTGTTTGTAGCTTACTACGATCAAGTTTTGAACTTGATTAAGCTTTTGTTATGAATCGTTCATAAAATATGCAAATTGTTTGCACAACAAAAGCAAAGTTAGCTTAATAAAGGTTTGACCTTTACAGTATGACAGTGAGAAAAGTTATACTCAGTGATATATTGTAAATTCTGAGAAAACTTGTCTCAAGTCGCACTAATTGAACAATTAAAGATTTGTTGGTTAATGTTGATATTAAACCATGTATTTTGGCTAAAGAATGCAAAGTGGCATTCGTGAATGTTTTCTTCGAATGAGAAATCCGTTGTGGTTTCTCTGTTTGAAGAGTTCATTCTAGAATGGCCCTAGAGTTTGTATTTTACTAAGATCACAGTTTGATATACTAGCTTATAGAGCTTATTGTAGACTCAAGATAAGCTTTCCGAAAATCTGTGTTCTCTAATTTTGATACAGTCAGATTGTCTGATTTTATCAAAGCATGGAGAATACATATATGATAGTAGGGTCAGTGGGAGCGTACAAATTTCTTTCTAGTGTTATATATCCTAACGACATTGTCATTATTAAAGTAATAATGAAATATTTGTGAGGTAAAAAAGTTTACATAAGTCTTCTTTTCACCGTGAAAGCAGTGGGAGTAGTCTCTGTTATATTTGATATAAAACTAAGAGACTTGTGAGATACTCCCATTAGTCGTGCATTAGATATGATCTAATAAAGGACACAACAAAACTATTTGTATGACAGTTAGTATAACTGTTTAACAGTTGGTGTGTCTCTTGTATATAGTATTTATATTTCGTAAAAGATGATTCCTTTGTCAAAATAGAAATTAATTATAATGTCTAATCAATCTTATACATTATAGGATGATGTCATAATGAATACTGTATTATGTATGATTAAAGATATTAATTTAATTGTAATTGTTACGAGTTATTTTGATATGATGTAGACCATATGATGGATCTTGAAACATGTTATTTGTGATCTTTGAGATATTAAGAACGAGTTTCTTATTCATGGAGAATAAACTCGCAACCATTAGGGTCAGACTAGTATTGAGTCTAATTATGACGTTAGATGATCTGTGTCATATAAAGTCAGAAAAGATGCAATGGGAGTGTCACGGTTGATTCTACTGTATTAGTGGAATTCGTTGCAACTTATGAAGTATTGACTTATGAAGTTGCGTAGTGACCTTATAGATTAGAAGTTTTGATGTTAGTGTTGTGCTTGTGGTTGTCTCATAGTGTTTTGGATTTGATCCCTAAATACATAGACAATTTAATAACTATAGCACAATATTGATATCGCATCTGAGTCATATTGATGTAGAACTTGGGTTCTACAAAATATGAATGATGTTGGCTAAGGGAAATAATTGGGTTTGTTGGACAGACTCAATTTATTAAAGCGGGCTTACTTGTTATTGCATACCTCTTGAGTGCTAGGTTAGAACTTGAGGGCCATGAGTATGTGATACACATTGAGATGTGTATATGATATCGTGGATTGGCACTAGAGCAAATGGGAGAAATTGTTAGGGTTGGTGCTCAGAGTGTCAATCCGTATCGTATTTATGTCCGATTCATGAGTACGATCAATTCTTTTTTTCCATAATATTACTTATTTAAATGTAACACCTCTTGTCTTTTATATACATATTCGATCTAATTGCGATTAGATTTCTAATCATGATTATATTGAAACTAAATCTGATTTAGTGATACGTGTATATTAGACAAAGACCCTAGGATTTAAAACGTAGTGCGTAGTTACAACGTAATTTGGAATTAACATTGGGAACCGTCACTATAAGTTGTATATCCTTAAATAAATTTCCTGGTCAAGATTTGCTAACATGTGTCGGTTAGTAAAATCCACTGAGACCAGTACATGTCGTATGTCGTGACTTAGTCCGGTGGTTTATCTCAATGAACCATGAGTCTCGAGAGACTCATATAGACATGTAGGTGTTTATTTGATAAACACTGAACGACTCACTGAAGATTTCCTAATAGACGGTATACCAACGTCAATAGGAATCTTTTCGAGTTGAGCGAGCACAGTGGTCCTTCGACTTGAGATACCATAGTGGATATATGAGTTATCATCCACACTTTGATGGCAGTCACATCACCGATCTATTTAGATCATACCTCTGCATGTTCGTTGGGTGTGGACTGTTGCTCATGATATCCAATGCGTATCAAGATAGAATCCGTCAGTCCTGTGATGGAGGGATTATACGTATGCAATGACCTCAACTTGCATAGTTTAGCAAGATTATCTGTGGTCATCATAATTCATGAGTGGGTGGATTATAGACACAGATTTGGATTCCGTGACGGATAAACCTAAACTTAGAGAGTCTCACTATATGAAGTGTACTCGTTGAGCACTTGGGCAACACTTTATGAATAATACAGATTATTCATAATACTTCACTGGATTAAATGAGTTAATTCAAATTGTTTAAACGGTTAAACGAAAACACATGCATATGGGCATTTTTGGTCTATCATAATTATTGTGTATTTGAATTTGATACATAATTTGATTAGATACACATTAATTAATTGTCAAATGAGACTTTGACACATGCATTAATATATGTATTTGTTATTTAATGTAAATAAAAATACATATATAATAATAATTATATTAATTAATTATTTAGATATTTAAATGCTAAATATTTTATTATTATTGGTTACAAATGACATGATTTTATTAAGCTTTAAGTGTATAAATTTGAATTGTCAAATTAAAACTTATTATATTTAAGTGGATTTAATTGGCAAAAATGACAATATTGCCCTTAAAAGTCGGTCATGGCATTTTAAAAAGAGAGAAATTTTTATTTTCTTCTTGCTTGCTCATCCATGGCCGAACCAACTCCATCAAAAACTCTTAAACTTTTGTTTGAAGAAACAAAAGAAGAAAGTGAAGAAAATCAAGAAAAGCTTAAGGAAACAAGGAGAATTAAAGATAATTCTTTATATCCCTAAGCTTGAAAAGCATGTTTCTTGTTCTTGATTTACTAGAATGGTTCTAGGGTTTACTTACTTCTTAGAAATTGAGGCTTTTTAATTTGGAGGGTGGATTTGAAGGCTTGGTGCATTTATGAAGTTGATTTGAATGATATTATTGTAATAATTATTCAATTTGATCATTTGATGATATGTTTCCATTCTAGAGTGTTATGACCACTCTTGTAATGCCTAGAATTGTTCTTGGGTGCTTCATTGGTGGTGACTTGGATTGGTGTTGTGATTAATGTAGAAAAAGTTGGATTGAAGCATGAAAAATTGATATTTTTGGTTTCTGGATCAGATCTGGAAATTATGGGTTTATGAAGATGAAAATGATGTCATATAAATGTATTGGATGTGTTTTGGGTGTTGGAACAATTGCCGGAAACTGTTTCGGAGTTGAAATATACGAAAACGGCGAAAAACGGTGTTACCGGTTGACTTTTCAGGCAACCGAGTGACGGCTGCCCAAATAGTGAATTGGTCGGTTCGGTCAAAAATGCGTTTTATGCCATTTTGCGAAAGAATATTTTCGTAAAACTTTCGTGATGTTTCTTAACTATTTGTGTCATTATTTGATATCGAATAAATATATTTAGGTGAAATATGTATGAATTATTCATATTGGATATTGAATAATTTATTCGGTAATTTATAAAGTTTTAAAATTAGTTACAAATATTTTTCGAAGAGGAAAATATTTTCCAATATTTTATTATCGCTTGAAAATATTTTTCCGGAAGCGTGTTCAGATTTTTGGCACATCCAATTTTTTTTTTTTGTAAAATATTGTTTGGTGGTTAAAAGTGAGTTATGAAAGCTTTGGAGAAAAGAAAAAAAAATATTTTTCATTAAATTACTTGAAAATTATATTTCGTAAATCATTTTTCAGAAAAATAGCCAAACTTTTTCATTAACCGAAAAACAGTTTACGTTGACCAAATTTTTCATTAGTGTATAAAACATCATATAATGAAGAAAACATTTTCTGAGAAAACTTTTACAAAGAAACACACAAATATTTTTCTTTACTTAACCATAAACCTGTTTTTATTTCTAAAAACAAATCATAAACCTGTTAGCAAATTAAATTTCATCAATACATTCAATATTTCGCTTACCTAATGTATGGAATTACCTTAAAATTTTAAATAAGTTTAATTTTACACCCAAAATTTTAATTAGTGTGTTAATATATATTTTTTTTATATGTAAATTAGTACATTGACTGAAACTTTTTAGGTGTAAATTAATATGCTAACTAAAATTTCGAGTTTAACCTACAAGTATTAATTAGTACACTAATTAAAATTTTAATTATAAAAGTGAAATTTATTTAAAATTTTCAATAATTTTATACATAAACTAATTTTCCAGTATAAAATGATAATTTCCCTTAATGGAAAGACAAAAAAAAAGTTACATTAGTAAGGCATCTAGAAATTCAGATTGACAGGATACTAGAGGAGGAAGAGATATTTCAGAGACAGAGCAAGGATAGCATGGCTAAAGGACCAGAGCCACGGAAAGGAAGAGGAGAAACACGATTAAGGGAGGTGCTATATCATGTGTCAGGTGTGTATGTCATCTCTCTCATAGCAGGCGGGCCCCGCACTGTTGTGATAAAACACACACAATAGAGGTGAATTGAGAGAAAACTCTTCTTTATTTCTCACTAAACAAAGAATTACAAAGCTTACAAATCAAAGCTTTACAAAAAACTCTCAACACTTTACTCTCTATTATATACTCACTTATGAGTTCTGGGATGCTAACAATGGTTCCAAAGGGCTCAATTTATAGTGCTCAAACCGCGTGAACAGTGCCACGCGGTTTGGCACTTATTGAAGGAAGCTGGATCATGCAAGCATATTGCATGCTGGCATCCAACTTCTGTCAGCTTCAACTTTCGGTGCCAACTTCTGCATGTTGGACTTCACTTTGCTGGACATCACTTCAACAAATCTCCCCCTCGGTGAAGATTTGTCCCAAAATCTGAGCCGACCATCAATCATCCAAATCGGATCCTCAAAGAATCTTCTCTGGCTGCATCTGTATGACTGCCTATGTACCCTGAGTTGGGATCAAGCCAATCGTAGTTCTATGTCTCTCCCCACTCTGACTATGTGGAGAGTCTTGTCATCCCGGCTATGGCACGACAAATTTCAAGCTTCTCCTTCGGTAAAACCTTAGTGAACATATCGGCACCGCTGTCGTCGGTGTGAATTTTCCTGAGTTCTAACAGCCTTGAGCTCAGAATGTCCCGTATCCAGTGATACCTTACATCGATATGTTTTGACCTCGAGTGAAATGTTGAATTTTTACCAAGGTAGATAGCACTCTGGCTATCGCAGTACAAAGTATACTTCTCCTGCTTGAAACCCAATTCCTGAACAAATGTCTTCATCCATAGCAATTCCTTGCAAGTTTCTGTAACTGCAATGAATTTTGCCTCTATTGTAGAAAGTGCAACACATCTCTGCAACCTAGATTGCCATGCCACATCTCCCCCTGAGAGAGTAATTAGATACCCCGAAGTAGACTTTAGGGTATCCACATCTCCTGCCATATCTGAATCGGTGTAGCCCATCAACACTGGTCCGCTGCTTCCAAAACATAATCTCATCTTGGATGTGCCCCGTAGATACCGCATAATCCATTTGATGGCATTCTAGTATTCCCGTCCTGGGTTTGACATAAACCGGCTGACCAATCCAACTGCGTGTGCTAAGTCTGGCCTCGTGCACACCATGGCATACATAAGACTTCCCACTGCTGAGGTGTATGGAACCTGTTTCATTTCCTCCTTCTCTGTCTCAGTAGAGGGGCTATATTGTGTACTCAATCTAAAGTGGGTAGCAAGAGGAGTGCTAACCGCTTTAGCCTTGTCCATCTGGAATCTTTGAAGTACTTTCTCGATGTACTCCTCCTGTGACAAGTATAATCTCCTGGCTTTTCGATCACGGCCGATCCTGATGCCAATAATCTGTTTAGCTGGCCCCAAGTCTTTCATCTCAAAAGACTTACTCAGCTGTTACTTCAAATTATCAATCCTCGATTGATTCTGGCCAACTATCAACATATCATCTACATACAGCAGTAAGATGATAAAGTCATCGTCAGAAAATTTCTGAACGAAAACACAATGATCTGAAGTGGTCTTCTTGTATCCCTGCTCCCCCATAACTGACTCGAACTTCACGTACCACTGTCTCGGTGCCTGTTTCAAACCGTATAGGCTTTTCCTGAGTCTGCACACATAGTCCTCTTTCCCGCTGACTCTGAAGCCTTCTGGTTGCTCCATGTAAATTTCTTCTTCCAGATCCCCGTGAAGAAATGCGTCTTGACATCCATCTGCTCAACTTCCAGGTCGAGGCTTGCTGCTAAGCTGAGTACCACTCTGATGGATGACATCTTCACAACTAGAGAGAAGATTTCATCGAAGTCAATGTCTTTTCTTTGATTGAATCCCTTGACGACTAGCCTGGCTTTATACCGGGGTTGTGAAGTGTGCTCATGTTGCTTCACTATGTACACCCAATTGTTCTTCAAATCCTGTTTGCCTCTTGGCAATTTCACCAACTCAAAAGTATGATTGTCATGCAAAGATTTCATCTCATCTTGCATGGCTTCCTCCCACTTTTCTTTGTCCTCTGTTTCCACAGCCTCCTGGTAGCTCTCGGGTTCTCCCCCGTCAGTAAGCAGCACATACTCATGTACAGAGTATTTGGTTGAAGGTCGCATTTCTCTGTCAGACCTTCTCTGTGGAACTGTTGGTGTAGCTTCTGGTATTGGTGGTTGATCATGATCATCATCTCTGGGAGCTTCATCACCTGTACCCTCATGTCTGGGAACCTCATCTTCAACTTGTACTGGCACCGGTGTATGAGGTTCTGGATTCACATCTCTGTATTGCTAGGGCATTGTCTTCATCTCCTTTCTGATATCTTCTATGGTCTGGTCTTCAACGAAGACAACATCTCGGCTCCTTATAATCTTCTTCTCCACAGAATCATACAGTTTGTAGCCGAAATCATCTTGACTATAGCTAATAAAGACACACTGTTGCGTCTTTGCATCAAGCTTGGATCTCTCGTCCTTTGGGATGTGTGCAAAAGCTTTGCACCCAAAGACATGCAAGTGTTCATAAGACACTTTTTTACCTGTCCAAACTTGGTTAGGAACATTACCTTTCAGTACGACTGCTGGGGACATGTTCAAAACATGTACTGCTGTGTTGAGTGCCTCCCCCCAAAATGTCTTCGGCAGCTTGGCTTGTGACAACAAGCTTCTGACCCTTTCGCACAAGGTTCTGTTCATCCTCTTAGCTAGGCCATTCAGCTGAGGTGTCTTCGGAGGTGTCGTTTGATGTCAGATTCCTTGCATCTTGCAGTACTGATCAAACGGACCTCTGTATTCTCCACAATTGTCTGTTCTGATGCATTTGAGTTTCTTGTCGGTTTCTCTCTCCACCAAGGAATGAAACTCCTTGAACACTCCCGGCACTTGATCTTTTCTCTTCAAGGTGTATGTCTAGATCTTCCTTGAATGATCGTCAATGAATGTCATAAAATACAGTGACCCACCAAGTGTTCTCGTTTGCATCAGACCACATACATCTGAATGTATGAGGTCAAGTACCTCCGGTTTCCGCTGAGGCGGGGAGCTCTGGAAGGACACTATATTCTGCTTTCCAGCCATGCAGTGTTCACACTTCCGTAAGTGTGAATTCTTCAATTCGGGAAGAACATTCCGCCTGCGTAGTATCTCCATCCCCGCTTGACTCATGTGACCGAGCTTTTTATGCCATAGCTCAGCTGCCTCATTACTGTTGACTGTATTTATGCTACTATTTGAAATCTTAGCATGCATCAAATACAAAGTTGAATTTTTCTTACCTCGTGCCACGACCATTGATCCTTTAGTGAGCTTCCAGGTTCCGTCACTAAAGGTGCTGCAGAAACCTTCATCATCCAGCTTGCCTGTTGAGATCAGGTTTAACCGGATGTCAGGGATGTGCTTGACTCCCTTCAACACTAGCCTTGTCCCGTTGTCTGTTTCAAGGTAGATGTCTCCAATACCGATGGCTTTGGACTGGCCGTCATTCCCCATCCTTACAACACCGTAATCCTCTGGTGTGTAAGATGAAAAGAAGTCTCTGCGAGATGTGGCGTGTATAGAGCTGCCACTATCTATCACCCAACTGGTCTCGTGGCTGGCAAAATTTACAACATCTTCTTCATACATTATGCAGAATTCTTTGGAGGTTTTGTCGGTGGTAGTAGCAACTCTTTCTTGGTTAGAGTCACCATCTCTCCTGGACTGCTCGTTCTTCAGTTTGTAACAGTCCCTCTTCATATGGCCTTTCTTTTTACAGTGGTAACATTCAATTTCCCTAGTTCTTGATTTACCTTGGTTCTTGTCTGGTCTACCTAGGCCTCGGTTTTTACTCCTCCTCATTCTGGTGTTCTTTTCTGTCACTAGAGCTTCTGAGGTTGAGGCTGATGCTGACTCCTGCATTCTCGTCCTCTTTTCTTCCTCGAATATCATAGTCTTTGCCATCTCCATAGTGACTTTCCCATCTGCGGCTGAATTTATCACCGTAGATCTGAACGTTTCCCAAGATTCTGGTAATGTATTAAGGAGTATTAAGCCATTTACCTCATCACCGAAGTTTATGCCCAATCCAGACAGTTCTTTCATGGTGCCGAGGAAATCATTGATATGGTCCGCCACAGCTATACCTTCATGGTATTTCAACCTCATCATCTTCTTGATGTAGTACAACTTGTTGTTGCTAGTCTTTGCTCGAAAAAGCTCCTCCAGTTTTCTCCATAAGACACGTGCATTTGTTTCTTCACTGACATGGTTGACGATACTATCATTGATCCATTGACGAATAGTATTGTATGTTTTCTGGTGAAGATTAGCCCACTTCTCATCGGACATTCCTTCTGGTTTCTCCTCCAGAAATACCGATCCACCATAGTCCTTCACATACAGAAGGTCTTGCATCCTTCATCTCCATGTGAAATAGTTTGTACTAGTTGACAAAACCATTTTTCCGTTTCCCCCATCCATCATAAAAATTCTAAGTAGAATTTCAAAAAATGGACCTCACCGTTGCGTCCGGAATGGTCGAAAATGGTGGAAATGACAATTCGTTTGTCAAAATCCGACACAGGGACCAATTTGCAAATTTCAGAAATTACAGGGGTTAAATTACAATTTCCAAAAGTTCAGGGGCCAAATTGCAATTACGGAAAAGTTCAGGGACTAAAATATAATTTCCAGAAAGTTTAGGGACCTATCTAAAATTTACCAGACACCGCTGACGTGGCACTACTGACGTGGCACTTGCTGACGTGTCAGATGACGTGGCACTAACGTGGCGCTAACGTGGCAGATGACGTGGCAGATGACTGGGCTGCTGACTGGTTACTGACGTGTCGCTGACTGGGCGCTGACGTGGGCTGACTGGTCTGCTGACGTGGCGTCGTCTTCTTCCTTGGAGTGAGGCGCGTGCGGCGCGTGACAACTGTTGGGACCTCCGTTCGATCGCCGAAAAATACCACCGTGCTCGTCTCGTCGTGAAAAGTCTGATGGTATGCTCAAAATCGATTTTCGACAACTTTCGTCGGAACTGACTTTCCGAACCGAACCTCTATTTCGGAGTTTCGGGATCCCTCCGAGTAACCTGGCTTTGATACCACTTGTTGTGATAAAACACACACAATAGAGGTGAATTGAGAGAAAACTCTTCTTTATTTCTCACTAAACAAGGAATTACAAAGCTTACAAATCAAAGCTTTACAAAAAACTCTCAAACACTTTACTCTCTATTATACACTCACTTATGAGTTCTGGGATGCTAACAATGGTTTCAAAGGGCTCAATTTATAGTGCTCAAACCGCGTGAACAGTGCCACACGGTTTGGCACTTGTTGAAGGCAGCTGGATCATGCAAGCATGTTGCATGCTGGCATCCAACTTCTGTCAGCTTCAACTTTCGGCGCCAACTTCTGCATGTTGGACTTCACTTCAACACGCACAGTAGTGGAGCCCGCCTACTGTGAGAGAGATGGCATATACATCCGACACATAATATAATTTTCGCGATTAAGGGGTTGTTTGATCCATCGGGGAAGTGGGTCACTGAAGAAGGAAATATTGGCAGAGTGGGTTGTGAGTATTTTTCAGATCTCTTTACATCTACAATTCCAGCAGGAGAGACAATTTCAAAGGCTGTTCATAGCGTTAACAGGAAAATACCAGAGGCAGCCTCAAACTATGCTGGATCAAGTTTTTACAATTGAGGAGATAATGGATCCCAGCAAAGCCCCTAGACCGGATGGTCTTCCAGCCACCTTTTTTCAAAAACACTGGTCAGTGGTGGGAGAGGAATTGATAAGGACATGCCTTTATATTCTCAACGTCAACGATCAAGGTAACACTACAAAGCTTAACCACATTCATACCCAATATTATTATTGGGTATGAGTGTTTACACAAAGTTATGAATCGAAATAAGGGAAAGGTGTAGAGAGACTAGGAAGCACAGAAATGTGATTAGCCTCATTTTTGCACGTTTCTGAAATTGAAACGATCCGAAACGTGACGGAAACGTTTCCAAAACGTTTCTGAACAATTAAAAAGATGATAATAATGCTGAAACATTTTGGAAACTTTTTAGAAACGTTTTTTTTACAATTTCAGAAACGTTGAGCATAAATTTAGGGTTTATATCTTCCAAACTGAGAACAACCATTGGCTTCTCATTCGAGCACGCACATCGCTGCCACTGGCTTCTTATTGACTGGTCGACGCAACGAATCCTCTAGCAACTTGATGATCGACATGGCTACTCACTGCTCAATGATCGGTGATCGCTGTTTCAAAATCGTTTGCGACTATGGACTTTCATTTTTGTAAATTTTTATCAGGTTTGATTAACAATTGATGAGATACAATAAAGAATGAATGAAAGTGATAAACCACTTTGGGGATGTTCTTTAGAATGACGTGTTGCAGAGTTGCCATGGATATTTAAATCAAATAGAAGAAAATTTAAATTATGTGGGTGACAGCTGTATTAACTTTCAATTATATTATATTCAATAAAAATGAAAGCCCATAAGCCTGCAATATTTTTTAACCTTTCCATTATCCATGATTTTGATTTGCTACTCTAGTTTGTTAATCGGTAATTAGTTTAATTCTTTTTTAAAATTTATTATTTTTATATATTTAATTATGTTATGAATAAGCTTGGAGTGGAATAATCCAAAATTTCAATCCATATTGAATATTAGTGAACTTGTGAATAATTTTTATTTAACATTTCTTCGACGTGTCGTGTCCTAATATTTTAAAAAATGACTTTTCCCGTTTCCGTTTCGTATCATGTCACTTTTCCCGTTTCCGTTTCCGTGCAATCTATTGTAGGTCAAAACTATATTACTGTTAACCAGGAAAATAAAATTGGAGTTGGTTTGAGTTGCGGACAAGGTCGCTCTCTTTAAGACGTTTCGCGGCTCTGCCCAGGAGATTGTGCCAGCAGTAATCGGTCCCGACGTCCCCCGGATAAAACAGCCCAGATAAACACTGTCTCAATCGATTAACACTAAAATTCGATTGGAATACTCACACCCAACGCAAAAAACAATTGCTCGGGATCTGTAGAACGAATAGACAACACTGAGGTTGTCGATTATCAAATATTTTGTTTGAAATAAAAATTTTTTGGTTCTCGGCAAATGGTCTTAAAAAAATTATTTGAAAGTCTTCTCGATTGGTGGTTTTTTTAAAAAAAAATAACAAAGTTAAATTCAAAATATGTAACTCTCAATTGAATTTTTATTTTTGTAATAATTTTTTTCATTCAAAACATGTAACTCTTCAAAATATGTAACTCCCCTTATTCAAATTCACATTTACAATAATCCCCCACTTGAATTTTAATAAAACATTTTCATCGAGCAATATAATATAAAATCGTGCATAAATAAAAGTGTCTATCGACTTGAACCTTTACATAGTGTTGACGATTCAGATTATACTAGAGTAACTCGTAGTTTTGAACTCTATCTCTGACAACGTTACACACACAAACCTTTCAGGGTGAAGTCAAAAAGCCCATACATTACGACCGTGCACGTATATCCCAATGTAGTGAATGCTCTAGAATCTTTTGCCCAAAGTTTCATAAGAAGCGGTCTCACTTCTACATTCACATAGGTGTGTCTATCAAAAGTACTCTTGTAGCTAGGTATTCCACTCTATATAGAGTATAGAACACATTAAGAGTTAAACAACTCATCCTTACATCGCTTGAGGATATCATGCTCTCATAATGGAACTCATCGATTATTAACATGATTCAACTCTCATTACTTTATAACTTGCCATTGAACCTATTTCTTGGGATCTCCAGTCTATAGGTCGAGTTACCGTCACAAGTAATCTAAATATTTAATGGCAATAGTCTTATTCTTTTAAAAGTATTGAATATCTTCTCTCTTGCTAAACCTTTCGTCATATGATCAACCAAGTTATCATCAGTTTATACATGATCCACTCTTACAGCTCCGGTAGAGAGATATTCTCTAACTGTGTCGTGTTTACGATGTATTTGTCATCTCTTACCGTTATAATAACGGTTCTGAATCTTTACAATAGTCACGGTATTATCACAATGGATCAATACAGCTAGTATCGGTCTACCAGAAAGGGCTATCTGATAGCAAGCTTCTCATTCAAGCTGTTTCTTCACTAGCAGATGCCAGTGCAATCATTTCAGACTCCATAGTGGATTGAGCTAAGTTGGTTTGTTTCTTGGATTTACAAGAGACGGCTCCACCAGCTATGCTGAAAATATATCCATTAGTAGCCTTGGAATCATCTGAAAGGGTGTTCCAATTAGCGTCGCTATATCATTCAAGGACAGTGGGAAACCTCTGATAGTGTAATCCTAGGTTTATGATCCTTTTCAGGTACCTTATAACCCTCTCAATATCATGCCAATACTCTATACTAGGTCTACTAGTAAATCTACATAATAATCCTACGATATAGGCAATATCGGGTCTAGTGCAGTCAGTAGCATAACGAAGGCTACTAATGATGCTCGCATACTCAATTTGTCTAACACTGTCACCGGTGTTATTGAACAACTTTACAATGGGATCAAAAGATGTACTAGCAGGTTTACAGTTAAAGTATTTATACTTCTTCAAGATTTTCTCAATGTAATGTGATTGATCTAAAGTAATTCCATTTTCTGACCTAGTAATTTTAATACAAAAAATTACACTTGTTTCACCTAAGTCTTTCATAACAAAATTAGCACAAAGCATAGATTTAACATCATTCAGAACATGAATATTAGAACCAAAGATAAACATATCATCCATATACAAGCATATAATAGAACACATCTCAATTTCTGATTTATAGTATATGCACTTATCACTTTCATTCACCTTAAATCCATTTGCTAAACGTAGGTTATCAAATTTCTCATGCCATTGTTTCGGTGCCTGTTTTAAGCCATATAAAGATTTATCAAGTTTACAAACTTTATTTTCTTGACCAGGTATTACAAATCCTTCAGGTTGGTCCATATAAATCTCTTCTTCTAATTCTCCATTCAAAAAGACAGTTTTAACATCCATTTGATGCACAACAAGATCATGAATTACATCAAGAGAAATAAGCACATGAATAGATGTAATCCTAGTTACTGGTGAAAACGTGTCAAAGAAATGTATGTTTTCTCTTTGTCTATATCATTTGGCAACAAGTCTAGCCTTGTATTTATCTACTGAACCATCTGGTTTTAATTTTTTCTTAAGTATCCATTTACAACCTATGATTTTACAACCTGGAGGTAAATCTACTAAATACCAAGTCATATTAGTCCCTAAAGAACTCATTTAATCTTATATTGCTTCTTGCCACAAATCAGCGTTTAAAGTTAACAATGCTTCTTTTAGAGTAGTGGGATCTTCTTATAAGGTGTATGCATAGAAGCCAAGACCAAAATCTTTAATTGTTCTAAATCGTTTACTCCTTCTAGGTATAGATTCTATTTCTTTATCAGATTCATTAACTTCCATTGTTGGATTAATGCTAGAGGATGAGCCCCCACTATTCTTCAAAATAAAAGGAAATTTATTTTCAAGGAAATCAACATCAACAGATTCAACCACAACATGATTTTTCAAATTATAAAATCTATATGCTTTACTATTAACAGCATAGCCAATGAAAACACATGCATATATCATACTCGCAAGTTTAATCCTTTTAGGGTCAGGGATTATAACATAGGCAAGACAACCCCAAGTTCTAATGTAAGACAAGTTAGGTTTTCTATTTTTTAAAATTTCATAATGTGAAACTTTATCATTTGACTTAGGTACTCTAATCAAAACATAACACACAGTCAATAAAATTTCTCCCCACCAAAATGAGGCAGCACCGAAATTAAGTAAAATAGAAATTACAGCTTCAACATAAGTTCTATTTTTCCTTTCGGCTTTTCCGTTCATTTCATGAGAATATGGTGTAGTTTTCTCATGAATAATACCATGCAATTTATAGTATTCATTAAAAAGTGTAGAGTCATACTCAGTGCCTCTATCACTTCAGAATCTTTTAATTTTCTTATTAAATTGATTTTTAATTTTTGAGAAATGTTTTAAACTTGTCAAATGCTTCATTTTTATTTTTCATTAGATAAACGTAAGCATAATTTGAACAATCATCGATAAATGTGATAAAGTATCGTTTTCCACTTCTAGTCCATTTTCCACCAAACTTTATCTGAATGTATTAAGTCTAATTGTTCAAATTCTCTAATTACAGATTATGTGGCGTTTTAGTAATTTTTGATTGACTACATAATTCATATTTTTCAAAATCATTCAGGGATAATTCGAGAATTAAGCCTAAGTTACTCATATTCTTAATAATTCGTTTATTAACATGACAAAGTCGAGCATGTCAAACATTGAAGGAACACAACATATAAGCAGAAGAATTAATTTTATTAATAGCAATATTAAGCTTGAACATTCATTCCATCAGTAGCATAACTCTTTCCCACAAAAATATTATTTTTAGTGAGAATATACAAATCGGCCCCAATAGTTTGTGTAAACCCAGCCTTATTCAGGAGATAACCTGAATCCAAGTTCTTCCTTATCTCAGGAGTGTGCAACACATCCTTGAATAATGGTCTTCCCAGAGGTGAACTTCAGTTCCACGTCACCAGTCACAGTAACCATAGTAGTGTGGGTGTCACCCAACAACACTTTCTTGTCCACAACTTTCGCATAAGACTTGAATAAAGCACGATCAAAGCAGACATGACGAGAAGCGTCAATGTCAACCCACCAACCATGTTTATCTCAGAGATCATATCAATAAGTTGGTCTTAGGTAAGGTTCGCTTGTGGAGCAGAACGTTTATTCCGACAGTTCCGAGCAAGATGCCCTCGTTTGTCACAGTTGTAACATTTGAACTGGCCATTTTCATTTCTTGAGGGAGGTTGTTGCTTGTCTGGTTATTTTGGGTTTTGTTGTTGGGGTTTTGGTGATTATGATTTTTGTTGTTCTTAGGGGTAAACATTTTCTTCATATTTTTACCATTAGATTTCAAGACTACAGATGCAGGTTTTTTCAGATATACAGAAGTTTGCTAATTTTTTAAAAGTGAGGAAAAAAATCATTTTTAATCTCCAATGTTTAAAGTGAAATCCTTGAAACCGAAACGGTTTGTTCAAATCAATAGCAGCAGAATCAAAGGCAATAGTGTTCATGACAGCAGTGGCAGAAACAGACATAGCAGATATAAACATCTTAAAATTATAGAAACAGATTATAAGTCAGAACAATATTATCGTTCACCAACAAAATAAAATTAGAGCTGGGTTGAGTCGCGGGTTAGGTCGCTCTCTTTAAGATGTTTCGCGGCTCTGCCGAGGAGACTGTGCTAGCAGTAATCGGCCTCGACGTCCTCAGGATAAAACAGCCCAGATAAACACTATTTCAATCGATTAGCACTGAAATCCGATTGAAATACTCACACCCAACATAAAAAATAATTGCTCGGAATCTGTAGATCGAATAGACAACACTGAGGTTGTCGAATTGATCAAAATATTTTGTTTGAAATAATTTTTTTTTGTTCTCGGCAAATGGTCTCAAATATTTTTTGAAAGTGCTCTCGATTGGTGGCTTTTTTAAAAGAAAACAAACTCTGTCTTTCTTTCTATTTGACTTTTCTTCCTTCAAAGAAATTGCTATCGGCAATGTTAGCGTTTTCACTCTTTTTTTTATTCTGCTGTCGTCTTGTGCCAAACTTTTTTTTTTTTTTTTTTTGTTTACTTTTTCTCTTCTATCTTTAATAAACAAAAGCAATACATATATAGTACAATTTTTACCGTCTGACCGTATGAAATAAATTGCCAGTTCTTAAAACTTTAATTTTTTTTCAAACGTTGGGTAGTTAATTTTTTTCAAAGAAAACGTCTGCAACGTTAACTAAAATTGAAGAGACAAAAAGTTTACAATAATTCAAGAAACATAATCATAATTTTGGATTTAAAATGTTTGGAAATAATATTAATTCTTCTAATTAATTTTTTAAATAAAAATTACAAATATATATATATATATATATATATTGTAACAACTCTTAAATTCAAAATATGTAACTCTCAATTGAATTTTTATTTTTATAACAACTTTTTTCATTCAAAATATGTAACTCTCAATTGAATTTTTATTTTTGTAACAACTTTTTTCATTCCAAATATGTAACTCTCAAATTCACATTTACAACAAAAGGAAGGGAAAAATAGATATAATCAAGGCTTATGATAAGATTGAGTGGGCTTTTTTGAAGGCTACCATGGAAAGGATGGGGTTCTCAGAGAGTTGGGTAGAATTAGTTATGAGATGCATTTCTTCATGCTCTTTTTCTGTGCTTGTAAATGGCAAATCCATGGGGTATGTTAAACCATCAAGGGGGCTCCGACAAGATTGTCCTTTGTCTCCATATCTATTTATAATATGTGCTGACGTGTTCTCGACTTTACTGCTAAAAGCTGAGGAAGTAAAAGAGATTAAAGGGGTGATATTTTATAGACGTCTATCTATATCCCATCTACCATTTGCAGATGATATTATGATATTCATCATTTTACGAGTGCAGGAATCTTAAGAGCATTTTTTATCTTTATGCCTAGCATCGGGCTAAATTTTCAATTTCGAGAAGTCTTCACTCTCAGTCCAAATACTGATCAACAAACAACGGCGGAAATCAAGAACATTTTCAATCTGAATATGGTGTCTATTCACGAGAGATATCTAGGCTTGCCGTCAATGGTTGGGAGAAACAAGAGGTAGTTTTGCAATGATATAAAATTCAGAATTCTGAACAGGATTAAAAGCTGACATTCAAAGCTGTTTTCTTGTGGAGGCCGAGAAGTATTGATAAAGGCAGTGGCACAAGTTATTCCTACTATTGGAATGAGTGTGTTGAGAATTCCAAGTGGTCATTGTGATGATATCCAAAAAAAATGCTAACATTATATTGGTGATGAGGTAAAGATTCGGTAAAAGGGATTCATTGGGCAAGATGGGAGAGAATGAGTCAGTTCAAGAAGAGATGAGGATGAGGGTTCAGGGACTTAATGTGTTTCAATCAAGCTTTGTTGGCAAAACAATGATGGAGAATGTTACATGAATCGAATTCACTAGTGGCCAAATTTTTGAAAGCAAGGTATTTTAAAAATAGAACTTTCTTGGATGCATCTATAGGAAGTAATGTATTCAATGGGCGTGGCTTGGTGGTGTAGGGTTCAGGATCTCACGTTGAGGTTATGGGTTGGAATCCAAAGAGTACGTTTCTTGTAAAAGTCTGGGACGGCCGGAGGTTTTACCTGCTCCGCTTAAGCCCCGAATGGGTGGTTTGGCGGTAGGGTTTCCAACGATTTAAAAAAAAAAATCTATAGGAAGTAACCCCTCTTTTATATGAAGAAGCGTGATGTGGGCAAGAGAGCTACTGAAAAGTGGAATGAGGTGGAGAGTGGGAAATGGGAAGGCTATTCAGTTTTTGGAAAGCAATTGGATACCTAGACCAACTACATTCAAGCCTTGTTTTCCAACAAAAATCCGGTCCAATACGAAAGTGGAGCTGTTGATTCAGGAACAATATCAATGGAATGAAACCTTGATTCAGCAGAAGTTCATGGAAGCAGATACTGAGATGATTTTGAGTATTCCACTACCTGCTTCGTCAAGAGAGGATAAGCTGATATGGCATTATGATAACATAGGCCTTTATTTTGTTAAAAGTGGTTATAAAATAGGGTTGCAAAGGAAGAATGAGAAGGTAGCAGAGAGCTCTCAGGACATAAATGAATGGTGGAATAGGGTCTGGAGTTTATCAATCCCAGCTAAAGTAAAAATCTTTCTTTGGAGGGCTGTTTCAAATATGATTCCCACGACAACGAAATTGCACAAGAGGAAAGTTTTAGAATCCCCTATCTGTCAGAGATGCAACAGAGAAGTGGAAACTGTATCACATGCCATTGTGAGTTGCAAATCATCACAACAAATGTGGGAACTGACAGATTTAAGAGGCTGCTATCAGAAAGACAAGCAAAGTGATGTTTGGAACTTCTTATCCCAAGTTAGATCATCAACATCAAAGGGGAAATTTGAAGGCCCAATAATGATCATTTGGTCACTGCGGAATGCAAGAAACATATATACATATTTGAGGGATGTGCTGAAAATCCGTAAAGTATTATCGCAAAGGCAGAAGCAATGACAGATTCGTATAAGAGAGCTCATCAAAATTCTGAAATGGAGCAGTTTTTGAAGTAGAACAACAGAGGTTCAGGTTGGTCTCCACCCCCTTCGAACTGGTTTAAGCTCAACACAGATGGAGCAACAAGCAAGGAAACTAATACAGTAGGCTGGGAGCAATAATCTGTGGAGAGCTGTCAAAAATCTGTTGCCATTAGCTGTGAACTTGTGGAAGAAGAAGATTCTGCAAAACCCTATCTGCCTATACTGGAATTCTGGAATAGAGAGCATTGATCATGTGCTTCTATCATGTAAGATAGCAAAGAAAGTGTTGATGTGTGATTTTCATCCCAGGGGCAGTTTCGAGATAACTCTCCCGAGACAATTCTCATTCAACCTTGAATTTGTTTGGTTATGGGAAACAAAAAACAAATGCAAAATTAACACAAAATCGACAAAGAGAGCTTAACATGGTTTGGCGGAGCAAACCCAGCCTACATCCACGGGCACAAAGTAGGGGGGGGGGGGGGGGGAGGGGGTTATTTTTTATTACCAAGCCGAGCTCGGCCGACCTGATTTTAAGGAAGGTCTAAAGAAAACTGAGCTGACTGTTCTTCTTAATAGTGTTCTTACAAGTAGCAATTAAATGAAATTTTTTCCAACCCTTACAAATGAGATCACCCTCCCCTTATATACTAACGAACATACAACATTGTTCCCATATCTTTATGACGTCAGCACTGCAGGTTTCCGGCGATTGACGGGCTTTCTGCCCCAACTGCTTCTCCGAAAGCAAGCCTGCCATCTGACTTCCTCCCACATCATGCCGTTTCGTACACTGCCACACTCAACAATTATGATGACAACCTGTAAAGATGATACTTGTCAGAGGGAAAAGTCAAACGATCCCTGGTCGTAAGCCGGGAGTCATGAGGTCGGCCATATAACGTGCCGAACTACCACACCTACTTCCGCTCTGACCCGAAAATATCTGAGCTCAACCTTTCGATCTGAGGAAGTATGTGACCGATCCGAGCTACCGGTCGGAAGTGAGCAGTCTCGGCTCTGGCGTTGTCAGTCTATGAGACTCGAATCATACCTTGTCCTTTGGTCAACCAGATCCGGGGGGACCAGGTCCGAATACCATGCCTAGCCGAGGAGCAACCGATATCTTCTGAACATCCATCTTCCCAAAATGAGAAAACCCATCTTTGCCATTGCCGAGCTGTTTAAATACTTTGTCACAAAACACATCATCAGCATCTTTCCCCTAGTTCTCGGTTCCAACGAGTTGATACCGGGAAATACAAATTTGTTGGCCAGATCAAGGAGTCATAGAGAAAACTTCATAGGCTATAAATCAGGTCGTCTTTTGTCATCTCATCGTCCTCATGTATTATGTCACCGAGTGATTCGATATATGTTCATGGGGAAGATGTTCTGATCCCATGGTGATGATGACCTACTCAGTGGGACATAACCCGACCCTAAGTTGATGAAGCAAATAACCTCGGCGGAACGAATCCAGCCTCGAGTTGGTAGAACATATAGCCTCGGCGGAACAAATCCAGCCCCGAGTTGGTAGAACATACAGCCTCAGCGGAACGAATCCAGCCCCAAGCTGATGAAGCAAATAACCTCGGTGGAATGAATCTAGCCCCGAGTTGGTAGAACATACAGCCTCGGTGGAATGAATCCAGCCCCAAGCTGATGAAGCAAATAACCTCAGCGGAATGAATCCAGCCCCGAGTTGGTAGAACATACAGCCTCGGCGAAACGAATCCAGCCCCGAGCTGGTAGAACATACAGCATCGGCGGAACGAATCCAGCCCCGAGCTAATGAAGCAAATAACCTCGGCGAAACGAATCCAGCCCCGAGTTGGTAGAATATACAGCCTCAGCAATACGAATCCAGCCCGAGCTGATGAAGAAAATAACCTCGGCGGAACGAATCCAGCCGCGAGTTGGTGGAACATAAGAGACTGAATCACGATGAAAGAATTTCAACCTCTGAGGCTTCGCAGACCCCGACGCGGGCATCCCCTTGTCGAGCATCGGCAAAAATAAAAATGGAAACAATACAAGGTTAGTACAATAGAGGTGACTAAGCACATACTCCACACAGACCCGAAAATATAACAACTCGGGTGCCCTAAGGCAGCGTCTTGCCTGGTGCCTCCCAAAACATAATTCTGAACCTTACAATTTAGTGTCCCGGCTAGTCGGGCTACGAATCGGTGAGCGGCCAAGGCCATGAGGGCAGAAACCTCCTCATGTTGGGCTGCTCTGGAGTCTGCAAACGCTATGAGGGCAGAAACCTCCCCATGTTATGTTTCTCCTGATCCGAGGCGGTTAGGCAGATTAAACTTACGGGGGAAGAAACCTCCCAGTGTTCGCCATCCCTGGGTGGTGCATTAACTCGATTAGGCAAATAACTCATGGGGGAAAAAACCTCTCCATGTTCACCATCCCGATGTGGTACAATCATGGTTAGGAAGATAACTCACGGGGGAAGAAACCTCCCCGTGTTCGCTATCCCAGAGGTGGTGCATGAACTCGGTTAGGCAGATAACTCATGGGGGAAAAAACCTCCCTGTAGGCACTGCATTTTTGCATAAGACCCGATGATGAGCCTCGTATGGAGGCACTACCCTTTAAGTTGCGGAAGTCGCGGGAAACAGACGTCGGAAGGGAAAACTCAATACCTTGCTAGATTTCATTCGTTTGCTTAGCCTCGGGTTCGCTCGATGGACCTCTGTTTTAAAATTTATCCTCGATCCAAAAGTCCCCGCATCCCACACCAAACCACACGCCCAAGCCCACACACACACCAAGCCACACGCCCAAGCCCACCAAAGAACCAAGCTCCACACGCCCAAGCCCACCAAATCCTCTCCAAAAATATCCAACACATTAAACACATGGTAAAATCCAAATAAATCACCTTCCTAATTTAAATAAATCACATGCCTAAATTAAATAAATCAAATCAAATCACATTCCTAAATTAAACAAATCTCTTTCCTAAACTAAATAAATCACCTTCCTAAATTAAAGAAATCATTTCCTTATAAAAAAACTAATTAAATCTTCTCCATGATCACAGAATCTTCATTTCCTACCCATACAAGGACAACCCTAACCCACTCCTATAAAAAGACACACAAACCAAACCTTTGAGGGGGATAGATCATTCACAACACACAAAAATAAAAAACCCTAATCGGCCAGCTCATCCCTCTCGGCAATCCACAACAGAATAACCCTAATCCTGCACGCCAAAACCCTAGGCTTCTCCCCACAATGACACAAGCAATGAAACCCTAAAGACCTCTTCATCTTTTCTTCTCTCTCCAAAAATCTAATCTCTCTCGGCAGCTTCCACGGAGCCAAGCCCATCTCTCTCTTCATCTCTCTCTACACCAACACACACGGCAATAAACCTGCACACCAGAACCTTAGCTAGCTCACCACACAAAACATCATTGGCTCCCATCTTTCATCCTACACAAAACCTAAAACGAGAAAACCTTAAGACTTTCAACCTTCATCTCTCAACTGACGGCAGTAACAATCAACACCAGCCAACCCCTCTCCTAAACTGAAACAAATAAGCCCCTAAGAGCCCTCCCTCAACAAGAACCATCAAACCAAGCACACCCAAACCGAAGCCAAAACACAAAGCCGAACACACAAAAGCAACCCAAGAACCCATGCCTAAAGACACTCGGCCATAGCAAATAAACCCCTCAAAACAAAACCCTAAACTCATCAAACTAACGAAAAACAAAGAAGCACATACACGGCAACCACTAACCAAAAAGGGCGCACCTCTCTCACTTCAATTCACTCAGCAGCCCCCGTGTCCCTCACTCATTCATGAAATAATAAACCCTAATCACACACGTCCCTCCAAAAACAGCCCTCTCACTTCAATCCACTCAGCAGCCCTCGTGTCTCTCTCTCATTCACGAAATCAACCAACACGGTCCACTGACCATGAACAACAACCACCCTCATAACTGAACATAAACACCCCATTTACCGATCAAACAAATCAACTCACAAACCCTGAAAACAGCCCCTTAAAACACCCCAAAATAGTGAATAAAACACCCCAAAACAGTCCAAGAAATTGACCAAAAACAGTGCAAAATCACCCTTGAAAATAGTCCATAAACCCCATAAAACAGTCCCTGAAAACAGTACCAAAACAGAGACAAAAACAGCAGCGAAACCGAATCGGAAAGTGGAGAAAACAGTGAGCAAAACGGCAGTGAAACCGAACCAACGAACTAGAAAAGTTGCGGAGCGTTAACCCTTTCGACGACCACGTAACGCACTTCCAAGAGGCGACTTAAAAGGTAAGACCTTAGGGCACCCTTTGTTATATTTTATTTTGTCGTCCTAGACAAGGCATGCTTGGTTGGACGTGAAATACGTCCAACCGGGTATGTGAATTCCTACATTGAAAATGACCAAATTCTTTGGTCACATATTTATTATTCCGTATTTATTTGATATTATTAGTCTTTTATTATCTTGCATTTAATTTATGTTTATTGTTGCTTTATTATTCCGCATTTATTTTGCGTTATTTATCCTCCTTGTTATTTTGCATGTTTTGTCTCTTCGGTTATTTATGGTTATATGCATTATCGTATGTTTCATGTATGTCAACATTGGGTTAATGATTGCGTTTGTGTTAATGCTTGAGTGTTGCCTCTT
Source organism: Zanthoxylum bungeanum (assembly GCA_019454045.1). Lineage (NCBI taxonomy): Eukaryota > Viridiplantae > Streptophyta > Magnoliopsida > Sapindales > Rutaceae > Zanthoxylum > Zanthoxylum bungeanum. Next base: position 289,765 of record SKCR01001391.1, read on the forward strand.
GTGGTAAATCGGATGGAAACCCAGACATAAATTTCGTAGCCGAATCCGAATGGAAGGTAGTGCAGTCTGTATATGGGATAAATCTCCACGTACTGCTTGAGGAAACGTTCACGCATGTGTTCATGGGATTGTGTGCTCGCTTTCGTTTCATTTACTTCTATGTGTGCCGACTTAGATATTAGTTAATCTTGCATGTGTATGTTGCGTAGACTTGGTTAGATTATTGCATAAATCCGTTCATTACAAGTGACATAAGTAAGGGACCATTCCGAACCCAACGGTTTGAGGTATTCCCTTGCGAGGGGTGAGTGCGGCCTTAAATCATTTCCCAGTTCACACTGGGTGGTGACTCCTTTATTCTCTGGTTTAGTCCCCCGTGGGCTAATCCGTACTCCCGACTAGGCCACGAGCCTGGAACAACATCGCCGATTTCTATGTCCTTCAATCCCATGTTCGCCATCCCGAGGTAGTTCCTCAAAAATATGAGTCATGGGGTAGTAACGCTCCGGCCTCGGGGGTTTGTTATTGACACCCGGGTTTGGCGTGCCGCGAGGGATTCACGCTTTTCCTATATGCACTTCATCCCTTGATGCGTTTTTGATCCTCAAAGGTGAAAGGAGCCAAGTCGGAACACTTCCACCAGAGGGTTTGATAATGACACCCGGAATTGGCGTGCCACGGGCTTGGTGCCCTTCCTAACTACCGTGCACCCCTTCACATCGAGCACATCCCAGAAATATTGAACATGGCTTTCGCATTCAATTAAACAACAAGTAAAATGTACAAGTTTTTAATTCAAAAGGGAAATTCATATTCATATTCATGGGACCTACTGCCCTTCTTACAACTATTTACGGGTCATTTTAAGAGAGGCTTTACAATAAATTCCTGACTCTAGTCTGGTCACCCGATGATTCTGTGATTCGAAGAAGAGATCTACTGGAAGTACTTCCTCAGCATCTCGACGTTCCAAGGCTTCTTGAGCTGGGTACCATCAAACTGTTCCAAAAGATAGGTACCCGGTTTTACTATCTCCACCACTATGTATGGCGCTTCCCACTTTGTTGGACAAAATGACCCATAGCGTCACTATTTGCACAGATCATTGTGTTGTTGTAGCAAATTAACTATGTGACAAGGAAATTGCACTCTCATCATTTGTGATTAGATCACCATAGATATATAAATGAAGAGAGGTCCCTATGATTAGTTCCTGGACTGAGAATGATATGAGACAGTATCAGTCCCCGAAGGATTGATCATTAAATATCCCTAGCCGGAGTATTATCGAGACTGGACATCGATAATGCGGAATAGGCTAGTATTGCACTTGTGTGCGTTGTGAGGGCACAACGACATAGTTCTCATATATATAAGTATTGGATACTTATGCAAGTGCGATAGGAGGTCGTGTTTCACCGATGGTACGGGAAACAGCTTCGCTCTGGATAGACCCTTCGGAATCCCATTGGTATTATGACTATGTGTCTATGGGAGGCCGAAATCAAGGTAGGTGTGTATAGTCTTAACCTGAGACTTACATCGCTGATACTTACGATAATCGATAGACTTTGGTCTTGGTGGTACAGGCTTTAACTGGTTCTGCGTACACCACTTCTGGGTTTATCAGAGAGTCGTAGTGTATTGGGTGTGATGTCAAGACGGAAGTATCACTCCAGTCATAGTGGAGATGATGTCACGCGGGATACGGTATTAGTGCTCTTAAGTGCTGCGCGGCCATCGGGATATTATGACAAGGTCATGTATATCCGATTATAGAGACTAGTTACCAGATATCCGACATGTGCTTCGTACGGGGCAGACACTTATCCAGCCCCAGGCCTAGCACGTGACAATCCGATACTGGACCGATACGCACAATACAATCGTATACTACGCTTGATACAGATCTTAATATTCTTAAATGGATATGTCCGGAGAATTGGGTAGACTTGGTGCTTTGCTAGGAGTCGACCTTGTCTCGTAAATCGGTAAAACGTAGTACTTGGTACGTACGTGATTCGGATACTCCGACGACCGTATTTACTGCCAACTTATCCGGAGATCTCATGGGTCGCTTCCCGATAATCCACCGATGACGCACAACTCGCACTCTTGAATAATCTGGGATTATATAGAAGAAGAGAGAAAATTAATCTAGGATTAATTACAGAGATATTTTATCTAGGATAAAATATCGTCTAGAGAGAGATAATGATTAATTTGGAATTAATCGATGAATTAATATATTCGATATATTAAATGAAATTAGATTTCGACGCGGAATTAAAATTAGATTTTAATTCGGGCGAAAGAATTAATTTAGAATTAATGCGTTAGCGACGTGAATAGTGAATTCGCTAGGCGTAATCATTTAATTACGACGCAACGGAAAAATCGTTAATTTGGAATTAGCGAACCCGAGCCCGAGTGTGATTGCGAGCGCATTCGTATTTCGAATTCGAGTGCGGCGACGCAAGTCACATCAAGCGTCAAATCATTAGTCGCATCAAGCGTCAAATCGATAGTCACTTCAAGCGTCAAATCACTTGTCACTTTGAGTGATATGACTTGACAACTTGAAAGACTTGATATGACTTGATGGACATTGATATTGGAGTGTGGAACACTCAAGCTTATTACATTCAATTTCTTTGACTTTTTGAAAGTTAAATTAATTGGTAAATCATTTAATATTTTTGGAAAATATATAAACAAAATGATTTACAACTTTTGCAATAACTTAACACATTTCTTTCTCTCTCATTTTTGCTCTCTTCTTCTCACGCCCAAGACCATTTTTCTTCACTGGTTTTGAACCAGAAATGGTGTGACACTAAAGGGAAGCAAAAGTGGTTTTTCATGGTGAGAAATCAAGTGCTAGCACACTTACGAGTCTTGCGAAGGTGGTAGGGAGGTTCGCCAATGAGCCGGGATCCATCGGACGAGGCTTGGAGCTCCGTTTTGCATCTCAAAAATTCTGTTTTGGAGGCAGTTCACTGCTGCATTTTGGCGTGAAAACAGTGGGCATTTTGGCTTGATTCGTCTTCAAATCGACTCAACCGATCGATGTGAGTATTCCGCTACCTCCGTTGATGTATTCACGCATTGTTTTCATTGCTTGTATGATCTTGGGACCTAGATTTAAAACCAACAATGGCATCAAGAGCTTAGGTTCAAGCATGAAATTGTAGGGCTTAAAATTTGGGTAAATGTTTGTTGAGCATGATTTGAATAAATGATTGTTTAAGTATGCTTACAAATGTTTAATTTCATTTTGGTTGGACCAATTTGTTGAAAATTGATTTGGAATAATTTTCCCTAATTATTTCTCTTGGCCGAATGTGTGTGTAGTTTTGGATTCTTGGAATTTTTGATTTTGATTTATTAGATGAGTAGAATCATTAAGGATATGTGTTAATTTGAAACTAATTGGATTGGATTTTGAATTGAAATTAATCCCCAATTTACTTCACATGGCCGAATTCAATATGCCTTGAATGTCTTGGTATTTTGATTTTTGAACATTGGATGTATTGGAAATCATTAGGATGTTGATTTAATGTCGATTGTGGGTTCGATTGGATCGAAACCAAATCGGACACAAAATCCCTCCTTGGCCGAGAGCTTTGAAGCATGTAAATGGGTTTGATTTTTCATTTTGTGTGTTGGACATATGATAATGAATTGAGTATGATTAATTGGACTAATTTAGTGTTTTGGAAATGTTGATTTAGTTGATTAATCATATAATGCACTTTAGGTAATTAAATTGCTAAATTGGATTTATGTAATTTAATTATTTGAGGCCTTAAATTGGATTTGGGCTTCTAATGTTGTAATGGGCCTATTGGGCTTGATTTTATCAAGTTGGGTTTAGGCCAAATGGATTGGATCCAATTGGGCCCAAAACCTTAACCATAAAGCCCAAATGCGACTAATGAACCTTTAAAGTTCAATTGGGCCTAATGGGCCAAGATTGATTTATGGGCTTATGGGGTAAATCCCGGATTGGACTTTGGTTATCGGTTTGACCCGAGTTGACCAAAAGTCCACGCCTTAAGAAATCAATTAAAAGCCCATTGGACTTTAATTGAATTGACGTTGGACGTTAATCGGTCTTTGAGACGCGTTACGATTAAATTTGGAATTTAAATCGTAAAAGGTTTATTAAATAAAAGTGTAATGTTTATTTGGAATTGAATAGTGAATTAGTATTAAATGCATATTAAATTTGATTTAATGTTGTAGTTTAATTTAATTCATGAATTCGTACTTTGAGTACTTATTCGCAAAAACGAGTTTGACTCGAACAAAATCAAATCGTTGTTTGAACATTGGATGATCACTTAATTATCAGATTAATTAATTTGATTAGATTGATTGATGATAGCATGCTTATGTGTGTGAATACGTGGTTGTGTTGAATGAATAATGTATATCGGATGGATATTAGATGGGTGGGGCAATTTTAGAAATTGTTGTAATAAATTCGATTTATTAAATTGGACCTGCGTGTCCAGCCTTATCACCTTCATTCTCTTTGTATTCTCTTCTCACCTATTCCCCTCTATGTATATGAGGTTTCTTTAGAAGTGTAGTGTAATGGTAGAAGTAGTAAACAAGTGCTAGCTTGAGTGAGAAAGGAGAGATTTGATCTAGGATCAAGTGTGTAAAGTATCCATCCGCATCATATCATTATTATTTATTTTCATACTCGCTTTATTATGTATTTAGAATGCATGTTTAAGGGTGTATGATGATGAGACCTTAACAAAGATAATAAATTGGTAGCCAATTTGCACGCGAAAACCCTCGTTAAATATCAAGCGTTTATTTTCCTTCCATTGAGTGATTCTTACTCAAGATCCGAGATTGGCAGGGGTTGTTGGCCAAAGTCAAGCCCTTGTCCGTCGAAGATGTGTTTTAATCACGAGGCTTTGTTCCATATCGGTGTCGTGTCCAAGTTGTGGTTTGTTGGCCAAAGTCAAGACCACTTCTTGTCCATTGACATTGATTACGAAGCTTCCATGTCAATGGGTCCGCGCTTGACTGGGATCACTAGGTTTGTTGTGCCAAAGCCAAGGCCTAGTTGATTCAGAGGAAAAAGGTTAGGGTATACATTCGATGTATAGGCATATATAAGATATATGTTTGGGACTTGGATGTCCACCTACTGGATCTAGGAGTTGGATGAGATCCAATTGATCTTCGAGATCTACCTAGTTAATTATCATACAATTTGTTGGCCAAAGTCAAGATTGTGTGATATTTAACGGGATCCTAGCCCACTAGGAAACACGGTTTCCCGAGTACTCGACAGAGGGTTAGAGGCTCGACGAAAAATAGTGGGAGGCAAGTATTGAATTTGCAACATTCGTTCGAATACTCGCTAAACGCGCTCATCTATTTTACTCGTCATATTAATCAAAAGTATTAGTTGGACTAATATTTTATGTTGTTTTAAAAATATATATAGTTGGACTATATACAAACTCATTCAATATATAGTTGATTTTATAATGGATTATAGTAATCAATATAATTGAATAAAATGATAGTTGATTTTATAATTAGATTATAGTAATCAATATTAAAATTATAGTTGATTAAATAATTGGATTATTGTAATCATTATAATAAATAGTACCTTATTAAATTGATTAAATAGTTGGACTATTGAAATCAAGAAAGAATTGAAAAGTTGAATATTTAAAATATATAATCCTTGGATTAAATGTTTTAAATGATTTAATTTCATATTGGGAATAAATAATAGGTTACTTTATTTGATAAAATAACTTGTTTATCTAGGCCCATAATTAAGCAAGTAAGTAGAGCATAAAATCTTTGGAAGATTTATGTGATGATGACTTTAGTGCTTAATTAATATACTTTCATAAATCTATCTTTAGATTTAAAAGTATTAAAATGCAATTAATAATTCTTAGAGAATTGATTTGACTATTCTAGTAGAGAGAGGAGAAAGTGGAAGTTTGCAATTGGGCGAGTTGCACAAGGTGCACATCATTTCGATATTCCGAAAACCAAGGCTTGGCCAAAGGTTTGTGAAATATTGAAAAGATAATTGACATATCCCAAAGTGACTACCATTTGGATATGGCAGACACGAAGGAATTAAAGAAAGGGCGAGGCTCTGACTTTTAAAAATTTGTCAAAGTTATGTTCACTACTAGTATTGAAATTAGATTTTAAATACTTAGTGTGGTACATAAAATATATGTATTGATGTTCAGAATCCGCTATGAGCTGGATACTGACTTCAAGCCGAGATTTCTCTGCGAATCGGAAACAGGACGAAAGTCGCTGTTTCGACCGTAGATACCTAAGTTTAGGAACTACCCTTAGGGTATGTACTTAAATTAGGAACTGTTATGATGTAACTAGTTTGACTAGAGACATTATCTCTATATCAGTGTTTAATCCGTTGCGGATAAACCTTTATATTCTAGAACACTAAAGTGTTTTATTATATAAAGATGATACTGAGATAAACACATTAGATGTGAATAACAGAATTTATATTTTGAATATAATAAAATCTCAAACATATAAAAATGACAAATAAATAGCTCAAATTGATTTGATCAATAGAGACTTATTTGTGGCATTGTTGTCTGGGACACAATTGAACAAGACTCGTATATCCACACTTTTGAAGAGTGGGTACTAGGACTGATTTGACTATTCAAATAAGGTCTGCGAATCTAGTTTATTAGGTAAAGTACCTAAAATACTATTTACTTGGTAATAGTATAAGGGCCACCGATCTGTTAGCCCTATTCATGGTGAAGTTAGTGGGCCCATATCTAGCTAGACTAGATGTGAACATGAATATTTCGTGACCTTAACGGATGTGGCATCACGTTATGGTTATGTGTTTCTTTTGAAGAACACAAATCGGAAACTTTTATAGTTTCGGCACGAAGTAGAAAAATAGATCGGCTATAGTCATTCCGCCACGGTAAGACCGTAATGGAAAATACTTAAGCAGTAAGTTTCATACGTACATGAAAGAGTACGGTATTCTTTCAATGAGGACTCCTCCCGAGACACGTCAGTTAGACGGTGTGTCCGAACTAAAAACCGAATTTTGTTGGACATGATAAGGTTTATCACGAGTCGCTCTGAGCTACTGTTTCCTTCAATAGGATATGTATTAACAGTGCAAAACTTATTTAGAATAAGGTTCCATATAAATCTGTTTGACAGATGTCATATAGGATATGAACAGGGAAAGAAACGAGGTTTCTCATTCCTAGTAATTTGGGTATGCCAGGCATAACGTTTGGATGATACCAAACTAAAAGACCCAAATTGGATAAGTGCCAATATAGGTTATCCTAAGGGAAACCATAAGTATAGTACTTATAAATCTCACATGAGAACAATATGATTGTTGCTCACCATGCGGTTTTCCTGAGAGGAATACCGATATGCAGTGGTCAGTGGGAGGATAGTGATACTCGATGAAGATCAGAGTAATACTGTTCAAGGCACGAAGTCCTTAATGGAACACAAATAGTTCATCTATGATGAATCTATACCATTAATCTTCGAATACACAAGAACTGAGTAGATCGGATAGAGTCAGAAAACAACCTAGGGTATGGGTTTCTGATCTAACCTCATAAAGATGTCAATCTTATGAAGGTATATCCACCGACTACGTTTTGAGGAAGTGATACGAGGTATCGACTCCCTATTATGGCAAAGTGCCATGAGTCTGAAATGGATTCCATGTATAACAACTATATTTGGATGCTAGTTGTTGTACCACAAGGCATTGTGCCTATTGGTACATTAAACGTCTTCAAGGAAGACATACATGGAAGGCAACATACCAACGTACAAAGCTGGGCTTTTGACGGAAAGGTATCGTTATCAACATTGTGTTAATAACGGTTCAACCTTTTACCTGTTGCCATGGTAAATCCATTTTGAAGATGCTTGTTGATAACTGCGTATTTCATTTATGAAATGTGTCAGATGCAAATCAAAATCGCTTTCCTGAAAAGGAAACCTTTTGGAGGATGTTTAGAACATCCTGACGATTTTGTATAACCAACAAACGAGGTTTGCGGGTTATTTGATCCATGTTTGGATTGTAGCAAGCATAAGGTTCTTGGAACTGTCGTTTTGAAATAATCATAATGGTTTATGATTTGACTCAAAACGAAATAATTCTTGTGTATATAAGGAGGTTAGTGGGAGAGCGCACTGACAGTTAAATTCCCATAAAGCAATTGGTGAAAGCTTGGCTTTCATAGATATTCTTTCAATAGAAATTCTCCGTAGAATTCTGGGGAGTAACAACCTTTATTCGAGGAATAAAGATCTACTGGGATAGATTTGGAGTTGGTTAACACTCTTCTGGAAATTGTACATTTAAAATGTACTTGATAGGGTGTCTCATACGCTTCGAGCATATGGAGTCACGATTAGGTCAATCCAAGTGATAGTCACTGGATTGAAATTAAGAACATCTGTTAGTATCTCAGAGAACTAAAGATGTTGTCTTAAACTATGGAGAAGAGAAACTTGAAGTGACTGGGATCACTGCTGCAAGTTTCCAAACAATTAAATACTACGGTACTATAAAGTTTGAATAACGGGACAGTGAGCTGGAAATATTCCGAGCAAGATAACTGTTGCCGAATAAACAACAAATGCGGATTATTGCTGCAGCTGAGGCAGCAATAGAAGCCATTTGGATCGAAAATAAATCTAATTAGATTAGATATAGTTCTTTTAGCAGCTGAGCTAGGCGTCAGCACAGGCTAAGGAATTAAAGGTCTCATCGACGATCCAGATATATACTTCTATATCATCTGATTCGTTCGGATCATACATCGTGGCGATGTGATGATCGTATAAATCGCGTCAGACGATTATCAAGCAAATCCGCTGACGAAAATCTTTCCTCAGCAATTTGAGCGAACCGTACATAGTTCGGGTGTGGGACACTTGAGTGACTGGCTATGTGCCAAGTGGGAGATTGTTGGACAAAATGACCCATAGCGTCACTATTTAACAGATCATTGTGTTTTGTAGCAAATTAACTATGTGACAAGGAAATTGCACTCTCATCATTTGTGATTAGATCACCATAGATATATAAATGAAGAGAGGTCCCTATGATTAGTTCCTGGACTGAGAATGATATGAGACAGTATCAGTCCCCGAAGGATTGATCATTAAATATCCCTAGCCGGAGTATTATCGAGACTGGACATCGATAATGCGGAATAGGCTAGTATTGCACTTGTGTGCGTTGTGAGGGCACAACGGCATAGTTCTCATATATAAGTATTGGATACTTATGCAAGTGCGATAGGAGGTCGTGTTTCACCGATGGTACGGGAAACAGCTTCGCTCTGGATAGACCCTTCGGAATCCCATTGGTATTATGACTATGTGTCTATGGGAGGCCGAAATCAAGGTAGGTGTGTATAGTCTTAACCTGAGACTTACATCGCTAATACTTACGATAATCGATAGACTTTGGTCTTGGTGGTACAGGCTTTAACCGGTTCTGCGTACACCACTTCTGGGTTTATCAGAGAGTCGGTAGTGTATTGGGTGTGATGTCAAGACGGAAGTATCACTCCAGTCATAGTGGAGATGATGTCACGCGGGATACGGTATTAGTGCTCTTAAGTGCTGCGCGGCCATCGGGATATTATGACAAGGTCATGTATATCCGATTATAGAGACTAGTTACCAGATATCCGACATGTGCTTCGTACGGGGCAGACACTTATCCAGCCCCAGGCCTAGCACGTGACAATCCGATACTGGGACCGATACGCACAATACAATCGTATACTACGCTTGATACAGATCTTAATATTCTTAAATGGATATGTCCGGAGAATTGGGTAGACTTGGTGCTTTGCTAGGAGTCGACCTTGTCTCGTAAATCGGTAATAGTAAAACGTAGTACTTGGTACGTACGTGATTCGGATACTCCGACGACCGTATTTACTGCCAACTTATCCGGAGATCTCATGGGTCGCTTCCCGATAATCCACCGATGACGCACAACTCGCACTCTTGAATAATCTGGGATTATATAGAAGAAGAGAGAAAATTAATCTAGGATTAATTACGGAGATATTTTATCTAGGATAAAATATCGTCTAGAGAGAGATAATGATTAATTTGGAATTAATCGATGAATTAATATATTCGATATATTAAATGAAATTAGATTTCGACGCGGAATTAAAATTAGATTTTAATTCGGGCGAACGAATTAATTTAGAATTAATTCGTTAGCGACGTGAATAGTGAATTCGCTAGGCATAATCATTTAATTACGACGCAACGGAAAAATCGTTAAATTGGAATTAGCGAACCCGAGCCCGAGTGTGATTGCGAGCGCATTCGTATTTCGAATTCGAGTGCGGTGACACAAGTCACATCAAGCGTCAAATCATTAGTCGCATCAAGCGTCAAATCGATAGTCACTTCAAGCGTCAAATCACTTGTCACTTTGAGTGATATGACTTGACAACTTGAAAGACTTGATATGACTTGATGGACATTGATATTGGAGTGTGGAACACTCAAGCTTATTACATTCAATTTCTTTGACTTTTTGAAAGTTAAATTAATTGGTAAATCATTTAATATTTTTGGAAATATATAAACAAAATGATTTACAACTTTTGCAATAACTTAACACATTTCTGTCTCTCTCATTTTTTCTCTCTTCTTCTCACCCAAGACCATTTTTCTTCACTGGTTTTGAACCAGAAATGGCGTGACACTAAGGGGAAGCAAGAGTGGTTTTCATGGTGAGAAATCAAGTGCTAGCACACTTACGAGTCTTGCGAAGGTGGTAGGGAGGTTCGCCCATGAGCCGGGATCCATCGGACGAGGCTTGGAGCTCCGTTTTGCATCTCAAAAATTTCTGTTTTGGAGGCAGTTCACTGCTGCATTTTGGCGTGAAAACAGTGGGCATTTTGGCCTTGATTCGCCTTCAAATCGACTCAACCGATCGATGTGAGTATTCCGCTACCTCCGTTGATGTATTCACGCATTGTTTTCATTGCTTGTATGATCTTGGGACCTAGATTTAAACCAACACACTTGGCACCCAACGAGCCCTCTTCGGGTCTTCGGGTATTCAACGTAACCCTCCTCAAAACCAAATCTCCAGGAAGGAAGGACCGAGTCTTAACCTTCTTATTGTAGAAATGGGCCATTCTCTGCTGATAGACTGCCACTTTTACAGCTGACTTCTCCCATTTTTCTTCGATTAGATCGAGGTGATTCTTGACGAGCTCTTCATTATGTTCGGTCTCAAAATGCCGGATCCTATAGGTATACATCCTGATCCCTGCTGGAATAACTGTTTCACACCCGTAGGCCAAATAAAATGGAGTTTCCCCTGTGGAATCCTTGTAAGTCGTCGGATGTGCCAATAATACTTCTGGTAACTCCTCGACCCACTGCCTCTTGCAAGATCCGAGCCGGGCCTTCAGATTTTCCTTGATTGTCTTATTGGTCGCCTCAACCTGTCCATTAGAATTAGGGTGAGTAGGTGAAGCGAATCTCAAGGTGATTTGGAGGTCTTCACATAGCTTCCTAAAACCTCTGCTGTCGAACTGCTTCCCATTATCAGTGATGATGGCCCGGGGGATCCCGAACCTGCAGATGATGTTATTCTTCACAAATTCCATCGCCTTCTTCTCCGTGATTGTAGATAGGTGTTCAGATTCTACCCACTTGGTGAAATAATCAATTGCAACGATAGCGTGTTTGGCTTGTCCTTGTCCAGCTGGATCGACCCAATGATGTCTAGCCCCCATTGGACGAACGGCCAGTGGCTAGCTAGAGTTGTCAGCTGCTCTGCTGGTTGATGTGAATATTTGCATTTTTCTGGCATCCCTCGCACTTCCGGGCTATCTTCACCCCGTCTTGATGCATGGTCGGCCAGTAGAACCCCTGCCTCAATGACTTATACGTAATTGACTGTCCCACAACATGACTCCCGCAAATCCCTCCATGAATTTCTCTGAGCCCATAATCTGCTTCCTCAATCATGAGACATCTCAAAAGTGGCACCGTATACCCCCTACGGTACAAAACTCCTTCAATCAGGCAAAACTTAGAACTTCTTCAGCTTCCTCACCTCCCTTCTGTCTTCAGGTGTCTCCCCAGTCTCCAAGTACTTCCTAATCGGGTCCATCCAAGAAGTTTCCCTCATGCATCTACTTTCATCATCTCCCGCTCCCTAACACTCTTCACCTGTAGACAAATTAAAGGGACAGTTCTAGGCTTCTCCGACTTAGTTGACGATGCAAGATGAGCAAATGAATATGCCTGATGATTGTTTTCCCGGCCAATCTGCTCGAACTGCACACTGCATATTTTCCCAGCCAGCTTCTTCACTTCGGCCATATAAGCCATAATGGTCGGCTCTCTAGCCTGAAACTCCCCTTTTAACTGTTGGATGGCCAGCTGTGAGTCACTTTTCACAACTACATCTCGAACACCCACCGCCGTACACAACCTAAAACCGGCCAAAATGGCCTCATATTCGGCCTCATTATTTTTCGCCTCGAAGGTGAACCTCAGGGCATATACCATTTCATCGCCATCACTGCTCCGCAGGATAATCCCGGCTCTGCAACCTTGTGAACTAACCGAAATGTCCACTAACAACTCCCACTTGATCTCCAAGACTTCTAAAATATGTGGTCCTGCGAACTCGGCCAAAAAATCTGCTAAAACTTGCCCCTTCACTGCCGCTCTTGGCAGATAGGATATGTCATGCTCACTCAATTCCACCGACCACTTTACTAATCGATCTGAGACCTCTGGCTTATGCAGAATCTGCCTTAGCGGATGATCGGTATAGACCCCGATAGGATGAGCCTGAAACTAAGGTCGCAACTTTCGTGCCGCGGTAATCAAGGACAAAGCTACTAGTTCATGGACTGGGTATCTGGTTTCTGCATCTAGCAAGGCTTTGCTAATATAGTACACCGGTTTTTGGACCTTGTCAACTTTCTGCACTAGCACCGAGCTCACAGTATGCTCAGAAGCAGCTAAGTATAAAAACAATCTCTCACCCGGGACCGGCTTGGCCAAAAGTGGGGGCTGAGCTAAGTATTGCTTTAGCTGCATGAAGGCTTCCTCACACTCTGTCGTCCAGCTGACCTCATTCTTTGCCTTCTTGATCACCTTGAAAAAAGGATGACATTTTTCGGTTGCTCGGGAGATGAACCGATTTAATACAGCCATTCAGCCCGTTAAACTTTGCACCTCTTTGACTGTCCTGGGAGGTTTCAATTCCAGAACAGCCCGAATCTTCTGCGGATTTGCTTCTATATCCCGTGCACTGACCATATACCCCATGAATTTACCCGAAGCTACACCGAATGCACATTTCTCTGGATTCAGCCTCATATTATGCTTCCTTAACAACTCAAAAGTCTCTGCGAGGTCGACTAAGTGATCCTCCGGCCTCTTGGTCATCGTTATCATGCCATGAAAGTATACTTGCATAGTCTTGCGATGAGAGGCTTGAAAACCTTATTTACTAACCTTTGAAATACAGCTCCGACATTCTTCAACCCGAAAGGCATCACCTTGTAATAATACAACCTTTGGTCCGTGATGAAAGTTGTCGTCTCTTCATCCTTGGGATGCATCTTGACCTGGTTATATCCTGAGAATTCATCCATGAAGCTAGGCAACCCATGAAATGCCGTTGAATCCACCAGATGGTCTACTTTCGGGATTGGGAAACTATCCTTTGGGCAGGCCTTCTTGAGATCGGAAACGTCTACACACATTCTCCACTTTCTACTGGATTTCATTACCAATACCACATTTGATACCCACTACTGGTATTTAACCTCTTTGATAAAACCAGCCTTTAACAACCTTTCCATTTTGGCCCATATCGCCTCACAGCGTTCCTGATTGATGATTCTGTTGGACAATTATGACCCATAACATCACTATTTTTAAAAGACATTGTGGTTTTTGTACAAATTAACTATGTGACAAAGGAAATTGCTATTTTATCATTTTGTAATTAGATTACTTGAATATATATAAATGATAAAAGTCCTTATGATTAGTTCCAAATTAGTAAGATATGAGATAATATCAATCCACGAATGGTTTAATCATTAAATATCCCTAGTCGTAGTATTATCGAGACTGGACATCGATAATACGGAATAGGCTTGTATTGCACTTGTGCGCGTTATGGAAGCTTAACGACATATTTCTCATATATTTGGGTATTGGATACTTATGCAAGTGCGATAGGAGGTTCTGTTAGCCGTTGGATCAGGAACAACATCGCTCTGGATAGACCCCTCAGAATCTCATTGGTAGTATGACTATGTGTCTATAGGAATCCGAATCAGGGTAGGTGTATGTGGTTTTAACCTGAGACCTGCATTGCTAATACTTGCGACAATCAGTACGCTTTGGTTTTGGTCGTTCGGGGCTTTGAAAGGTTCTGTGTACGCCTCTTCTGGGTTTACTGAGAATCGTAGTGTATTGGGTGTGATGTCAAGATAGAAGTGTCACTTCAGTCATATGGAGATGATGATCACGCATGATACAGAACTGGTACTCTTATATACTGCAGTTATAGGGATAATATGACAAGGTCATGATTATCCGATTGAAGATACTAGTTGCTAGTGATCCGATATATGATTCTTACGGGGCCGATTCAATTCCACCTCAGGCCTAGCATGTGACATTCGATACTGGATCATAATATGCAATACTTAGTATACTACGCTTGATAAAGATTTGGTATTCCTTAAAAGAATATTTGTGGAGAATTGGGTAGGCACAGTGCTTTGCTAGAAGCCAACCATGTCTTGTAAATCGGTAATAACGTGGTACTAGGTACGCACGTATTCAGATAGTCTGATAACCGTATTTACTGCCAACATATCCATGGATCTCAAGGGTCGCTTCCCAAAGATTCACCGATGACGTTTGACTCGAACATAATTAATCTAGGTTTAATTATGAGAGAGAGAAAATTAATCTGGGATTAATTGCGGTAAGAATTTATCTGGGATAAAATTCAAATAGAATAGAGAGAGAGCAATTGATTTAGAATTAATCGATTAGATAATATATTGGATATATTAATTGAAATTAGATTTCAAAGCGGAATTAAAATTGTATTTTAATTCAGGCGAACAAATTAATTTAGAATTAATTCATAAGCGACTTTAATAATAATTTTACAAGGCATAATTATTTAATTAAATTATATTTAATTATGCCGCAACGACAAATTCGTTTAATTTAGAATTAAACGAACCCGGGCTTGAACGAAATTGCGTATTGGATTGTTCGACTTAAATTTGGAATTTAAAAGTGGTGGGACCCACTTGACTTACATCAATAAGTTTGACTAGTGATGGAAGTTGTTAATGGTTGAGTGAAAGCTTGGATTGCTTATTCAACACTCAAACTATAACCAACACACTTTGTTTTATTTTTGAAATGATATATTAACTTTGAAGTTGACTTTGGTAATTGGTTTTTGAAATCAAAATATCAAAACACAAAAAACTCTCTCTCCCTCTTGCTTTTGTCGTGACTTCTTCTTCTCAAAGGGGAAAATTTTGTTGCAAAATTTTCCAAAGCTAGCACTTAAAGATTCAAAGAAGGTGATAGGGAAACTAATCCCTTGAGTTTGGATCAAAAATATCAAGCTTGGAGCTTCCGAAACAAAAAGATTTTTGAAATCTCAACATCCGATCATTGTAAGTATTTCCGCTACTTCTTTTTATATTCACACACAATATCATCTTAGAGATCCTTGGCATGTTCTAGGAACACTAACAATGGTATCAAGAGCATTTTCTAAGCATTATTTTATTCTAGGGTTTATATACTTTAATTTGGGAATTTTGTGTTTGGAGCATGATTTCTTCAAATTGGTTGTTTGGTTGAGCTTGGATGATGATGAATTAGATTTATGCATCTTAGGAATTAAGAAAATGATTTGGATAAAATTTTCCCTAATTTCCTTAGCCTTGGCCCAATACTACCCTAGCATGTATCATGGTGATTTTTTGATTTTGGACTATTGGATATGTTTATGGCATGATATGTATATTAATTGTTGATTTAATTAGATTGAAATCAAAATTGGATATTTTTATGCCAAATTGTCGTGAGCATGATAAGCATGGAATGAATTGTTTTGCTTCAATTTGTGTTGGACATGAGTTGGTTAATTAAAGCATGATTAATTAGTTTAATTGGTGTTTTGGAAATATTAGTTTAACTAATTAATTATGGCCATTACACTTTAATTAAAATTAATGTAATATTTGGAATGTTATATTAATTAAAGTTAGTCTTTAAAATTGGATTGTGCTAATTTTGTTGTATTTGGGCTTAATGGGCTTGGTTGGGCCAAGTTTGGTTTAGGACAAATGAATTGAATCCAAATTGGGCCTAAAACCATTACCATAAAGTCCAAATATAACTAATGGGCCTTTTAATATTTAATTGGGCCTAATGGGCCAAAATTGATTTTATGGCAAATGGTGATTCTTTATTGGGCCTTGGCATCTTGGATTGGATCCATAATTGCCAAAGCTCATGCCTTAAGAATTAATTAAAAGCCCATTGGAATTTAATTAAATTGACATTGGATGTTAATTTGGCCTTTGAGACCCATTAAGATTGGATTTTTTTTAAAGTCTAAAAGGCACTAAAATAAGTGTAATTATTTAATTTGGAATTAAATACGAATTAGAATTGAATACAAATTAAATTGGATTTAAAATTGTAGTTCGATATAATTCAAGAATACGTACTTTGAGTATTTATTCTTAAACGACTTGGACTCGCGCAAATCAAATCGTTGTTTGAACATTGGATGATAATTAATTCAAAGATTAATTAATTGGATTAGATTGATTGAATAACATGCTTTGTGTGAATACATGGATGTATTGTATGAATAATGTATATCAGATGGATATTAGAAGGGTGAGGGCAATTTTGGAAATTGTTGTAATAAATTTAGAATTTATTAAATTGGACCTGCGTGTCCAGCATATTATCTCTATTTTATCTATATTTCTCTTCTCACCAACTCCCCTAAATGTAAATGAGGTTTCTTTAATGTATTATGTAATTGGATAGAAGTAAGAATAATGCTAGTGGGAGAGAGGAAAATGAGAGATTTGTTCTAGGAATAATTTGTTATATATCCATCCGCATATCATTAGTAATTTATTTCGTGCCTTATTATGCTTTTAGAATGCATGCTTAAGGGTGTTTGATGAGACCTAATCAAAGATAATAAATTGGTTGCCAATTTATGCAAAAAAACCCTCAATCAAATATTAAGCGTTTTTCCTTCCATTAAGTGGTTCTCTCTCAAGATCCAAGATTGGCATTGGTTTGTTGGCCAAAGTCAAGATTAATGTCCATCGCGGATGTGTTTGAACCACAAAAGCTTTGTCATATATCACATGTCTTGGGCAGTTGTGACTTGTTGACCAAAGTCAAGGTCACTTCTGTACATCGACGTGGATTACGAAGCTTTCCCACTGTCAATGGGTCGCGCTTAACTGGAATCATTAAACTTGTTGATCCAAAGCCAAGGCTTAGTTGATTCAGAGGAAAAGGTTAGGAAATATATTGGATATATTTACATATATTGGGTATATGTTTCAGACTTTGAGGTCCACCTACCGGATCTAGGAATTGGATGGGATCTAATTGATCTTAGAGATCTACCTAGTTAAGTTTCATACTGCTTGTTGGCCAAAGTCAAGGTTGTGTGTTATTTAACGGGATCCTAGCCCACTAGGAAACTAGGTTTCCTGAGTACTCAACAGAGGGTTAGAGGCTCACCGAAAAATAGTGGGAGGCCAGTATTAAATTTGCAATTTCGTTTAATACTTTCCAAACACGCGCTTTCAAATTGTTTTCGTCATTATATATTTATATTAGTATGACTAATATTTTATTGTTTTCTTTTAACAGTTGGACTGTACCCGAAATCGTTAATTGAATAGTTAGACTATTGCGATTAAGATGGCTGGAAAGATCAACGTTAGAGACATTATCATTGGTGAAAATGTCTTTAACGGGGCGAATTTTCCTGATTGGGATATGAACCTCAAGATTGTCCTGAAGGCTGAGAAGATGCTCTAACGATAGAGAGACCTCTCGGGCCTAAGCCTAGAATTGAGCAGCCACTTGAGCTTGAGCTTTGGAAGACTCACAATGATGACAACTCAACTGCTCAATCTGTCATGCTTGCTGCAATGACCCCACAATTTCATCGTCAAAACAAGGGATTAGATCCCTACGAAATGATGTTGAAATTTAGGGACCTTCAACGATCTAACCTTAGATCGCAGAAGTATGAATTGCAGAAGAAGCTCTTTCGCTCTCGAATGTTAGAGGGTACATCTGTCGAGCACCATGTGTGGCAAATGATTGCTGACATCGAACAACTGGGTCAATTGGGCATAACCTTTGAGGCTGAGACTTGCATAGATTTGATCTTACAATCTTTTCTTGACAACTGGAGTGGGTTCATCATGAACTATAATATGATGAACCAAGAAGAGACTCTTGGATAGTTGATGGCAATGCTGAAAAAGGCAGAAAAATAGCTTTTAAAGGGCAAAAAGCACAAGGCTCACTTCACTTCGACATCTCAGAAAGCCAAGGCTTGGCCAAAGGCTTCTGGAGGTGTGAAAAAGAAGAAAAGAAAGGGCAAGGCCAAATCAACAAAGTCTTCTAGGAAGGCAAAGGATAAATCCCAAGATGTCTGCCTACAGTGTGGAAAATGGGGTCACTGAAAGCGTGACTGTCGTGAGTACAAGGCACATATGAAGGAAGTGAAGGCGGGCAAGGCACCAACTTCAGATATGTTTGTTATTGAAATAAACATGTCTACTTCTAGTTTTAAAAATTGGATTTTTGATTCTGGATGTGGTACTCATATATATACTGATGTGCAGGATCAGCAGATTAGCAGGAGACTGGCTTCAGGAGAGATGACCTCCGAGTTGGAAATGGGACTAGAGTCGTCATTTTGGCTGTTGGGACCTACATTTTGGAACTGCCCTCGAGGAATGTACTTACTTTAACAGACTGTTATTATGTACCTAGTTTGACTAGAAACATTATATATGTATCTTGTTTAACTCATTGTGGGTATATCTTTGTATTCAAGAACACAGGGTGTTTTGTTTATAAATATGCTTTTGAGATATGCACTGCTGATTTAAATAATGGTCTTTATATTTTGAATATAAATGAATCTCAAACATATAACATGACAAACAAAAGGCTCAAAATGAGTAAAATAGATGAAACTTATCTGTGGCATTGTCGTGTGGGACACATAAACAAAAATCGTATATCCACTATTTCGAAGAGTGTATACTTGGACGGAGTTGATCCTAATTCATACGACATCTGCGAATCTTATTTATTAGGCAAGATGCCTAAAACGCCTTTTAGCTGTAAAGGTGTTCGTGCCACCGAACTGTTAGCCCTCATTTATAGTGACGTATGTGGGCCCATGTCTAGCCAGGCTAGAGGTGAATATGAATACTTCGTAACCTTTACGGATGATGCATCACGTTATAGTTATGTGTATCTTATGAGATACAAGTCGGAAACTTTTGAGAAGTTCAAAGAGTTTCGACATGAAGTAGAAAAATAGACTGGTAAAAGTATTAAAACATTACGGTCGGACCGTGGTGGAGAATACTTGAGAAATGGGTTTCTCGATTACCTAAAATAATATGATATTCTTTCACAGTGGACTCCTCCCGAAACACCTCAATTAAATGGTGTGTCAGAACAGAGAAACCAAACTTTGTTGGATATGATAAGGTCTATGTTGAGTCGCACTGAGCTACCAATTTCCTTCTAGAGATATGCATTGAACAGTGCAATACTTATTTTGAATAAGGTTCATTCAAAGTCTGTTGGACAGACTGCATATGAAATATGGACAGAAAAGAAACCAGGTCTCTCATTCCTGAAGATTTGGGGATGCTTGGCATACGTTAAACGTTTGGATGGTACCAAACTAGAACCAAATCGGATAAGTGCCTATTTATAGGTTATCCTAGGGAAACCAAAGGATATTACTTCTACAACCCACAAGAGAACAAGGTATTTGTTGCTCTACATGCGGTTTTCCTTGAAAAGGAATTCTTAAATGCAGTGGTAAGTGGGAGGATAGTAGAACTCGATGAAAATTGGAGTGATACTGTTCCTGGCACCAACTCCCAAATAGAACACAAATAGTTCATCAGGGATGAGACTGTACCATGATATTCTAATACACAAGAACCGCATAGATCGGAGAGAGTTAGAAAATAACCTGAGAGGTATAGGTTTTTGATCTCACCTCATGTGGATATTAATCTTATTGAGGATAATGAGCCGGCTACATATAAGGAAGTGATACAAGGTATCGACTCCGCATTATGACAAGATGTCATGAAGTCCAAAATGGATTCCATGTATACCAACCAAGTCTGGGCACTGATTGATACACCAGAAGGCGTAAAGACGATTGGTTGTAAATGGGTCTTCAAGAAGAAAACAGGCATGGATGGAATTATTCAAACGTACAAAGCTAGGCTTGTAGCGAAAGGGTATCGTCAACGACATAGTGTCGATTACGATAAAACTTTTTCACCTATTGCCATGATTAAATCCATTCGGATAATGCTTGCTATTGTTGCATATTTCGATTATGAAATATGGTAGATGGACGTCAAAATCACTTTCTTTAATGAAAACCTTTTGGAGGATGTTTATATGCAACAACCTGACGGTTTTTTCGTACCAAAACATGCAAACAAGGTTTGCAAGTTAAATCGATCAATTTATGGATTGAAGCAAGCATTGCGTTCTTGGAACCAACGTTTTGATGAGATCATAAAAGAATATGATTTCATTCAAAATGAAGATGATTCTTGTGTATATAAGAAGGTTAGTGGGAGTTCACTAACATTCATTTTCCTTTACGTTGATGATGTATTGCTTATTGGCAATAACATTCCCATGCTACAATCGGTGAAAACTTGGTTTTCATTAAAATTCTCCATGAAAGATCTGGGAAAATCAGCCTTTATTCTGGGAATAAGGATCTATCGGGATAGACCTAGAAAGCTGATTGGACTCTCCCAGAGCTCGTACATTGACAAAGTGTTGAAGAGATTCAACATGGATCAGTCTAAGAGGGGACTGCTGCAAGTGTCACATGGCGTCTCTCTATCTAAGGACATGTGTCCTAAAACTAAAGATGAGAGAGATAACATGAGTCGGATCCCGTTCGCTTCTGCAGTCGGATCGATAATGTATGCCATGATATGTACGCGACCTGATGTCTCATATGCTTTGAGCATGTGCAGTCGCTATCAGGCCGATCTAGGTGATGGTCACTGGGTTGCGGTTAAGAACATCCTTAAGTATCTTAGACGAACTAAGGATGCTTTCTTAGTCTATGGAGATGGAGAACTTGAGGTAACTGGATTCACCGACGCAAGTTTCCAAACCGATAAAGATGACTCTAAGTCACAATCTGGGTACATATTTTGTTTGAACAACGGAGCAGTGAGCTGGAAATCTTCCAAGCAAGAGACTGTTGCCGATTCAACAATAGAAGCAGAATATATTGCTGCAGTTGAAGCAGCAAAATAGGCAGTTTGGATCCGAAAATTCCTAATTGGATTAGGAGTAGTTCTGTTAGCAGATGGGCCCGTTCATTTGTATTGTGACAATAACGGGGTTATAGTGCAGGATAAGGAACCACGGTCTCATCAACAATCGAAGCATGTACTTCGACGGTTTCATCTGATTCCTGAGATCATACTTCATGGCGATGTGAAGATCGAAAAAAATCACCTCAGATGACAACACTGTAGATCCGCTGACGAAAGCTATCTCTCAGCAAAAGTTTGAGCGACATTTACATAGTTCAGGTGTTAGATACTTGAGTGATTGGCTATGAGCCAAGTGGGAGATTGTTGGACAATTATGACCCATAACATCACTATTTGTAAAAGACATTGTGGTTTTTGTACAAATTAACTATGTGATAAAGGAAATTGCTATTTTATCATTTTGTAATTAGATTACTTGAATATATATAAATAATAAAAGTCCTTATGATTAGTTTCGGATTAGTAAGATATGAGACAATATCAATCCACGAACGGTTTAATCATTAAATATCCCTAGTCGTAGTATTATCGAGATTAGACATCGATAATGCGGAATAGGATAGTATTGCACTTGTGCGCCTTATGGAAGCTTAACGACATAGTTCTCATTTATTTGGTAATTGATACTTATGCAAGTGCGATAGGAGGTTTTGTTAGTCGTTGGATCGGGAACAGCATCGCTCTGGATAGACCCCTCGGAATCCCATTGGTAGTATGACTATGTGTCTATGGGAATCCGAATCAGGGTAGATGTATGTGGTCTTAACCTGAGACTTGCATCGCTAATACTTGCGACAATCAGTACGCTTTGGTTTTGGTCGTCCGGGGCTTTAAAAGGTTATGTGTACGCCTCTTCTGGGTTTACTGAGAATCGTAGTGTATTGGGTGTGATGTCAATATGGAAGTGTCACTTCAGTCATATGGAGATGATGATCACGCAGGATACAGAACTGGTACTCTTATATACTGTAGTTATCGGGATAGTATGACAAGGTCATGATTATCCGATTGAAGAGACTAGTTGTTAGTGATCCGATATATGCTTCGTACGGGGCCGATACAATTCCAGCCTCAGGCCTAGCATGTGACATCCGATACTGGATCGTAATACGCAATACTTAGTATACTACGCTTGATAAAGATTTGGTATACCTTAAAAGAATATTTCTGGAGAATTGGGTTGGCACGGTGTTTTGCTAGAAGCCAACCATGTCTTGTAAATCGGTAAGAACGTGGTACTAGGTACGTACGTATTCGGATAGTCCGATAACTGTATTTACTGCCAACATATCCATGGATCTCATGGGTCGCTTCCCAAAGATTCACAGATGACGTTTGACTCAAACAGAATTAATCTAGGATTAATTATGAGAGAGAGAAAATTAATCTGGGATTAATTGCGACAAGAATTTATATGGGATAAAATTCAAATAGAAGAGAGAGAGAGCGATTGATTTAGAATTAATCGATTAGATAATATATTGGATATATTAATTGAAGTTAGATTTCAAAGCGGAATTAAAATTGGATTTTAATTCGGGCGAACGAATTAATTTAGAATTAATTCATAAAGGACTTCATTAATAATTTTGCAAGGCATAATTATTTAATTAAATTATATTTAATTATGTCGCAACACAAAATTCATTTAATTCCGAATTAAACGAACCCGGGCCCGAGCGAAATTGCTTGTTGGATTGTTCGACTTAAATTTGTAATTTAAATGTGCTGGGACCCACTTGACTTACATCAACAAGTTTGACTAGTGATGGAAATTGTTAATGGTTGAGTGAAAGATTGGATTGCTTATTCAACACTCAAACTATAACCAACACACTTTGTTTTATTTTTGAAATGATATACCAACTTTGAAGTTGACTTTGGTAATTGGTTTTTGAAATCAAAATATCAAAACACAAAAAACTCTCTCTCCCTTTTGCTTTTACTGTGACTTCTTCTTCTCCAAGGGGAAAATTTTGTTGCAAAATTTTCCAAAGCTAGCACTTAAAGATTCAAAGAAGGTGATAGGAAAACTAATCCCTTGAGTTTGGAACACAAACATCAAGCTTGGAGCTTTCGAAACGAAAAGATTTTTGAAATCTCAACATCCGATCATTGTAAGTATTTCCGCTACTTTTTTTTATATTCACACACAATATCATCTTAGAGATCTTTGGCATGTACTAGGAACACTAACAGATTCTCCTATTCTGCTTGATTGGTTTGTGAGCCGGATCGACTGCTAAACGGTGGTTAATGACCTTGTGATCTATCCCGGGCATGTCACCATGAACCCAAACAAAAATGTCCGCGTACTCTTTCAAAAACTCCAGCAAGCCTTGCTTTAGGCTCTTCTCCAAACCTGCTCCCACTTTTACACTCTTTCCTTGGCCGAAGAGCTCTATTGATTCCAGCTCCTCACCGGCCCCTAATTGAGCAAAATCTTCAGGCCGTGGGTCTGGAGACTCAATTGTCACTTCATCTTCTTCCCTCCTTTCCTCTTTCGGTCATCATTTTCAACACAAAGGGTGTCCTTTAAGACGGTAGCAAAACAACCCCTGGATGCCCTTTGACTTCCACACACTATCCTAATCCCATCTCGGGTGGGGAACTTCAATTTCAAATAGTAGCATGACATTGCGGCCTTCATTTTCATCAGGAAAGGTCGGGCCACAATAATCTGGTAACTGCTCATACAATCTACCACTGTAAAGTCCATCATGATTGTTCGGGTGCGGGGAGAGGTCCCGACTGTCATGGCCAGCTGTATTCTGCCCAATGGGACGACTGTTGCTCCTCCAAACCCGTACATGGGCGTTCCGTCCTGGGTCACAATGGCATACTCCACCCCCAGTCCCTCAAAGGCTTCCTTGGAGATTATGTCGACTGCACTTCCCGGATCCACCAAGATCCTATCTAACTCAGCCCCTCCTATCATCGCCTTGATTATCAATGCCTCGTCGTGGGGGAAACTCACCACATGGGTATCCTCGTCCGTGAACATAATAAGGACCGACCGACCCGTCTGAATAATTGGGGCCTACTCCGTTGTCAATACTTCTGATCCTCGGGTCCTGCTATAATTCTTCCTTGATCGGTTTGAGTCTTCGGCCAGTGTCCTTCCACCAGTGATGGTATACATCTGTCTGGGTGTCTGTCATTTCCGAGCCGTCATGGCCTCTTGGTCGATATAATCATTCAGATATCCATTTTGTGCCAGGTTTTCCACCTGCTCCCGTAGGTCCCTACAACCTTCCGCTGTGTGCCCCCTCAGATTATGATGCACACAATAAGACCTCTCACTCTTCTTCTCTGCTGGATTCTTCCTCAGGTCCGGTTCCATCAGGAGGCCCTTATTTTAGATTTCCCCGACCACATGGTTTACTTGTGCCCGACCCCTAATCTCCTGGAGTACATTGCTAGGAGTCATCGGTCTGAACTCTCTTTGTCTCGGAGGTAGCTTCCTCAATTTTCTGTCTGGCCCCCGCGATACCTCTGACCTCACCATCTTTTCTCTTTGAGTCCCCCCTCTCCGGGCAACCTTCTCTTCCTCCTCCATTAGAACAAACTTTCTGGCCAACTCTAGAGTAGTGGTGTAGTCCAGTATATCCTGGACCCGCAGGTGAGTCTATAACTTCCCGACCTTCAGGAAACCCTTGAGGCTTTCTAGCACCTCCAGCAATTCGTATGCCCCGACCTCGAGCACCAAATTATGGTATCTTTCAATAAAATTATTCAGGGGTTCATCATCCCACTGGTTCATCAGTCTTAACACCCCCACCGTCTTCTTTTGAACACACGCTCCTTTGAAAGGTCGAACGAAAGATTTCCTGAGCTAAGAGAAACTACTGATGCTCCCCGGGGTCAGACCACTGAACCAAAAAATTTGCAGGTCCACTCAGGGTTAAAGGGAACACCTTGAAGATGGCCTCTCCTACCATCCCTTGGACCTCCATTAACAAAATGAAACTTTCGATGTGGGACTTGGGGTAGGTATGGCCCTTGTAGGAGTTCATAGACGGCATGATGAATCGCCTAGGGAATTCTACTGACAAGATTTCCTCTGTGAAGGGAGATGCCATCTCTCTGTCCCGACCATTGCTTTTATCTGCCTTCAAGTTTTCCTCCCACTTCTTCATCTCCTTTCTGAACCAGGCTTTCATGTCAGTACTTTCACGTTGTCTCCCGCAGACTTCTCCACGCCTGTTACTTCAGGCACGACGTGTGCCGTGACTGGATGCCTTTCGCTCCCCTCCACTATGTCGTTTGTCTTCCCTCTTTTTCGAACATGGGCTGTTACTGGAGGACTCTGGCATTTGCCTCTCATCTTCTTCTTCCCACATTCTCTCCGTCTATAAGCCTCTCGCTATCACAACTGACCTCACCTTCTGGGGGTCTCTCCTCCCGGGTTTATCATCCCCGCTTAGGTATACAACCCTTTTTCCCTTCACTATCTCGTCTCTTCTATGAATGAGGCATGCCTCCAATCTTTCATCGTTCATCTTTTCCAGTCTTTCTAGTTTTTCCATCATGGCGTTCATGAGGGTCTGGCTCGCCTCCATATCTATCCTCATGCTTTCCTCCATTTTTCCCATCCACGCTATTGTTGAACTCTCCGACGATCTGTGGTTCCCGTCTTCTGCCATCGTCTCACCACGTAAGCTACTTTTTGTTCTTTCCCCACAGACGGCGCCAACTTTTGACGGGTGATTTTCGTCCCAGGGGCAGTTTTGAGATAACTCTCCCGAGACAATCCTCCTTCAACCTTGATTTTTTTTTTGTTATGGGAGACCAAAAAAAAATGCAGCAAAAGGCAAAATGAACACAAAATCAACAAAGAGAGCTTAATGTGGTTCGGCGGACAAAAACCCATCCTACGTCCACGGGCACAAAGTAGGGGGTTATTTTTTATTACCAAGCCGAGCTCGGCCGACCTGATTTTAAGGAAGGTCTAAAGAAAACCGAGCTGACTATTCTTCTTAATAGTGTTCTTACAAGTAGCAATTAAATGAAATTTTTTCCAACCCTTACAAATGAGATCACCCTCCCCTTATATAATAACGAACATACAGTATTGTTCCATATCTTTATGACGTCAGCACTGCAGGTTTCCGATGATTGACGGGCTTTCTGCCCCAACTGCTTCACCAAAAGCAAGCCTGCTATCTGAATTCCTGCCACATCACGTCGTTTCGTACACTGCCACACTCAATAATTATGATGGCAGCCAGTAAAGATGATACTTGTCAGAGGAAAAATTTAAACGATCCCTGATCGTAAGCCGGAAGTCATGAGGTCGGCCATATAACGTGCCGAACTACCACAACTGCTTCCGCCCTGACCCAAAAATATCCGAGCTCAACCTTTCGATCCGAGGAAGTATGGGATCGATCCGAGCTACCGGCCGGAAGTGAGCAGTCTCGGCTCAAGCATTGTTGGTCTATGAGACTCGAATCATACTATGTCCTTTGGTCGGCCAGATCCAGGGGATCAGGTGTAGGCACTGCATTTTTTCATGTTAGTCCCTATGATGAGTCTCATTTGGAGACACTACCTTTTAAGTCGAGGAAGTCGCAGGAAACGGTCGTCGGAAGGGAATCGGTATTTCGTTAGATTTTAGTCGCTTGTTTAGCTCCGGGCTCACTTGTTGGATCTCCGTTTTAGAGCACCTTTAGCCTAAAAAACCCCGCAAACCACTTAACCTTGGCCCAAAACCCCTGTAAGCCACACATCTAGCCTACACACACCAAGCCCACCACCAAAGCCAACCCACACGCCCAAGCCCACTTAAAACACATCCAAATTAATTAAATACATATTTAACACATGAAAAAATTAAATAAAATCTAAAAATCATATACCAATTTAAAATAAAGTCATGCCTAATTAAAATCAATCAAGATTATTATATTCCTAACTAAACAAATATCATGCCTAAATAAAACAAATTAAATATATGAACTTCCTAATTAAGCAAAATCATGTCTCCAATCAATCTTTGGTTTTCATTGTTTAACACTAAATCAAATCATCATTTAATACACAAATCCCTTGCTTGTCAAGCAAGGATTCACCCGTCCTCTTTGCCTATAAAAACAAAGTTATTCCAACCCTTGAACCCCCTGACTCTCACGCATATACAGCAAAGAAAAAAGCCTCTCCATTCTCACCTAATACACTCAAGAAGCAACAAAGAATTTTCTCTCCTCCTCTTCCCTAAATCACCGAAAAATCACAGCCCCAAAACACCTTAGATTACCAAAAATTACAGCCCCATAAACACCTTAGATCATCGAAAATCACAGCCCCTAAAACATCCACTGTATTACCGAAAATCACTACCTAAAAAATTCACTGTTTGACCAAAACACTGCCCCTGGAACACCCCCTTAAACTACCGAAACTCACCCCTAAACAGCAGCCAAAAACGCCAACAAATAGCAGCCCTTTAACCGTAAAAACAACAGCCCTTTAACCGCAAAAATAGTAGCCTAAAACACCAAAAATAATGACCAAAATACAGCAGCAAAATAGCAGCAATACAGCAGCAAAACGGAGTCAAAATAGTAGCTTGAGTAGCGAAACAACGAGGAAAGACGCAAATCAGTAAACCGGAAAAGTTGCGGAGCTTTAACCTTTCCGATCACCGTGAAACGCGAATTCGAGAGTCGACGAAAAAGGTTAGACCTGAGGGCACTTTTCACATCCATTTTTATTTGTATTTTTACTGTTTATTGAATCTTATTTACATGATTATTGTGGAGTGATGCATGTTGTGGCCCTTGAATAGATAGAAAATGCATGTATTGTGAAATGGTGTATGTTGTGGCCCTTGAATAAAACGGAAAATGTGTCGCCTCTTGTGGTATATAGGATGGAACCCGGACATAAATTTCATAGCCGATTCCGAATGGACGGTAGTATGATCTGTACTCGGAATACAACTCCATGTACCACTTGAGTATACGACACATATTTCATTTAATGTTATCTTGATTTGTTTATTATGGTTATTTAATTTCTGCATGTTATTTGTTTATGTAATAATATGATGCGCATGGGCTTAGTAAGTCGGATTAAAGGTCCCCATTTCGAGAGGTTAAAATCCTTTACCACGATGCTTTGCCGCGCCGGATGATGTATATTCGGTTGAATGTAAGATGTGTTCAATCGGGTATACGAAGTCCGATATTGTTGTCTTTATTTTTATATGCATTATGTTATTAGCGCATGGGCTTAGTAATTTGGATTAAAGGTCCTCCATTTCGAGGGGTTAAAATCCTTGACCACGATGCTTCGCCGCGCCGGATGACGTATATTCGGTTGAATGTAAGATGTGTTCAATCGGGTATACGAAGTCCGATATTGTTGTCTTTATTTTTATATGCATTATGTTATTAGTGCATGGGCTTAGTAAGTTGGATTAAAGGTCCTTCATTTTGAGGGGTTAAAATCCTTTACCACGATGCTTCGTCGCGCCGGATGACGTATATTCGGTTGAATGTAAGATGTGTTCAATCGGGTATACGAAGTCCAATATTGTTGTCTTTATTTTTATATGCATTATGTTATTAGCGCATGGGCTTAGTAAGTTGGATTAAAGGTCCTCCATTTCGAGGGGTTAAAATCCTTTACCACGATGCTTCGCCGCGCCGGATGACGTATATTCGGTTGAATGTAAGAAGTGTTCAATCGGGTATACAAAGTCCGATATTGTTGTCTTTATTTTTTATATGCATTATATTACTAGCGCATGGGCTTAGTATGTTGGATTAAAGGTCATCTATGTCGAGGGGTTAAAATCCTTTAACACGATGCTTTGCCGCGCCTTTTAGCCCGTTATTATTGATTAGGTGTCATCTATTCATCCGTTCACGTATGTGTCATGTTGATTACTGCATTTTGGAGGTCACTGCTGTAACCCCGTTCGAACGCGTTTCAGAACGCCGCACGAACGCATTTTTTCTGTCTCAGTTCGAACGCGTTTACGGACGCTACTCGAACACGAACTTTCTGTTTACCATTCGAACGCGGCTACTAACGCCGCACGAACGCCCACGATAAACAGGCCCTCTTCCATCACATCTCATGCACGGTTACTCATTTTGTCATTTACCTTTTTGATTGTTCATGTTCTCGCAGTTAGTCATTTATTGTGTTCACAAGATCACATGTTCATTTCCATGATGCATGTTTACACGATAGTTATCTACTTATGCTTCCGCATTCATCCATTCAACATGTTCATGAAGTTATATGATTGCCGTTATTCCGATTTGCTTTCATGCGTGATTGTATAATTATTATCTACTGGCATGCCTATGATCAAATGTAATGTGCTTATGACATTGTATGCTTGCCGTATTTCAATTCATCTTTATGCATGCAAATTCGGACATAGATTATATGCAAATAGAGAATCGGCCCCGAAATAATGTCTTGTAATATTATGATTTGTGCTTTAAGTTAACCGTTCCTATAGTGGGTTGAAAT
Source organism: Zanthoxylum bungeanum (assembly GCA_019454045.1). NCBI lineage: Eukaryota > Viridiplantae > Streptophyta > Magnoliopsida > Sapindales > Rutaceae > Zanthoxylum > Zanthoxylum bungeanum. The sequence continues at coordinate 320,010 of SKCR01001391.1, forward strand.
GGGTTTAATCAAAGGCACTTTTAAGGCTGGGTAATAGTTTGGTGTCTTCCTTCACTCACTACCTTTCTATAAGGAAAAGCCGTGAAGACACCTAGATAATCATGTACTCATAGCCTATTGTGACGGACTAATTTGGAGGACTGGTTGTTTATTCCTGTCACCAAGCGATAAGAACCTAAGAGGCTTGGGTATTTAAGAGAGTTCGCTCCACCCTCCCTCTGGGGAATCTACAACGGGAAATCCATTTGACAGTCAGTCACACACCATAGCTCGTTGGCACGTACCTTAGTGTATAAAAAAGGGTGCGCTCACTTGGTCGCTCGGACCCTTGAATGGGGAAACCTAGTTGTGGGTAATCCTTCGTCAGCGAGAGCCTTTGTCCACACTCCCGTAAACCCGCATGTGAACCTTAGTCGTAGAACTAATAAGAATTATTTACGTGTGCTTGTGTTTGGGAAAATGGTCGTTTGGATCCATTCAGACCTTTTGTCATGAGGTATGGGCTTCTTGGGCCATTTAAACTGGGACAAGAACATATCTTATGATGATTGGGCCAAAAGCTTCTAAAACGCCTGTTTGTGTTTGGGAACATTGTCGTTTGGATCCATTCAGACCTTTTGTCATGAGGTATGGGCTTGTTGGGCCATTTAAATTGGGACAAGAACGTATCTTATGATGATTGGGCCAAAAGCTTCTAAAACGTCAATGGGCCATTATATGTTTGTGTTTAGGAACATTATCATTTGGATACGGTTGGACTTCTTTCCATGATATGTGAACTTGTTGGGCCATTTAAACTGGGACGAGTTCACTCCTATGACAGTGAGCCCAAAAGCTTCTAAAATTATGATGGGCTGATTTGTGTTAAAATTTTAATGAGTTGATATATTCCTTGTATCGCATGCATCTCATTCATCTCATGCATACATATATCCTGTTAACACCCTCTATGTCTATAAAAGACATCATAGATTCTCGTTGGGTTAGGGAAGAGGGAAGACTCACTAAAAGACCGGTAACAGATATGAGTACATCCGATAACGAGGTATCTCGGATAGATCAGTTGGAAAACGGTCTCGCCAAAATTACTGAACAGTTGCAAGACTTGACTACTGCTGTGGCTGGTATGGTTGTACCCCGTGCTGGGGGAAGTTATGAGAATGTGAGGTGCGAGGAGCCTCCGTATGGGTTGGGGGATGATATCCCCGCTTTTGATGATGACATGGCAGAGTATGCAACAGGCAGAGTGAGTGGGTCTCAGGTAGAATTTCAGAAGCTTTGGGATCAGTTTGAAATAGTTACCCGCAAAATGAGGGGTAAACATGAAGAGTTGTTATATTATGAGGCAATGACCTTTGAAGAACACTTGCCAGCTCAGTTCAAAATGCCGGATATGGCTAAGTTCAATGGGAATGGGGATCCGAGGGTCCATCTCCGTCAGTATGTTTCAGTTATGAGTTCAGTGGGTTTATCCAAGCGCCAGGTGCAGAAAATGTTTGGGATGTCACTTGAAGGGGCGCCGGTAGTTTGGTATCACAGCCTTGAGAAGAAGATTATGGAAGATTGGAGGGAATTGGCTGATGCCTTTCTGAAGCAATATGTTACGGACTTGGAGATTGATTTATCACTCCGAGATTTGGAGAACACTAAGCAGAAGCCGGAGGAAAGCTTCAAGGAGTATGTAGACCGCTGGAGAAGCCAGCTTCTGAAAATGCAGACTCGGCCCTCTAAGAAGGACCAGATTAAAATGATCATCAAGGGAACCAAGCCCTCGATTTATGGCAAGCTGAGGAGGATGACCTCCATGATTACTGATTTTCGACAGTTGAGAGAAACTGTCATGGATATTGAAGAAGAAGAAGTTGAGAACAAAAAGTTATATGGCCAGAATATGAGGACTTTTCGGGGGTATTCTGAGACCAAGCCCGCTGCTGCCGAGGTTGCTGCCATCAAGAACCGGCGTTTCTCCAACTTGGGAAGACCTTTGTCCAAAGTGCTTGAGAAGTTGGCAACGCAAGGATTCTTAAAACCACTGGAGCCTAAACCACTTCCAAATCCCCCACCACCACATCTAAAAATAGACCGCTACTTTCACTTCCAACAGCAACACGGCCATGATACTGACAGCTGTTCCCGCCTCCGGTATGAAATTCAGGACCTCATTGATGCCCATAAAATACCCGATCCTGAAAAAGAACAGCTTAGCACACACACCAACCCTCTACCAAATTATCACTCTGTTTCCCCACCCACTTACATGATCAACTCCGGCCTACCCGAAAGCTTTGTCCTCCAAACTCTCAACCACCCGGTTTCTTCCATTAGGATAGAGGATGACAGCAGTGAAGAACCTTAGGCCGAGGAAGAAGGCAATGCTGCGAACAATGAAACTGTTCTTTCTAGTTTATTTTCTGCATTTTTAATAAAGACATCGACTTCGTCTACTTATTTGAACATTTTCCTGAATAATAATAACAACATCCATATCGCCTACTTGCCTGATTCATTTCCTTTCAACCTGCATGACATGAGTATATTTGACAAAAGCATCCAACCCTGATACCATGATATTCAGCGACACTTAGAACACGAGGAATCTACAGAAGAAGCAAGTAGAAAAGACAGGATAGCCATTCAGAAATTGGGAAACGGGGCTGTGAAACTGTCAGATTTAGAAGAGAATGAGTTCACCGAGCCGATCGACGTAGACAGATTGAAACAGTACTTTGCTTGAGGAAGAAAATACCGAGCAGTCACCGAGGGAATTGGCGGAAAACCTAACCCAACGGGATAGGAAACTCATTCATGCATGCATGCATACACGTAACATATTTTGCATTCTTTTTTGTGTTTGTTTTATATTCACAGGTTTCAAAGAAGAAAAAGAGAAAGCGACAAAAGCAAGCCAACTAGAAGCAGCAACAATACGGTGTCATCAGTTTCAGGAAGGAATCAGTATCAGTTTGGGGGTTGAGACCCGCATCATCAGTATCAGTTTTAGGGATGAGTCCCGGGGGCGAGGCCTGCATCAGCATCAGTTATGGGGTTGAGACCTGCATCATCAGTATCAGTTTTGGGGATGAGTCCTGGGGGCGAGGCCCGCATCAGCATCAGTTATGGGGATGAGTCCTAGGGTTGAGACCCGCATCATCAGTATCAGTTTTGGGGATGAGTCACGGGGGCGAGGCCCGCATCAGCATCAGTTATAGGGATGAGTCCCAGGGTTGAGACCTGCATCATCAGTATTAGTTTTGGGAATGAGTCCCGGGGGCGAGACCCATACCAGCATCAGTTTTAGGGATGAGTCCCAGGGTTGAGGCCCATATCATTATCAGTATCAGTCTTGCTAGATATGGCACTCTGGGGGCGAGGCCCACATCATTATCAGTATTAGTCTTGCCGGGTATGGCACTCTGGGGGCGAGGCCCATATCATTACCAGTATCAGTCTTTCCAGGTATGGCACTCTGAGGGTGAGGCCCACATCATTATCAGTATAAGTCTTGTCGGGTATGGCACTCAGAGGGCGAGGCCAACATCATTACTAGTATCAGTTCTGCCAGGTACGACACTCCGGGTATGGAGATATTAAAGCGACGCCTTGGGTAGGAGGTTTAGCACGCCAGGTACGGCACTCCGGGTATGGAGATATTACAGCGACGACTTGGGTATGAGGTTTAGCATGCCATGTACGACACTCCGGGTATGGAGATATTATAGCGACACCTTGGGTATGAGGTTTAGCACGCCAGGTACGGTACTCCGGGTTTGGAGACATCACTGCGACACTCTAGGTACGGAGACGCAACCGCGACACCTCGGGTATGGGGTTTAGCATGCCAGGTACGGCACAACATCAACTCAACTCAACACATGGCAAGTCAAGTGCAGCTGGCAAGCCAGGTAAGTAAAAATGCATTGCACGTACTTTGATAGGATTGTCATTGTCACACACTGCACAAGTCCCATCAAAGTGGGGGCGACTGTAGGCACTACATTTTTGCATATTAGTCCCTATGATGAGTCTCATTTAGAGACACTACCTTTTAAGTCGAGGAAGTCGCGGGAAACGGTCGTCAGAAGGGAATCGATATTTCGTTAGATTTTAGTCGCTTGTTTAGCTCCAGGCTCACTTGTTGGATCTCCGTTTTAGAGCACCTTTAGCCGAAAAAACCCCGCAAACCACTTGACCTTGGCCCAAAACCCCTGCAAGCCACACACCTAGCCTACACACACCAAGCCCACCACCAAAGCCAACGCACACGCCCAAGCCTTGGCCCACACACCCAAGCCCACTTAAAACACATCCAAATTAATTAAATACATATTTAACACATGACAAAATTAAATAAAATCTAAAAATCATATACCAATTTAAAATAAAGTCATACCTAATTAAAATCAATCAAGATTATTATATTCCTAAATAAACAAATATCATGCCTAAACAAAACAAATTAAATATATGAACTTCCTAATTAAGCATAATCTTGTCTCCAATCAATCTTTGGTTTTCCTTGTTTAACACTAAATCAAATCCTCCTTTAATGCACAAATCCCTTCATTGTCAAGCAAGGATTCACCCATCCCCTTTGCCTATAAAAACAAGGCTATTCCAACCCTTGAACCCCCCTGACTCTCATGCATATACAGCAAAGAAAAAAGCCTCTCAATTCACGCCTAATACACTCAAGAAGCAACAAAGAATTTTCTCTCCTCCTCTTCCCTCCATCACCGAAAAATCACATCCCCTAAACACCTTAGATTATCGAAAATTACAGCCCCATAAACACCTTAGATCACCAAAAATCACAGCCCCTAAAACATCCACTGTATTACCGAAAATCACTACCTAAAACATTCACTGTTTGACCGAAAAACTGCCCCTGGAACACCCC